>JAUCMX010000030.1:5374551-5460780 GCA_033459395.1 Hemibagrus guttatus | reverse complement strand
AACTGGAAGACCCACTGCGCATCTTTAACCTGAACCTGGAACAGAAAAGGGTCCCTCTGCAGGGGAAAACATCTTGCATCATCCCAGTTCTAAAGAAACCATGTCCTGGAGAGCTGAATGACTTCCAGTTGCCCTGATGTCTCACATAATGAAGACCATGGAGCGGGTGCTGCTACACCACATGAGGCCACAGGTCCGCCATGCCCTCGACCCTTTGCAGTTTGCATACAAGGAGAAGGCTTGTCCTTCAACATCTGAAAAAAGCTGCTGCAGATGTTCTATCAGACTGTTGTGGCAAGTGCCCTCTTCTATGCAGCAGTGTGCTGGGGAGGCAGCATCAAGAAGAAGGATGCCTCATGTTTGGACAAGCTGGTAAGGAAGGCAGGCTTGATTGTGGGCTCAGAACTGGACAGCCTGACCTCAGTGGCGGAGAGACGGGCGACATAAAGATTGGCAAACAATGGATACATTTTTTATCAATAAGAAAGTAAAAGAAGTTTCTTTTAAGATAATACAGAGAGTATATCCAGTGAAACGTGCAGGAACGTTTCAAACTAGATATTGATTACTCTTGCAGTTTCTGTAAAGGTGAAAAAGAAACAATTTTTAATATATTTTTTTCAGCGCTTATATACAAAAATATAATGGTTAGCTATGAAGAGGCATTGGTGGCTCAGTGGTAGGTTGCTCGCCTATCATGCGGAAGGCCCGGGTTCGATTCCCAGCCAATGCCTCGACCCCAGCCTCTGGATGCAGTGCCGGTCCCAAGCCCGGGAAAAATGGGAGGGTTGCGGCAGGAAGGGCATCCGGCGTAAAACCTGTGCCAAGTTGTTGTGCGGACCAGTCGGTCCGCTGTGGCGACCCCGAACAGGGAGCAGCCCTGGTTAGATATGAAAATATTTGAAATATATGAAATATTTAATTAGGAATAAATTGAATATTGCATTACAGCTGAGTGTTTTTGACGTGATAATACACATTGATGACTGTGGAACTGATTAAGACAAGGCAAATCTTATACAATTGTTCATTTTAATAGGAGAATTTCACATTCACAAATAAAAAAATAAAAAAAAAGGTCTGACTACAAACCAATTTTTTTCTCATTTTACAAATGAGTTTAAGTTTTATTGCACAGTTTTACATAATTGCAGCTGCATCTTTACCTGGTTTGGAAATTGCACCATCTCGGATCGCAAGACCCTGCAGCAAATAGTAAGGACAGCTTAGAAGATCATCAGAGTCTTTCTTCCCTCTATCATGGAGATTTACACCACACGCTGCATCCGCAAAGCCAACAGCATTGTGGACGTCCCCACACACCCCTCACACACACTCTTCACCCTCCTGCCATCTGGAAAAAGGTTTAGAAGCTTTCAGGCCCCTACCACCAGACTGTGTAACAGTTTCTTCCCTCAAGCCATCAGACTCCTCAACATCCAGAACTGAACTGTTCTGAACTCACACACACACACACACACACACACACACACACACACACACACACACACACAGACACTCAAACACTCAACTGTGTGAACTCGAGACTCAACACATACATATCTATAACTCCACCCATATTATAACTGTTCACATGCTGTTTTTGCACGTTTATTCAATTGCTGTTTTGTAGGGAGTGCAGGCAGGTTGGAATGGCTGGAGAAAGGTGTCGGGAGTTCTGTGTGATAGGAAAATATCAGCGAGAATCAAGGGGAAGGTGTACAGGACAGTGGTGAGACCGGCCATGCTGTATGGTTTAGAGACAGTGTCACTGAGGAAGAGACAGGAGTCAGAGCTAGAGGTAGCAGAGCTGAAGATGTTGAGGTTCTCTTTGGGAGTGACAAGATTGGACAGGATTAGGAATGAGTACATCAGAGGGACAGCTCATGTTGGACGTTTGGGGAACAAAGTTAGGGAGATCAGATTAAGATGGTTTGGACATGTTCAGAGGAGGGAGAGTGAGTATATTGGTAGGAGAATGTTGGACATGGAGCTGCCAGGCAGGAGGCAAAGAGGAAGGCCAAAGAGGAGGTATATGGATGGAATTAATGAGGATATGAAGCTAGTGGGTGCAAGTGTTGAGGATGCAGAAGATAGGGATGACAGCACTATTCTGCCTATATTGTGTATTTTCTGTATCTGTCCTTAACTGTTTTGTTTGGTCTTGTCTGTTTGCACACGTTGCACTTTATGTAACTAGGACAGCTGACTTTCAGTCCTTAGCTCTGTGTCGTTTTGTTGTTTTATGTAGCACCACGGTCCTGGAGAAACGTTGCCTCATCTTCCTGTGTACTGCATCAGCTGTATATGGTTGAAATGGCAATAAAAGCTTCTCGACTTGACTTCGAGAGAGTTAAGGGTTAGGATTTGTAAGTAATGTGTCACTTAAGACTTTATTGAATAATGCTCCCGAAACTGTTTAGAGTTTTCACAATGCACTTTATATAATTTGAGATGTATTTTATTTAGATAAATAACATGACTGAATAATAGGATTTAATCTCTTTCTTCTTCTTCCGCTACTTCTTCTAATATCCACACTCCAGCCCAGTAGGTGGCGCTAAATCCCCCTGTGCTATCCTCCATGAAAAGCAAAGAAGAAGACGAAGACGAAGAAGAAGACGAAGACGAAGAAGAAGAAGCAGTTTCCTAAACGAAGTAGGAGGCGGTCGTGTTTTGTTAGCAGTAATGGCGTCGTATTTGGGAATATTTGTATTAATTATCTCTTCTCTTTTGGTCTGTGCTTCGACAGAGACGCGACAGTTTGGCACGGTAAGTGTTTGGAAACTGTTAAAAGGTTGAAACAACCTTTTGAGACAACCGTGCTTTGTCAACCAGTTCGCGAGTATTGCTAGGTGTTTACTAGCTGCACGGGTTGAACAGGATTAATGTCGCGAATACACTAGCTATACGTCAGGTAATTTGCTTGTTAGTTAATAAGGAGTTTTATTAGAATCGTTTTAATATTTAATTTTAGTAAAAGTGTCTGTTTGTTATAATAGCTGGCTCACTTTGTATATTTGTATTTTAATCCACACCCACATTTAGACAAGTCCCGCCTCCTGGCTTGTGATTGGCTGACTGCTTTACACAGCTCATGTATATGCAATTAGATTCAAATTGAACAACAATCCAAATAAATTTTCAATTAGAATGATTTGTGTAGCACTTTTAACAATGGACATTGTCTCAAAGCAGCTTCACAGAAATGTATAATAGAAATGATAAAAGTTACTATTTATGCCTAATCATCAAGCCTGTGGCAAGGATAAACTCCTTGAGATGATATGAGGAAGCAACCTTGAGAGGAACCAGGCTCAGAAGTGATCCTCATCCTCATTTGGGTGACATTGGGTGTCATATCAGGAATCTTACTGGGAATCGTATTAGTAATCTATTCTGGGAGTGGTATCAGGTTTCCTGCCGGGAATCATATTAGGAAGGAGTCTTGGATGTCGTATCAAACTGGAAGTCTCATCACGCTCCCTACCGGGAATCATAACAGGAATCTACTCTGGGTGTCATAAGCAATCATATTAGGAGACATATTACTCATACTGTAAGACTGATTCTTTGATTAGAGGTGTGAATCTCCTGGTATGTGTGTCTAATTCCACAGGAAAATGTGATTAACGTGACTGCAGTTAGTGAAAATGAAGAGTCGACCTACAACGTGCAGGTAAACCGCGAAAAAACGTTATACATTACATCTCAGTGATTTTAGACCTCCAGCTTAAAATCCACTGCAAAGTCAGTTGCCCCAGAGGGTGGGGTGATTGGTGTAATCCCGCCCACAAACATTTTGATTGGCTGTTGGACCCTATGTTAAACCCTTGTGTTAGATGGTTAGTAGAAAATAATTTAACTAGGTGAATGTTTACCAGCTTAAATTTATTTGTACATTAGAAGAACAAAAAACAAACAAACAATGGTAACTTCTAAGCATCACCTTTGTTTCAATTTGTGTTTTTTCCTTCAGACTTTATTGCTACACATCTATATTAACATGTTTCACAGGATACAGTTAGGAAATAAAGAGATGATGTTTGTAGGAATGATGGAGTCCTTTTCCATTTCAGATAAGCTTGAACGTCACCCTGGTGGACAATAAAACTACCGTCAACGGGGTCCCGCTCAAGCCGTCAGAGGTGATGAGGATGCCGTGCCAGGCTCTGCTGTGTGAGTACGGCTCTAAAGGGCTTAATCTGGGCAATGTAGTGTATTTCACATTCATATGATAGAAGAAAAAGAAGCCTTTATTTTATCGCCACACATGCATTACAGCACAGTGGAATTTGCGTATCCCAGCTGATGAAGTTGGGGTCGGAGTGCAGGGGCAGCTATGATGCAGCCCCTGTAGTAGGGAGGGTCCAGGGCCTTGCTCAGTTGCCCAACAGTGGAGATTGGCAGTGCTGGGGCTTGAACCCTGACTTTCCCAGAACCACTTGAGCCCCAAAAAGGGTTTTTGCATATCCCAGCTTATCAGAGCACAGGGTCAGCCATATCAACCCTTGTTGATAGCTTGGCAGTTCAGAGGCTTGAACCCCCGACTCTGATGACTGCTGAGCCGCCATGTCCCTATGATGTGCAGTATTCCAAACCTGCCGTGGTTTATATTCTAGGTATAATTATTTTAAAATCATTAAACTGATGCTTATGAGGCATTGGTGGCTCAGTGGTAGGTTTCTCGCCTATCATGCGGAAGGCCCGGGTTCGATTCCAGCCAATGCCTCAACCCCAGCCACTGGATGCAGTGCCGGTCCCAAGCCCGGAAAAATGGGAGGGTTGCGTCAGGAAGGGCATCCGGCGTAAAACATTTGCCAAGTTGTTGTGCGGACCAGTTGGTCCGCTGTGGCGACCCCGAACAGGGAGCAGCCGAAAGCAACTTCTTTATTAAACTGATGCTTATAAGCCAGAATCTCATATAACAGCACCTCGTTAAGTGTTCCTCTTATCTCACAGCAATGTGCCAACAAAAAGTATGTATTTTTTACATTTATTGATGAATGAGCTCTTAACTGTTTAATGTCCAAAAAACAAGCTGGTTGTTCCAACTTCAGTAAATATTAAACGTATGGCTCAGAGGTATAGAGAGTCATTTATTTCTTAACAGAGAATATTGAGCTTTGTTAACAAAAAGTGCAGAGCAACCACAAATTAGCTAGAAGTTAGAACAAAGCATCATGCTTAACATAAAGTTGCATTAGTCTTGGACATAAACACAGGGACTTGAGTGGAGCTTTCCGTCTACAGTTTCTTCTCTCACACTTCTCTCAGTAAAGTGGGGTGAAGGTGTACTTATTGACATAGTCTATATCCAAGGTGTTTATTCTATCTGGCAAAAGTTTTGGGACACCCCTCCAATCATTGGATTCATGGCCCCTTAATTAGAGTGAAAGGAACTCTTAATGCTTCAGCATACCAAGACATTTTGGACAATTTCATGCTCCCAACTTTGTGGGAACAGTTTGAAGTTGCCTTTATTTGTCACATATACATTACAGCACAGTGAATACTTTTCTTCGCATATCTCATCTTTGGGGGTTGGGGTCAGAGAGCAAGGTCAGCCATGATACAGCGCCCCTGGAGCAGGGTGGGTTGGGGGCCTTGCTCAAGGGCCCAACGGCACCTTGGCGGTGCTGGGGCTTGAACCCCTGATCTTCCCGTCAACGACCAAGAGCCTTAACCACTTGAGCTACCACCTCAGTTTGTGGATGACCCCTTCCTGTTCCAGCATGACTGTGCACCAGTGCACAAAGCAAGGTCCATAAAGACATGGATGAGCGAGTTTGGTGTAGAGGAACTAGACTGGCCTACACAGAGTCCTGACCTCAACCCCATAGAACACCTTTGGGATGAATTAGAGTGGAGACATCACGCAATCATGTTGGAACAGGAAGGGGTCATCCCCAAACTGTTCCCACAAAGTTGGGAGCATGAAATTGTCCAAAATGTCTTGGGTATACTGAAGCATTAAGAGTTCCTTTCACTGGAACTAAGGGGCCGAGCCCAACCCCTGAAAAACAACACCTGAATTCAGTGATTTGGAGGGGTGTTCCAAAACTTTTGACAACATGGTTAACACTGTTTTAAATCAGCAGTCCACAAGAGGGCGCAAGAAATAAATACAAATCAAACAGCGCTGCATTATTATTGTTGTTTATTGCAAAGAACAAACCAAAGTGCATTTATTATAAAATTAAAATGGCTCTCAGGCTGTTTTTAGTCACTTTTTTTGTCTTCTGACGAAAATGTTATTAAAATTTTTGTCATGTTCTGTTTATGAAGTTTAGTGATATTTACTGACAGAAATGGTATTGAATATCAGTCCACGGTGTTGTAGCTGACGCAAAACCTAAAAGAAATATTTGTACGTTTTAAACATATCAGCAAAAACATGTGAAGACCGGATGTCCTGACGTCACCACATTAGTGATCATGCTGTTGTAAAGCAGAATTGAGAATGCTTTATGCTTTAGTCTGTCATTACCCGTGGTTTAGTGTGTTTTTACACCGTGACTTACCCTTTCGGACCTTACAGTCGTGTCATTTTGTGCAGAAGCCAGTTGTAAGATTAGGTTTTTGTTGTGTATTTGTGTGTGTTTATTAGTAAAGCACTTCAGTGTGCCAGATTGCATAGAATTTCTGGGAAGAAATTGAGGGCCTTGAAGAGAGTGTCTTATTTTTTTCCAGTTTAAGATACTGCGTGATTTCTTTAATCCAATGAGGGAAAGTAGGAGGAAGGGGGTCTTTCCTTTTAAGCAGTGTTAATCTTCTGGCAAGTAGAGTGTGCAAAAGGCCAACATTTTACAACTATAGCTACGCTTATGCACATGTTTTATGCTTTAACACCAAATATAGCAATAAAAGGTGATGGGTCTAACCTATTATTTCTGAAAATGCATCAAAAATGTGATGAATTTCCAGAAGCTCTATAGACTTGAGCATGTCCAGAATATATGTAAGAGGTCACAAATAGGGTCTAGCTCTGGTCAGAATTTAGATAACCTAACCCTCGACCAATGGAGCCAGTGTACCACCTTATATTGCACACGTCGTTGACGTACATCTGTCAGGCATAGCATTATGACCACCTGGTTAATATTGTGTTGCCGCCAAAACAGCCCTGGCCCGTCAAGGCATGGACTCCACTAGATCTGGCACCAAGATGTTAGCAGCAGATCTTTTGTCTTTGCCCCAGCTTGCAACTTACAGGACTTAAAGGATACTTTTGACAGATATTGACCACTGCAGACCGGGAACACCCCCGAAAGAGCTGCAGTTTTGGAGATGCTCTGATCCAGTGGTCTAGCCATCACAATTTGGCCATTCGTCAAACTCGCTCAAATCCTTACGCTTGTCCATTTTTCCTGCTTCTAACACATCAACTTTGAGGACAAAATGTTCACTTGCTGCCTAATATATCCCACCCACTAACAGAGTGATGAGATCATCAGTCTTATTCACGTCACCTGTCACTGGTCGTAATGTTATGGCTGATCGGTGTAGATGAATAATCAAATCAAATCAAATCAAAATGTATTTATATAGCACAATAAGTACAACAGCGGTTGGCCATTGTGCTGTACAAGAGGATAAGTAAATAAAAATAATAATGCAATAATAAAGGGAGTTTACATCAGAAACACTCATTTGAAATCTTTAAAAAATCAATGTTAAAAATCAAATACAATTATAAGCTTGAGAGAAAAGGTAAGTTTTCAACTTAGATTTAAATTCAGACTCTGTGGATACTAGTCTTAAAGATAGAGGAAGACTATTCCACAATTTTGGACCAATAATAGAAAAAGCACGGTCACCCCTCGTCTTAAGTCTAGATCTCGGAACCATCAGCAATCTTTGATTAGATGACCTTAATGATCTAGCAGAGTTATCTATTTTCAAAAGTTCAGAGAGATATTTTGGGGCTGATCCATTTAGGACTTTAAAAACAAAAAGCAGAATTTTAAAATCAATTCTATAACAAACCGGCAGCCAGTGCAACGCTTGTAATATTGGGGAAATATGATTAAATTTCCGTGTTCCAGTCAACAGCCTGGCTGCTGCATTTTGAACCATCTGAAGACGACTAATATTGGATCGGCTCATTCCAATATAAAGAGAATTACAATAGTCAAGTCTCGATGAAATAAACGAATGGATCACTCTCTCAAACTCTGCACATGTTAAAAAACTCTTAGCCTTAGATAATAGTCTTAATTGGAAAAAACTAGATTTGAATACAGCATTAATCTGCTTGTCAAATTTAAGGGCAGAATCAAAAATAACACCCAGGTTTCTCACAGAGTGTTTTACATAAGGGACCAAATCTCCCAGGTCACCAACAGAACTTGTTAACACATCTGTAGGCCCGAATACAATAACCTCAGTTTTGCTCTCGTTTAGATGCAAAAAATTACAAGAAAACCAAGACTTAATATCAGACAAGCATGCTGATAAAGAGCTTAAAGCTTTTTTGTCTTTTTTCTTTTAGGGCAGATAAATTTGGGTGTCATCAGCATAAAAATGAAATGACACCCCATGTTTAGAAAAAACAGTCCCCAGAGGTAGCATATACAAAGAGAACAAAGCAGGGGCCAGAATGGAGCCCTGAGGGACTCCATAATCCAAAGACGATACAGAAGAAGAGAACCCATCAAGACAAACAGAAAATGTTCTAGCATTCAAATAGGACTTAAACCAATTTAGAGTGCAACCTTCAATTCCCACACATTGTTCAAGTCGTGAGATCAAAATTTTGTGGTCCACAGTGTCGAAGGCAGCACTTGGATCTAAAAGTAAGAGTATCGCAGAATCCCCTGAGTCAACAGACAACAAAATATCATTAAAGACTTTTAGTAAAGCTGACTCAGTACTGTGATGTTTTCTAAACCCAGGTTGGAATTCTTCACTATTTAAACCCAAATGGCTCTGCAGTTGTTCCAGAACAACTTTCTCTAAGATTTTAGTAATAAAAGGTAAATTGGAAATAGGTCTATAATTTGAAAGAATGGTTGGGTCAAGGCTAGGTTTTTTTAAGCAAGGGTTTAACAGTTGCATGTTTTAGGTATGTAGGAACAACACCCGTTAAAAGAGACTTATTTATTATAGCTAAAATGCTAGGCCCAACAACATCAGAGACCTGCAGCAAAAAATGGGTCGGAAAAATGTCATGTAGACATGTGGTAGGTTTAAGCTGCTTAATAATATCTTTAAGTGAATTAAAAGAGACTGTCTGAAATTCCTTAAAGGATGAAACCCATCGAGAGAGAACAGATGGATCATAGTTTGAAAATACAATGTTCTGTCTTATATCAATGATCTTATCTGTGAAAAACTTTAAAAAGCTATCACAAACTGAAGCTGATGCATTCAAGCAGACCGTACTCACAGGGCTCACAACCGAATTTAAAATAGTAAAAAGCAATTTAGGTTTATGGGAGTTTTTAGCTATAATATCAGAAAAGTACTGGGATTTTGCAGCTTTAACTGATTTTTGATATCTAATAAGTGACTCACGTAACATTTCATAAGACACTTGTAATTTGTCTTTTTTCCACTTTCGTTCAGCTCTACGACAAACCCGTCTAAGTTCAAGCGTGGTGCTAGTTACCCAGGGTTCAGCTTTAGAATTTTTCCGTTTTTCTCTTAGTGGAGCCACAGAATTTGATGTCACTACTGATGGAATTGAACAACATAAGATGATCATCAACATTAGATAAATTCGAAAGGGAGTCAAGACTATAACTTTGACAAGCCTCCTTGAAAAGTACAGAGAAATCATCACTAGAAGATGGAGTAAAGGCACGAATTTGCTGCGAAGGCCTCATAGTTTTTGAAACTCCATTTGGAAAAGAGCAAGTAAATATAACAGGCATATGGTCCGAAGAACTCAAATCAAGGATTTCAAGGTCACAAATCGAGATACCATGCAGCAACACAAGGTCTAATGTGTGACCCTGTTTATCAGTTGGACTGTATCATTTGAATAAAATCAAGAGTCCATCAAATTAGTAAAATCCTTGGCCAGGGAGTTTGACTCACAACAAACATGAATATTAAAATCCCCCACAATCAAAAGACGATCATACTGAAGGACAATGTCTCCTAAAAAGTTTGCAAACTCATTTAAAAAATCCTTATTTGGTTTTGGTGGGCGGTAAACCACAGCGATGGTCAGCTGATCCATGTTCAGTTCAAATAAGAGAACTTCAAAACTTAAAAACAATTCAGTCTTCATAGGTCGGCAACAAAAGCTGCTTTTAAAGACAGACGCAAGCCCACCGCCTCTGCCAGAAAGTCTGGGACAGTTCAAAAAAGAACAATCTGAGGGCACAAGTTCGGAAAAGGGGCTAGTATCCCCCATACTCAACCAAGAATGAAGAAGTTGCTGCTTTCGGCTGCTCCCTGTTCGGGGTCGCCACAGCGGACCAACTGGTCCGGGCAACAACTTGGCACATGTTTTACGCCAGATGCCCTTCCTGACGCAACCCTCCCATTTTTTTTTTTCCGGGCTTGGGATTGCCGGGCTTGCATCCAGTGGCTGGGGTTGAGCCATTGGCTGGGAATCGAACCCGGGCCTTCCGCATGATAGGCGAGAAACCTACCACTGAGCCACCAATGCCTCACTCGACCAAGAATAGATCTGTTTAATAATTTTCTGCCAAATGTACAGTTTTTGCATTCACTTAAATTTGACAAATGCTCACGAAGGTCACGTTTTAATTCATCAGCCCCAGAGCAGACGAGAGGACAGAGGCAGAAAGCATGTCAGAAAACATTCCGGTCAAAAATCACATGAGTAACATAATAAGAGCCAGAAACTGTTTGAAATACGTGAGAGATCTTTAATGTGTATGGAGTTTAACCCTGTTGCCGGTGTTTCATCTCTGCAGCTCTGAGTAACTTTTTCATGAGTTAACTCTCTTCTGCCTCCACAGTAGACGGCAGTAACGTGAGCCTGAGCGACGGTGCCGGGGTGCTGATCAGCAGCTTGCTGAGGCTGATGCTGGATCACTCGTATGTGCAGAGCGACGCAGGGGACGAGGTGCTGCTCCTGACTCTGGGTCAGGAGATGATCCAGCTGGGTGAAGAGAAGGTCTGTCCTCCTGTTTAAAACTTTTAATTTACCAGAACAGTATTAACCTCCTCTGCATGTCATCGATCACACCAGACGTAATCTCCCCAACAGTGACAGTACACAGTAGACTATAAACTCCACTAGCATGGCATCAGCCATCTCTGACACTGGAATCAATATATTTATTTTTACATTTCAGACTTTAAAAGGAGATGTGTAGCAGAAAGCTGGATATTAAATGTTGCTCCATTATAAAGTAAAAAAAAAAAAATAATATATATATATATTGGTTGAGAGAAAAGTCCAGGCTCGTAGCTCCAGTGCAAAGCTAAAGAGACAAACGGGGAGCTTACAAATGCTGAGCTTTACCTCCTTACTTCCTAAATTTCAATATGATTAAGGAGCATTTAAACCATGCTAAACATTTGTAGTCATTAAGTAAGGAATAAATATAGTGTCATGATGTTACAGAAAACCATGGAATTTGTCTTACCATCCCAAATGTTTTATTCCTCTTATAACAGAGCTTATAACAGAAACCTGGTCACTGTTTCAACTATTTATCCTTTATAGCATAGACCGCACACATCCCTGTGAATGAGCTGTTACTATAGAAAGGATGAAATGAAATTCTTGTTTGATGTGGAAACATGCAGGTCTGGCAACCCGACGTGTGGGAAGTGAAAATGCTGCTGAACCAGACCTCCGAGGAGGTCACCCAGGAACACAACATCTACCCAGCAAGGTCCAGCAAGATCGCCGCCATGCCGCGAGAAAACGACGTCATCATGACCGAGGAGTACATCGCTAAAGCAGGTCGGTGTTCCCTGTGATCCGTTTTATTTTTGTGTGTTTTCATATTAAGTTATCATTCGCATCAATCACACGAACGATTAATTTTGTTCCTTGAGGAGTAGTCGAGGACCAGGTTCTCCACACAACCAGTCACTACCCTCTGAGGCAGGCTGAAACCACGCAGGAGGAGACGGCCGCTCCGGGGAAGCTTCCCGAGACGCCACTGCGTATGGAGCCCAGCGTGCTGTACGAGGACGCACCGGAGGAGAAAGTGAATCCCGATGACCTGCTGCCGGACGTCCCGCTCCGACAGCCGCACTCGTCTTATAACGTCAGGACTTTATTTGCAATTCACCTCACCTGACTTTACATTTTATTTCACATTCGTTTGTTCTCAGAGGATTGTGATTAGAGCCGATTCAGTCTGCTTACACACTTTGGTTCCCCCCGACCCCACCCCCCTCATGTTTGACCTCAAAATCAAACGGCCTCCTCATCATCAGAGCTGGACTCATTTAGAATTTTCTCTGCATTATTGATGAATCTAATCTGATAAGTAAATCCAATCTAGTTCATTAGCTGATTTTAGCTAGCACTGGTGACAGCCTGTGTCCCGCCTGGAACCGACTTTCATCCTGGCACCAAAACAATCGAGCCAACAGAAAAGGAAAAAGAACTAGTGTGAAAGCAGCGCAAGTTCGTAATGTAAACATATTATTTTAATAGATTTTAAGTATCAGGTTCCAGTGTGTAAAATCAGGGCAGGCAGCACAGCTTTACGATGGGGAAGTGGGCGGGGCTGAATTATACCAGTCTAGGACTCATCCTGCATAAACCTCAAAAAGCTTTTCTTGCTTCCTGTTATAATAATTTCAGCCTTTCTAATCTAATCCAGTCTCATAAAGAGCTGATGTGGGTGCAGGTTTTTGTTCCTATCAAGCAGCAGGCTCACACCTGTTTCAGTACACTCGGGCGTGGCTTCTGCTTGATTCGAATGAAACCCTGCATCCACACGACCGTGGAGGATATGTGATGCTGTGACTGATGTGTGTGTTCTCTCTGTCTGTGTAGGTGGTGTGTCGCTGGGTGGAGGAGCTCAGGGACAAACTGAGGCGCTTCTGCTCCGAGTCTCTGCCTCTCTTCTTCCTCATCATGTGGGTGGTGGTCGTCGGCGTCGTCGGCTCTGCGGTCATCATCAAGATCCTCGACCTTTTGTTCCCCACGTGCGAACACAAGTACGTCTCTGTGGCTTCCACGAGCTGGTTTTGTTATTTATTTTGTGTGAGCCGTTATTCTACATTATGAGAAGTCTGACAGCCGGTCTAGAGTGGAAAGTATATACAGATGTTAGTCTCTTGTCATTTCGGATTGGCAGGCAAGTGTTTCTTATAGTCTCACACCCTTAAAGTATGTAGGGATGTGGTAGCTCAGAGGTTAAGGTGATTGGAAGGTTGTGAGTTTGAATCCCAGGTCCACCAAGTTACCCCGAGCACGGCCCTTAACCCTCAGTTGTATAAAAAAAAAATGAGATAAAATTTAAGTCGCTCTGGATGAAGGCATCTGCAATTACATCAACTATTATACCACTTGCACTGTATTGCCAAAAGTTTTGGGACATTAGAGCGGAGACTGCGAGCCAGGCCAAAACTGGGACGTCTGCCTTTACATGCACATGAATGTAATGCGGAGTTGTCCCGCCCTTTGCAGCTATAACAGCTTCAACTCTTCTGGGAAGGCTTTCCACAAGGTTTAGGAGTGTGTTTATGGGAACTTTTGAACGTCCCTCTAGAAGTGCATTTATGAGGTCAGATACTGATGCTGGATGAGAAGGCGTGGCTCGCAGTCTCCGCTCTAATTCATCCCAAAGGTGTTCTATGGGGTTGAGGTCAGGCCAGTCAAGTTCCTCCACACCAAACTCGCTCATCCATGTCTTTATGGAGCTTGCTTTGTGCACTGGTGTGCAGTCATGTTGGAACAGGAAGGGGTCATCCCCAAACTGAGGTGGTAGCTCAAGTGGTTAAGGCTCTTGGTCGTTGACGGGAAGATCAGGGGTTCAAGACTTCATAACATCACTGAATAATCTGCTGATCATTTCCCTACAACAGCACTCCACAACAATCAAGGGATTGTCAACAACGCCTCAATATTCGTGGTGTTTTTCTTTACTTATTTATCAGGGGTTTCCTCCGTCTGAACCCTGAGACCCTGATGCCGGAGGAAGAGAAGCAGAGCCTGATCGAGAATGTGGAGCTGGAGGTGGAGGAACAAGAGAAGAGTCATGTGAAGGGAGAGCTGTACTGAGTTTTCTCCTCCTCTCTTCCCCGCTTTTGGCGTTTGTGAGTGTTTTTTCTTTCCAAATGTAGCACTTTACCAGTCTCCATTTCTTTATTCGAAAAAGAGCGAGCAATGTTTGTTTCACAGAGGTGTTATCCGGATTTAATTAATATTTAGTTTGTACTTTTCAAGTTGCTGTTGCATTGTGTCTATGGAAAAAAAAATCCCGTTGTGTATGATGTATTTATGCAAGTAGGGTGCGGTGTAGTTCTGGGACCAAGCTCTGTATCGTTGGTCTGTGTTTAACATTTTATGTATAGCTCGAGAGCGGTCAACGGTCACACACATTTCCGGTGATGAGGAATGTATTGTACACTGAATGAGTTTTGGTTGATTTAAGTGAGTGCACCTTTTTTTTTTTTTGGCTATTATTTCCACTCATGTGGACGTTCTATAATGCCGTCCTGAAGTGTAAAAAAAAAAAATCTCTGTTGCGTCGAAGCAAATCCAGATGTTATCAAGAGCATGTAAAGGTAACACTACGGTTAATTAATTCATGAAATGAGCCATTGATTAGTTTTCTTTCTGTATATACCTGACAGATTTGCGTTCATCACTGCTTAACCACGCTGAGGCTCGAGATCGCGACTTAGAAACAGAGCTCTGCTGTAAAAACACGAATGTCTATTTCACCACTCGCTCTAATATGTTATCTCGGCTTCTCTGTAACATGAGCAGCCTTCAAGAGAGAAGTGTAAAATCTTTAGTGTTACCTGATTACCGTGAATTAACCTACTTCAGCGTGGGAACAGCACATAACATCGTGTTTTATTCCTTAATGCTGGACGCTGTAGTCAGGATTAGAGGTGTGTGCTGTGGAACACGAGCGCATGCTTCAGGACACTAAGTTTATTCCACTCTTTATTATCTTCATCAACAACATTATCACAAAAAGAAAAAAAGACATACAGGTATTCTGGAGGGAAATCGGTGTTTTTAAAAAAGACACTAGGAAAAGGCCTCGGATTAGCAGAAATTTAAATGAAAAATCAATGCGGCGCCTTGAATGCCTGTCAGTGTAATGTCAATAAATAAATGTTCTTGTGCATTATAAAATATTTGGTATGTATGTGAAGACGATTATAATAAATCCCCGACTGACTTTAACAGACATGCTGATTGGTTGCATTTTGTGTCATCTTCCCGAAATACCTTCCTGTGTGTTTAAAAAATCTTGCTTTAACAGCATGTAACGGAGCCTTTCCTGCTACAAGAGGCACACTTATCGCTAAAAAAGTGTTTCAAAGTGCTGAAATGATATAAAGGTGCAGTTTGTTATTTCTGTAAAAGAACCTGTTACTCCTAGGAAAGAGAAGGAATTAGTTAGACCTGTCACAATGCACTTTTCCAAATATCACCATTATATAACAGATCTAACTAGTTTCTTTTCTGGCCCAGAAATAAGCTCCACCCCCATCAGGAAGAGATCTAACCCAATTCAGTGTAGGTGAGTTGGGGGTGGGAAAGACTGAAATTCCCCTCAGAGGAAGCAGGAGGTGTTACAAACCGTCCCTTTTAAAGGACATTCTGAATTTTTTTACCCCAGGTGCTGGCATTAGGACCGGTCAACAGGATCCGAACTCTGTGATCCACTTCTCGTATTTCTCCAGGTCAGTGGCAGAGACAGATTTAGACACCTTCTTCAGGGCCGTCTCGAAATCTTCCATGGTTGTGGGCATGTGCATTTCGTCTCGGGAAATGTTACGGATCTCCTCCGGGGTCAAACCCTCGATTCGTCGCCTCATAGCCATCAGGGAAGCGTCTCTGCCACAGAGAGATTCACATCGAGCTTCTCAGCGACTCCAGTCATCAAGGTTATGGTTATGTTCATTTTACTGAAGTGTACAAAACATTCGAAGGACGGAGAAACTGACAGTCAAGGAAAAAGGATTCGGCCGTACCTGCAGACGTTAGTGATGTCAGCACCTGAATATCCCTCCATCTGCTCAGCGATCTTATCCAGCTCCACATCACTAGCCAGCTCCAGCTCCTTCAGGTTTATCTTCAGCAGTTCGGCCCGGCCCTTAGCTTCGGATCAGAACGCACAGATTTAATTCAGATTTTCTTGTCGTAATGCTATATAATAAATCCGTGTTTTGTTGTTTTAGCATGCCTGTAGGCAGAGGAATGTAGATCCTTTTCTCTAGTCGGCGTCTCAGGGCTTCATCGATGTCCCAGGGGAAATTAGTGGCCGCCAGGACCATCACCATTTTAGACGGGTCATTATCAGACGGTCCTCCAACACCTACACACCCAAACACAAAATCTATCATGAGCAAGGCTCTTAGCCCTAAATTGCACGGTTGTATAAAATGAGAAGTCGCTCTGGATGAGGGCGTCTACCAAATGCTAAAGACGTTTAGTCTGACATTAATCCCTTTTGTGTTTGTAGCTGAGAGGAATAATATGTTTTTGCACTAAGTGTACCATCCATTTGCACTAGGAGTTCTGCTTTGACTCGTCTGCTGGCTTCATGCTCCTCTGAAGTTCCCCTGCGGCTGCACATGGAGTCGATCTCGTCGATGAAGATGGTTGTGGGTGCGTAGAACCTCGCCTACACACCCATACCAAACAGAGCATTTTAGGTGTTATACGTAATGCTTCGGGGGGAAATCGACCAAATAAAGTAAAAACCCAGAGGAATGTGTATGTAGGTGGACGATGTGTGGACTCACCATTTCGAACAGCAGGCGCACGAGTTTCTCTGACTCTCCTCTGTATTTGGAGGTGAGCGTAGAGGAGGAGACGTTGAAGAAGGTGGTCCGGCATTCTGTAGCTACAGCTTTCGCAAGCAGAGTTTTGCCTGTACCAGGAGGGCCGACCATCAGCACGCCCTGTGATGAACAAACGAATGGGAAATAAAGAAAACGTATATTATTCTATATACTACAGAGTGCCACAAAAAAAAAACCCCTAAATTTAGTCTAATGCTGCACAAGGGGAACATCTCTCCCTGGTCATAATGTTATGCCTGATTGATGTGTCTAGCTTCAAATGCCGACTGAATGTTTGTGTTTTTTTGCTCCTAGCGATGGAGGTCCTCAGATGTTTTGATGTAAAGCGCAATGCTGAACTGAAAGAACCATGTTCATAATACACACTAAGAGCTAAAACGTCAAAGTGGCTCCTTATTAATATTTTCTCATACAAACACCACATTTCTAACACTCTTCTGGCCAGCTGCAGATCAGAACAGATTCCTTCAGTTCCGTGACAAACTCTCGGCTCTTTCCTCGCCCTCAGTCTTACTACAGAAACTCGGCGAAATTTGCTAGTATATGGAAAACATCAGCTGTACCTTCCACGGTCGCCTGATTCCCTTAAAGAACTCGGGCATCCACATGGGCAGAACCACCGCCTCCTTTAGGAGCTTCTTCGGGTCCTCCAAATCAGCAATGTCATCCCTGCGAAAGTAAAAGCTTCGTGAGCAACATGACAAGGCCACATGCTAATGTATGCAAACACACTGAGGTCCTTTAACTAAAAGAAAGAAAGAAAGAAAAAAAAAAAACGTTGTGTCCTGAGAAAAACTTTCGTTTTCACTCATTACTCATGTTTAACCGACAGGATAATTTGAGAAATATAGTTTAGGTAAGTTAAACACATTTTTTGTATGTTTTTTGGGTGAAATATTTGGCAGGTTATTCCTCACATACTCATAAACGGCCACGTAGATGTTTGAAAACGGTTAACCTGAAGCAGGAAGTAAATTAAGTGGGAAATAATGATTAAAAAGCAACATGATGCTGACAATGGGACACAAACAGGAAGTGGATGTGGATAAAGGAAACGGAGTGAACGTGATGAACGCACCACTTCACGTTAGGGTTCTGGGAGATGATATCTCGCTCCAACGCCTCAATCAGGTCTTTATCTTCTCCTCCTCTGTCGAACCTCTTCACCTCTGGCTCAGACGCCTCGGGTTTGTTCTGGAGGAATCATTAAAGATGCAGCAGGGAGTTTGGGATGAGAACAAAAACCCACCAAAACAAACAAATTAAAGCAGGATGCAGGACTGTGCTGCTATTATTACTCTGTATTTACTCTGACACAGAAAACCGGTATCTCAGGTTGGTTACTCTTTAAGTAAATACAGGCACAAGGATATCAAATACGGCGTGTCAGGTTACAGCGAGGCTCTCGCACAGTATTTAGACTGCAGAGTGGAAAGCTTATATTTACCTCTCTGTCTATATATCTATGCAAAAAATAAATAAATAAACATCACTGAAGCCTTTGTTGTTTATCTAGATCTGAACATTTCTGTATTAGATGAGAAACTGTTGCTGCTGTAACATGACTTTGACGTCAAATGTAACTACACACCAATCAAGCATAACATTATGACCACCTGCCTAATATTGTGTCGGTCCCCCTTTTGCTGCCGAAACAGCCGACCCGTCATGCACTGTGTATTCTGACACTTTTCTATCAGAACCAGCATTAACTTCTTCAGCAATCTGAGCAACAGTAGCTTGTCTGTTGGACGCTTTCGCTCCCCACGTGCATCAATGAGTCTTGGCCGTCCATGACCATGTCTGTGGTTCACCACTGTTCCTTCCTTGGACCACTTTTGATGGACTGCAGACCGGGAACACCCCACAAGAGCTGCAGTTTTGGAGATGTTCTGATCCAGTGGTCTAGCCATCACAATTTGGCCCTTCATCAAACTCACTCAAATCCTCACGCTTGTCCATTTTTCCTGCTTCTAACACATCAACTTTGAGGACAAAATGTTCACTTGCTGCCTAATATATCCCACCCACTAACAGGTACCATGATGAGGAGATACTCAGTCTTATTCACTTCACCTCTCACTGCTCATAATGTTATGGCTGATTGGTGTAAATGGAGAAAAACTGGCATGTCATTCTGTAGTAAATAAAGAGTTATGATGAAATGACAAGTACAGTCATTAAAAACAACCTACCTTGTCGTCTTTCTGCTTCGGTGCGTTTTCTTTCTTTTCTTTACCCTTCGGTGGTTTTCCTCGATCACCATTAACGACGCGTGGCGATTGTCGGTGCTGGGAGCGCGGCCCAGCACTCAGTCTGCTGCCGTGAGCTTTGCCGTCTTTATACGGCGCCGGGGCCTTGCGTACTGCACACGGAGACGACCTGCATACCATCACACAACACCACACACACGCTATTAATCACTGTTCTAATTATATCTTCTTATAAATACTATTACTCTTCCTATTTTTCCTGTTGTTCTTTCACATTGTAACACACTATTTGCATGGTCGTTGTGATTATTTTTGGGGGGGGGGGCAATTAGAGTAAAGTAAAGCAGAGCAGTATAACAGTATAACACATACACTTTACCCTATATCTCAATGTTAGAGCATGAGAGGATGAAAGTAACTGCACTCCTTCGTTCGATCCTCCCCAAGTCACGGTCCGAATTTAGTGAAAATCTCAGAACACTGGTTTTCACCCCCCAAAATGGTAAGAGGTTAGCCTTGGTGTTTTTGGGGGTGAAAAATCCTCCAATTTTCACCAAGTTCATACTGTGCATTAGGAAGGTCAAGACGAACACTTTCATTGGATCACGTGACAAAATTGTACATAGTATGATATACCACATACACCATCATTTTAACCTATATACCATATAATATTGTGCTAGTGTTTACTATAATAAATGATACAGTTGTATACAATAAACCTTACTTTAATAATAATAATGTTCTTCTTCTTCTTTCGGCTTTTCCCTTCAGGGGTTGCCACAGTGAATCATCTCTCTCCACCTATCCCTATCTTCTGCATCCTCAACAATTGCACCCACTAGCTTCATATCCTCATTAATTCCATCCATATACCTCCTCTTTGGCCTTCCTCTTTGCCTCCAGCCTGGCAGCCCCATGTCCAACATTCTCCTACCAATATACTCACTCTCCCTCCTCTGAACATGTCCAAACCATCTTAATCTGGCCTCCCTAACTTTGTCCCCCAAACGTCCAACATGAGCTGTCCCTCTGATGTACTTGTTCCTAATCCTGTCCAATCTTGTCACTCCCAAAGAGAACCTCAACATCTTCAGCTCTGCTACCTCTAGCTCTGACTCCTGTCTCTTCCTCAGTGACACTGTCTCTAAACCATACAGCATGGCCGGTCTCACCACTGTCCTGTACACCTTCCCCTTGATTCTCGCTGATATTTTCCTATCACACAGAACTCCCGACACCTTTCTCCACCCATTCCAACCTGCCTGCACTCGCTTCTTTACCTCTTTCCCACACTCTCCATTACTCTGGACTGTTGACCCCAAGTACTTAAACTCCTGTACCTTCTTCACCTCTTCACCCTGTAACCTTAACTTTAATAATAATAATAATAATAATAATAATAGAAGTTGCTTTCGGCTGCTCCCTGTTCGGGGTCGCCACAGCGGACCAACTGATCCGCACAACAACTTGGCACAGGTTTTACACCGGATGCCCTTCCTGCCGCAACCCTCCCATTTTTCCGGGCTTGGGACCGGCACCGCATCCAGTGGCTGGGGTTGAGGCATTGGCTGGGAATCAAACCCGGGCCTTCCGCATGATATGCGAGAAACCTACCACTGAGCCACCAATGCCCCTAATAATAATAATAATAATAATAATAATAATAATAATAATAATAATAGTAATATACTATGACTATTTTGAATGATTCATTTATATTGTAATACATTACTCTGCTATACAGTGGAATGTAATTATATTGTAATAGAGTGTTACTGTTACACAGTGCTCTCTATATTTTATATATATATATATATATATATATATATATAAATATATACTGTATGTCAATTCTGGAGCATGATAGAATGAAACCAATTACACTCCCATGTTCGTCTTGACCTCTCTAACGGAGTATGAATTTTCTGAAGATCCGAGTTTTTCCACCTGCAAAAATGGTGTTTGTGTGTTTTTTTGTGTGTCTTTGTGTGTTTTTGGGGTGAAAATATACTCTGATTTTCACCAGATTCATATCATGCGTTGAGGAGGTAAAGAGGAATGTCCTCTCGTGCTCCAGAACCAAGAGATTATACTGTACTACTATACTACACGTATTATATTATGTTATAATAATCATGTTAACTGCTCTTCTGTACACTATTGCGCTAGATTGCACTATAACTGATTTTTTATCGACTGATTATTATTCCTGATTACATATGATTGCCAGTGACATTTCAACATACTCTCAATAAATACATGTTAATTATACTGCAAACGCCGGGCCAGACTTTGAGGACAAAATGTTCACTTGCTGCCTAATATATCCCACCCACTAACAGGTGCCATGATGAGGAGATCATCAGTGTTATTCACTTCACCTCTCACTGCTCATAATGTTATGGCTGATCAGTATACTTTACTCCATTCACTCACTAAATTCCTGCGATATATACGACCTGAAGCTGAACAAGTCGAGGTTTACATGAGTCTTTCGCAGAACATGAGTAAGATGTACATGTTTTTAAAAAAATTTTTTTTTGCGTAAACATAAATGATTTAAGCACAATTATCATATCCAATTTGTGAAATGACGGCCAATAATCCTAAATGTCGACACAGAGTCTGTCTGTCTCTCTCTGTGTCGTCTGTCTGTCTGTCTCTCTCTGTGTCGTCTGTCTGTCTCTCTCTGTGTCGTCTGTCTGTCTCTCTCTGTGTCGTCTGTCTCTCTCTCTGTGTCGTCTGTCTGTCTCTCTCTGTCTCTGTCTGTCTGTCTCTCTGCATTATATCTGAAAACATTCCAAAATTGAAGACAAACCGCATCTTCAATACCAGTGCCATTTTTTCTTAAAATCAGTTTCACACCCCTATCTAGCCATACATCCCCCTCTCTACCCCCCCCCCCCTCTACCCCCTCTCGCATTCTTAACCATTGTTTACTTTTCGACTATTTCATATTCAATACAAACATGTGTTTATTATTCTGACATTTGTTAATATTTAATGACTGAATTCTCAGATTTTCCATCACATCCATTAAAAAAAAGTCTCTTCATTGTTTTTAATACAGAATGCAAACATATGTCATATGTAGAGAGAGGAGAACATTCCCACTGAAGTTACACGCTGAAATTCTCGTTTGGATTTCACTATTCAATTATCCCACTGTTCAACCTCACGAGTGGAACTTAATCTCTCCCTCTGGCTGTCTCTCCGTCTGACTCTCTCGCGCTCCGTCTGACTCTCTCGCGCTCCGTCTGACTCTCTCGCGCTCCGTCTGACTCTCTCGCGCTCCGTCTGACTCTCTCTCTCTCTCTCTCTCCGTCTATCTGTCTCTCTCTCTCTCTCACTCACTCACTTTCTCACACACACATACCATACCTATGTTCGACCTGAACAGGCGTGATGTCGCTCTCTTGGCTGAAACCGCTGGGCTTGGACGGGGCGTTGTCCAGCTGGAAGCTCTCCAACGTGGTCATGATGTCCCTCACATGCTTGTTCTCCTCATTTATCTCCTGCCAAACCTGTCCACAAGATTTCAGATAAACGCTAAAAGGTCCAGCTTTGCTCATTTTCCGACACCAACACACTCAACTGATAATCTCTGGATTTGAAAAGTAGAAGCTGGTCACCTGCTGCCATTTCTGCTGCACAAACGAGTCTCTCACAGAGAGGAGGTACTTCCTGATCTGCTCCAGAACCCCCTGATAGCATACTACGGCCGAGCTGTAATTCCCCAGCAAGGCGTACTCTCTGGCCAGCTTCACGTTCTCGCTGATTTCCAACAAACTCATTGCTGTAAGAGGAGAGGAGACAGGACACAAAAAATCTTAAACCTAATAATAAATTCATTCGTCATTTAACAAATAAAAATGGATCCTCATTGACATGATGCTGCTTTCTAGAAAGAGATTTTCATTTTACATTTTGGATCGAGTCTCCCGGGTCAGCGCAGTCTAACTCACTCACTCTAACTCGGTTTTTTCTTATTAACTGAGAGAGAGAGAGAGATCCTGTAGATGCTCAAAATGTCATCTGATGAGGTCATTGATGACTAATTAGCATATTCGTTGCTTCACCAGGCTCATTTGCATATCAATTTATTAATTAAGGTATATGACACGAAACAATATTCTCTGAAAACAGGAGAAAATAGAGAATATCTAATTAGAATAATAAATATACTTTATTGATAACGAGGAATGAATCTGATGGTCATAAAAGTACGGACACCTGATAATATCGAATATCGTGATTTGGATGAAGATATCGCGATATCGGTATTAGACCATCGTATCGCACAGCCCTTACAGCTTGCTCCGGGTGTTATTTGGCCATTTAGACTAAGTATTACACATACACCGAAATAAAATCCAGCTTAGTCATAGTAATATATCGGATTTTGGACTCTAAGAAATATTTTAAATAAAAGTTTAAGATAAAAACAATGAGAGGACGAGCTAAAGCCGTGTCCATTAACACACACGTTAATTCGCTTTAAAAACTTTTAACACAAATCCGAATGCGAATTATCACGACTTACTTGTAGCGTAGTTGCTGGAAACATCCAAAAAATCAACGCATAACCTCGGTTTTAGTCTGCAAAAATAATAATAAATAAATAAACACCTCTAGCTTACTTAAAGCTACTCGGCGAACAACGCTGAAGTTTTGTAAAGACGTCGGAAGTCGAACGCGCATGCGTGAGGAAAGTTGTAAAAGTGCGCATGCGCAGTACCAAGCAATGCATGTATCCCAAATCGTTCAAGGCAGCCTATTTTAGTGCACTTTTAAGTGTATAGAATAACGGTTTCCACACCGTATATAGTGTACTTTAGGATTAAAAATGAGTCATTTGGGATTCGACCAAACAGAACCGTTGAAATGGAGACGCCTTTTGAGTTTTTTCTTATCCTCGTGTTGCAGAGCTGATTAATAAACTAGCTTATATAAACTATCTAATATAAATCATTTGATATACTCTCTTTCTGAACTAGCTGTACGTCGTGTGATGATACATTCATTTTAGTTTAACACAATAATCATCATGCAAACATTAAAAGTTATCATCAGGTTATTTTGAATATTCATTACTTCAACGTGCTCATTTGCATATTAAATGACGCAGTAAGGTATATAAAGTACAACGAGTTCCTTAGATAACAGAGAATAAAAGAGAATAGTTTTATCAGAACAGAAAATTAGAAAGAATTAGAAAGTTTTTATTTAAGAAGGAAGGAAGAAAAGAAGTGTTTTTTGTTTGTTTTGGTCAAACGTTTTTAGCCTTTTATGAAGAACACAGACCAAATGAAGCAAAAGTGTTTTTTTTGTTTGTTTGTTTGTTTTTTATGAAATAGACATTAAAGAAACTGTTACAAATAGAATAACTGCTTTTATTACTTGTAAACATGTCCAAGGAGAGATCTGGGACAAACTAGGTGATCTGTGATCGGTTGTCGGGAACAGAGTACATCAGAGGGACAGCTCATGTTGGACGTTTGGGGGACAAAGTTAGGGAGGCCAGATTAAGATGGTTTGGACATGTTTAGAGGAGGGAGAGTGAGTATATTGGTAGGAGAATGTTGGACATGGAGCTGCCAGGCAGGAGGCAAAGAGGAAGGCCAAAGAGGAGGTGTATGGATGGAATTAATGAAGATATGAAGCTAGTGAGGGGGGCACAGTGGCTTAGTGATTAGCACGTTTGCCTCACACCTCCAGGGTTGGGGGTTCGATTCCCGCCTCTGCCGTGTGTGTGGAGTTTGCATGTTCTCACCGTGCCTCAGGGGTTTCCTCCGGGTACTCCGGTTTCCTCCCCCAGTCCAAAGACATGCATGGTATGTTGATTGGCATCTCTAAATTGTCCGTAGTGTGTGATTGCGTGAGTGAATGAGAGTGTGTGTGTGTGTGTGCCCTGCGATGGGTTGGCACTCCGTCCAGGGTGTATCCTGCCTTGATGCCCAGTGACGCCTGAGATAGGCACAGGCTCCCCCTGACCCGAGTGTAGTTCGGATAAGCAGCAGACAGTGAATGAATGAATGAAGCTAGTGGGTGCAAGTGTTGATGCAGAAGATAGGGATAGGTGGAGAGAGATGATTCGCTGTGGCGACCCCTGAAGGGAAAAGCTGAAAGAAGAAGAACAGAGGTGATCTCTGACCTTTTCCTCTCATGTCACTAATGTGACACGCTCATGTCGGTTTCTTCTGTACAACATCAGAAGGATTCGGCCATTTCTATCCACACAGGTGCTTGTTCAGTCTCTGGTCATTTCGAGATTGGACTACTGCAACTCTCTTCTTGCAGGTCTACCTCTGAACACAATTCACCCACTGCAAATGATCCAAAATGCAGCTGCATGACTTGTTTTCAACCTGCCCAAGTTCTCCCACACCACCCCACTGCTGCGTTCCCTCCACTGGCCTCCGGTAGCTGCACGCATCAGATTCAAAACACTAATGCTTGCCTACAAAGCCAAGAATGGACCAGCGCCATCTTACCTCAAAGCTCTCGTCACACCTCACTCCCTCAGAAGGTAGGTATACGTCTAGACTCTTCTCTGTTCTGGCACCGAGGCGGTGGAACGAACTTCCCCTAGATGTCCTTACAGCCGAGTCACTGACCGTCTTTAAACGGCAACTGAAGACCTACCTCTTCCTGAAGTACTTACACTAGCTCTTACTTTTCCCTGTTTATGTATCATGTAAAAAAAAATAAAAATAAATAAAAATCCCCAACTCTGTTTAGGCTAATGGTATCCCAAGTCTGTGTCCTATTGAACCAGTGTTAATGTATTCATTGATAGAGAATTAAAGCACTTTTGTACGTCGCTCTAGATAAGAGCGTCTGCCAAATGCCAGAAATGTAAATGAAATGCAATGTAAGTGATCGGTTGTCGGGAACAGAGGCGATCTGTGATCGGTTGCTAGACCCTACAGAGTGCAGGCTAAATATTATGTCATGTTTACAAGTTTGTAACGTGTTCATTTTGGCTGACTTTCAACAATAATGTGAAATGTTCCACATAAAAAATAAATATATAAAAAAAATTCTTAATGTATTATTACGGGGGGCACGGTGGCTTAGTGGTTAGCACGTTTGCCTCACACCTCCAGGGTTGGGGTTCGATTACCGCCTCCGCCATATGTGTGTGTGTGTGTGGAGTTTGCATGTTCTCCCTGTGCCTCCGGGTGCTCCGGTTTCCTCCCCCAGTCCAAAGACATGCATGGTAGGTTGATTGGCATCTCTAAATTGTCCGTAGTGTGTGATTGCGTGAGTGAATGAGAGTGTGTGTGTGCCCTGCGATGGGTTGGCACTCCGTCCAGGGTGTATCCTGCCTTGATGCCCAATGACGCCTGAGAAAGGCACAGGCTCCCCGTGACCCGAGTGTAGATCGGATAAGCGGTAGACAATGAATGAATGAACGAATGTATTATTACGTCGAACAAAATTGGTTTGATGAGATCCTCAAAAGATGCCTTTATTGAGTATTTTGGCTATTTATTTATTGAATAATCCCCTCAGAAGCGCTTAAGGAAATTTTGTCCGAGCTGAAAATTGTCTTCCCCTCATGCCAAATTAGTTTTTTAGCATGATCACTAAATAAAGTGTAGTAAAAACATACAAGTCAGCTTTCTCTGTATATGAGGTCTTCCTATTTTGATGAAATCACACATACCACACTAAAATGTATTTCTTTTCAGTCCACAATCATAAACGCAATCATAAATGAATCCTTGTAGACGTTAAAGAACCAAATGATACGAGTTTCAGCGCGGTTTCGATTCGTCTATGTGAAGAACTGTTTATTTATTTTACCAGCTTGAATGCAGAATGCACACAATAAACGGAACCCGAGTCCTAAAAATGATTAACAACAGTATCATGTTTGATTTCATGAAGTCTGCTTGGTGTGAAATCCGACAAAGGTCCATGCATGGAGCTCAGATAAACATGTACCGAACTGAAACAATCCTAGTGTGCATGAGCGAGGAGCTTCCGGCACGTTCTGTCCAGCGATCGACGCCGGGTTCTTCAAAAGGCACATTTCTTCGCTGGATTCCTGCAAACGCGTCATGACAACAACAACAAAAAAAAATCGCCCAGCATGCACTTCTGATTTCTGGGAGGTCGTTTTGGACAGTGCCATTCACAGTCGTCACGTTTCATGTGTACAAGGAGGAAAAAATGATCGTTTAAGTTTTGCTTGAAATGGAAGAGAATCCACTGAAGTGAGAAAAGTGGAAAATAATACTGTTCTAATCCAAAGCTCTTCAACTTCCTATTGAAGAAACACTAAGAGCAGCAATTTCTATCAAACTACAGTTGAGTAAAATAACACCAAAAACAAAAGAAAAGGCACATGTACAGCAGCCGGTCTGATGTTTGTGTACGTGTGTGTGTGTGTGTGTCCTTCCGTGTACGTCTCCATGTCCGCAAGGCTAGCAGCACTGGGAAGATCTGTGCAGTTGTGGCTTCCTGTTTGTTACCGGTCAGTGGCGGTGACCAGCTCGAACCACTGCCTCAGAGCGTCGCTCAGCGTCTCGGGCAGGGCATTGACGTCACGCAGGATCACATAAAACGGAAACGGGAACTCGTCCATGTAGGAGCGGATCTCGGGGAGCTCGCCCGGTCCTTTGAAGATGGGCACTTTGATATCCAGTATCGAGTCCTGGAATTGGGACATGTCAGAGTGATGAGTATTTATTTAATAAAAAATAAAAAATAAAAATAAAAAAAATTCTAATTTTTATACGAGAGGGAGTCAAGTGAAAGCCTTACTTTTATTTTTTTAAGATTTTGCATTGTTTATTGGAAATATTTGCCCCAAAAGTGTAACGTTTTTCTACGAAATCTCTATTATATATATATATATATATATATATATATATAAAAATTAATCTAGCCATGGGGGTCACAGTCCAGTGACTTCTGTGCCGGTCCCAAGCCCGGATAAATAGAGAGGGTTGCGTCAGGAAGGGCATCCGGCGTAAAACATTGCCAAATTTAACCATGCGAATCGTCAGTACTCTGAATTTCATACCGGATCGGTCGAGGCCCGGGTTAACAACGACCGCCATCGGCGCCGTTGACCTACAGGGCGCCGGTGGAAATTGGGCTACTGTTGGTGGAAGAAGTAGAGGAGGGAGGAGAGTGCACAGACAGAGAGAGAAGAGGAAAGGTAAGAGTGTAGGACTGAGAATAGGAACTCTGAATGTTGGTACTATGACAGGGAAAGGTAGAGAGCTGGCTGATGTGATGGAGAGAAGGAAGGTGGATATACTGTGTGTACAGGAGACCAGGTGGAAGGGTAGCAAGGCTCGTAGTATAGGAGCAGGATTCAAGCTGTTTTATTATGGTGTGGATAGTAAGAGAAATGGGGTAGGTGTGGTCCTGAAGGAGGAGTTTGTGAGGAATGTTCTGGAGGTGAAGAGAGTGTCAGACAGGGTGATGAGTCTGAAGTTAGAGATTGAAGGGGTGATGTTGAATGTTGTTAGTGGTTATGCCCCACAGGTTGTGAGTTAGAGAAGAAAGAGAGATTCTGGAGTGAATTAGATGAGGTGATGGAGAGTATTCCCACGGGTGAGAGAGTGGTGATAGGAGCGGATTTTAATGGACATGTTGGTGAGGGGAACACAGGTGATGAGGAGGTGATGGGCAAGTTTGGAGTTAAGGAAAGGAACCTTGAAGGGCAGATGGTAGTGGACTTTGCTAAGAGGATGGACATGGGGGTGGTTAACACTTATTTTCAGAAGAGGGAGGAGCATAGAGTGACTTACAAGAGTGGAGGTAGGAGAACACAGGTAGACTACATCCTATGTAGAAGAGGCAATCTGAAAGAGATCAGTGACTGTAAAGTGGTAGTGGGAGAGAGTGTAGCCAGACAGCATAGGATGGTGGTGTGTAGGATGACTTTGATGGTCTGTAAGACGAAGAGGTCAAAGATAGAGAAGAAAACCAAGTGGTGGAAGCTGAAAAAGGAGGAATGTTGTGAGGAATTTAGACAGAAGTTGAGGCAGGCTCTGGGTGGTCAGGTAGTGCTGCCAGATGACTGGGAAACTACAGCAGAAGTGATCAGGGAGACAGGGAGAAAGGTGCTGGGTGTGTCATCTGGAAGGAGGAAAGAAGATAAGGAGACTTGGTGGTGGAATGAGGAAGTTCAGGATAGTATCCAGAGGAAGAGGTTAGCCAAGAAGAAGTGGGACATGGAGAGGACTGAAGAGAATAGACAGGAATACAAGGAGTCACAGCGCAGAGTGAAGAGGGAGGTGTCTAAGGCCAAGCAGAAGGCATATGACGAGTTGTACACTAGGTTAGACACTAGAGAAGGAGAGAAGGACTTGTACAGGTTAGCTAGGCAGAGGGATCGAGATGGGAAGGATGTGCAGCAAGTTAGAGTTATTAAGGATAGAGATGGAAGGGTGCTCACAAGTGAGGAGAGTGTACAGAGGAGATGGAAGGAGTACTTTGAGGAGCTGATGAATGAGGAAAATGAGAGGGAAAAAAGAGTAGAAGGGGTGAACTCTGTGGAACAGAAAGTAGATAAGATTAGAAAGGATGAAGTCAGGAAGGCTTTGAAGAGGATGAAAAGTGGGAAGGCAGTTGGTCCTGACGACATCCCGGTGGAGGTCTGGAAGTGTTTGGGAGAGGCAGCAGTGGAATTTTTAGCTAATTTGTTCAACAGGGTTTTAGAGAGTGAGAGGATGCCTGAGGAATGGAGAAGAAGTGTGTTAGTGCCGATCTTTAAGAATAAGGGTGACGTGCAGAGTTGCAGTAACTATAGGGGGATAAAGTTGATGAGCCATACAATGAAAGTATGGGAAAGAGTAGTGGAAGCTAGGTTAAGGAAGGTAGTGGAAATTTGTGAGCAGCAGTATGGCTTCATGCCCAGAAAGAGCACAACAGATGCAATTTTTGCTCTGAGAATTTTGATGGAGAAGTATAGGGATGGTCAGAGGGAGTTGCACTGTGTGTTTGTAGACTTGGAGAAAGCGTATGACAGGGTGCCAAGAGAAGAGCTGTGGTACTGTATGAGGAAGTCAGGAGTAGCGGAGAAGTATGTCAGAGTGGTGCAGGACATGTATGAGAGGAGCAGGACAGTGGTGAGGTGTGCTGTAGGTCAGACAGAGGAGTTCAAAGTGGAGGTGGGACTGCATCAGGGATCGGCTCTGAGCCCCTTCCTGTTTGCTATAGTGATGGACCAGTTGTCAGAGGAGGTCAGACAGGAGTCTCCTTGGACAATGATGTTTGCAGATGACATTGTGATCTGTAGTGAGAGCAGGGAGCAGGTGGAGGAAAACCTGGAGAGGTGGAGGTTTGTGCTGGAGAGAAGAGGAATGAAAGTCAGTGGTAGTAAGACTGAGTACATGTGTGTGAATGAAAGGGAGGGAAGTGGAACAGTAAGGTTACAGGGTGAAGAGGTGAAGAAGGTACAGGAGTTTAAGTACTTGGGGTCAACAGTCCAGAGTAATGGAGAGTGTGGGAAAGAGGTAAAGAAGCGAGTGCAGGCAGGTTGGAATGGGTGGAGAAAGGTGTGGGGAGTTCTGTGTGATCAGAAAATATCAGCGAGAATCAAGGGGAAGGTGTACAGGACAGTGGTGAGACCGGCCATGCTGTATGGTTTAGAGACAGTGTCACTGAGGAAGAGACAGGAGTCAGAGCTAGAGGTAGCAGAGCTGAAGATGTTGAGGTTCTCTTTGGGAGTGACAAGATTGGACAGGATTAGGAATGAGTACATCAGAGGGACAGCTCATGTTGGACGTTTGGGGGACAAAGTTAGGGAGGCCAGATTAAGATGGTTTGGACATGTTCAGAGGAGGGAGAGTGAGTATATTGGTAGGAGAATGTTGGACATGGAGCTGCCAGGCAGGAGGCAAAGAGGAAGGCCAAAGAGGAGGTATATGGATGGAATTAATGAGGATATGAAGCTAGTGGGTGCAAGTGTTGAGGATGCAGAAGATAGGGATAGGTGGAGAGAGATGATTCGCTGTGGCGACCCCTGAAGGGAAAAGCCGAAAGAAGAAGAAGAAGAAGATATATATAGAAAAATTAAAAGCATAATTTTTATATAAAAATCCACTAAGCTTCTATTTTAAGTGTAAAATTTCTATTGAATTTCTATTTTCCTCTAATATATTTCTTATTTATTTTTTCATTTGATCTTTTATTCAATTTCCCATAACTTTCTATTAATTCATCTACCTTTCCCCCCCAAATTTTCTACTTTTATCTAAGTTACTATTTCTTATTTTCAATTTTTTTTTAATTATTTTAAAATTTGTAATTTTTTCTGCTTTCTAATTGTATCCGATTCTTTTTCCATTTCTCAACCCTTTTTCCGATTTTATTACGTCTGCAAAACACGGAAAAGGGAAAAGTTTTCACAGAATTTCAACGGCTGGAAATGTGATTTACGGAAGTGAAATCAGAATCTGCAAAACCTGAGCCTGTGTGAAAGGAAAACATTGTTGAAATCGTTTGCCGATTAAATAAATAAACTGAAATTCAGGTAATAGCTGGAATTAATTTGAATTATTCATTTATTTAAAAAAAAAAAAATTAAGATGCTGAAAATTTCAGGTTAAAAGAATTCAGGTATTAAAAATTCAAGGTTAAAAAAAAAATATTTTAAATAAAAATGAAATAAATACATTCACTTGTATAAACAAAAATAAATTAAATAAATGGAAAAATAAATTAATTAATTAAATTTAATCTCTCAAAATTTCAGGGTGAAGATATTAAAAATTCCAAAAGAGGTCTGGAATTACGCAAAGTGCTCGTCTCAAGTCGCTTAGAGTCGCGTGTTCCCGTGTGAAAATCCACCAAGACTCACTAAAATGTCACCCTTCAGTCAGGCTTTCTGAAATCGTATCTTATTTGAGTCTCGCTCACTGACTCTGATAAACGTGGATGTTTAAAGAGCTAAAAATGGACGTACTCTGGAGTTGGGGTTGTCCAGCACTACAAATATGACGAAGACGTTGGCGCTGCGAGCAGCCTGGACCGCCGCCGCTACTCTCTCCTTCCCCTCCAGAAACAAGCCCCTGCCGTCAGAGACGATCAGCAACAACTGCGCCGTCTCTGAACAAGGAAACAGAGATCCGTTAATAAAGAGGCACAAAAAGAAAGAAAAAAAAGAAATAGCAACTGTATGAAGAAAAAAAAAAAAAAAAGAGACTGTACCTCTATTTGCTGAGCCAGGATTTTGATGTTTGGCTGCTGTGAACATGTTGGCTGAAGTCTCCAAAAACTACAAGGGAGGATAAAGAAGTAATAATATAAGCCACGTCACATTTTCCTTTATTTGTAGATTCTCTGACTGTTAATAAAAATCTAACTGGAATCATAGTGGACATTTTCGTGTTAATAAATAGGAGAATTTTTTTTTGTCTAACTATCAAGAATTTAATTTAATGGTAACATCACATGGTTAGGAGGGGGGAAAAAAAAAAAGAAAAAAAAAAGTGCTAGATATTTACCTGAGCTATTCTCGTTTTCTTTTGCTGGAACTGGCAGAGTCGCAGGATTCGAGCTCCTGATTGGTCGTTAAACTGCTGCTGGAACGGGTGGAGCAGCTGGACACTCTCGCCGAAGCTGTACAAACAAAACCAAGCGTCATCGCTTAAAAGTTTTTTTTTACAGCGAAGTGGTACTCATTCACGATCAGAGGAGCGTGAGGTCTGCCCTTTTCCAACATCCATGAGCTCGGAAATTGCGTAACATCAAAGACGGTGTACTGACCTGCACACTGCCACCTGCCCCACCTCCAACAGGGTGAGAGCGTTCACGATCACCGAGACGGACTCGAACGCCAACTACAGCAGGCAAGATGCAAGAGACAAGTCAGAAACCTGACAAGCCTCAAAATCCAACAGTATTATTCTGTTCTGCTCGATCCTCACCTGCTTGGAGTGGTTGTCCACCATGCTGGATGAGTCGTCCACAGCCAGGCAGATCTGATAGTCTCTCTTGCTGGGCTTCGTCCTCCTCAACCAGATCTTGTCTTTGCGGAACTGGCTGGCGATGTAAGGAATGACCTTACGCATGTTTAGCCGCTTCCCCGTGCGGTAATCTCCTCTGAGGTTAGAAAGCATGCAGGTTATCCACAAGATCATTACTCCATCAAAACGTGTGTTAGAAGAGGAAAGAGGCATGGGACTGACTTGAGCTTAGCAGCCTGTGTGGGCTCCAGGATGAGGCGAAGCTGCTCGCACAGCTGCTGGGACAGAGGCGAGGTCAGCGCTTGATACTGCTGCCACATGGCTGCTGCTGCGCTCTCCTGCAGGACACACGATTCAACTCTTTTTAATTTGAGCTTAAAACGCTACATGCAGCCTGAACTAATAAAAATGAGTGAGGCTGAATTTCAATAACCAGAGTGAACTGGACATCAAAAACAAATCTCAGCAAATTTCCCCGTCCATCATCTCAACCACTGTTTTGAATAAAAATCGCATATTTAGGAACCTGAGAATTGTTGAGTACACAGACATAAAAAAAGACACACCCACAGATTCACAGGTCTCCTGAAAAAAAGAAAAAAAAAAGAAAAAAAAAAGGATGGGAACCACTGATCTAGTGCATGCTGTAATGTACACCTATCAGGCATAACATTATGACCACCAGATAGTATATTACACAAATAATGAACTGAAACGTGGAAAATCTGCTTCGTTATGAGCCGAATCCCGTCACTGTGGTGGAGTGCTTGCACATGTACATGGTGTAACACCATGCACCGTTGTATTGTGCAAATCCGGGATGCGTGTGTGTCGGGTCATCCTTCTCGCCAGGCTTTCACTTACGCGACACACAAGCACTACACATGCTCAGATGTTAAGATGTTACATGGTGTTTTGGGGTCGTTTAAAAATCCAAAATGCATGATGATTTTCGGGAATAAATGGATGTTTCTCAGTGGTCATGAGTGCGCACCTCTTCCGGAGATCCTGGAGTCTGCTTGTGCCACGCTTCCAACTGCAGCTCTAAGTCTCTTCTTAACAGGTCTGGATCTTTAACCTGGAGCTATTCCACCCACACATGAAGAAAAAAAAAAAACACACACAAATGAGTAAAACTTTATTGCCGTTTTAAGCGGGTTGTGATCCGTTTCAGGGGTGAATTATGGCACCTTGAGCATTTCCGTCAGTAACTCCGGCACGGTGTGTATGGTGGACTCTTTACTCCTCTCCCTCCTCAGTTCTTCGTCGCGACTCGTCTTCGTCTCTGGTTTCTCTTCTTCTTCCTTTTTATCGTGCTTCTGGGTGTCCAGTTCTCCACTATCCATGCCTAGAAGGGGATAAATGAGAAAAAAGATTTAAAAATAGGAACAGAAGCACTAGTTACGACCAAGTACTCGCATCTAACTGAAACAGAAGAGGTGTATTATCTACCTTTCTGAGTGGCTTTGGAGCTCTCCAGCTTCTCCGGCTTTAGCTCTGGAGCGTCAACCGCCTGCATTTCTTTTTCCTCCTCTGTGTCCATAGCAACATCATCCTCCTCCTCATCGTCTTGCTTCATGGAAGTCGGTCTCTGTTGCTCGGTGCTCGCTGTATCTACATAGACACACCAACAAACACGTCCAGTATAAATAGGGCTGAAGTTTGTTGCTGAGGATGAGGTGGATGAGGATAGAGGGTCAAAGACAGAAACTAAACAGGGAGCTAGAGTTTACACGTGCACGTGTCTCACCGTAGGTCTGCGTGTCGTACTTCTCCTCCCCGTGTCTGATGTGTTCGTACGTGTCAGACTCCTGCTGGGCGTCGTTAGGAGTGTGTTGCTGCTCTCTCTGCTCTGCGCTCTCCACCATACGTAAGCGCTTGTGCACACGCTCGCTGGAGTCGCCCAGAGAACGCTCGTTATCCGCCCGGCCTGGCCTCCGCTTAAAGCTCTACCCCCCCCCAAAAAAAAAAAACACACACACACACACACACACACAATTCCAGTATGTTGTTGTGGTTTTGTTATTTATTTAGACTTTTAGCAGTTCTACACTTTTCCACTGAAATTTCATCGCATCTCAAATAAGCATGATGCTAATAATAAACTAATCTAACGTGAGCTAAATAAAATAAACATTGCTAGATATTATTTAACAGGAGCGAATTCAAAACATTCTCCGTTTACGCTAACACAAAGAGCCTAATTGTGCGTCTTTCATGTGCGAAAGATACCAATGTGCAATAAACAAAAGGGGGCGTGGCTTCCAGGTGTTCTTCGTGTTGATTGGCTTGTGATCACTGTTCAGTTTAAATATTCAGCAATTCATTTGAACATTTTTGCATTCTAGTTTGAGTAACACATCACACACAAACCTGTGTCTGTTTCTGTCTCTGCCTCTGAGAGCTCATCCTGGCCATCAGCGTGGAGTCATGGCCCTCGGTCTGACTGGCGTCAGCTGACCCACTCCCGTGTTCCTGAAGGAGATCCGAAAGTGTCAGAATTTAACTGGTGTCTTTCTGCTGGTGAAACAGGAAGTGATCTGTGCATACCTCTTTGGCTTGGTCCCTTTCGGATGCTGCTCCCGCCAGCTCCACTGCCGTGTCGCTTTGAACGTTCTCCTCACCGGTCTGCCCATCTGTCGCGTGCTCCTTCCTCTCAGCAGACTCCACCTGGGCATCATCTTCCTCACCATCCAGCTCCTCATTCTGATAAAAATGAAGATCAAATTTGGACTTGAAAACGCGTCGGAATTTGATTAATGAGACTAAATAACTGACTGAAAAAAAGCAAGAAGCGAACAAACCTTTGGTTTCTGTCCCTCATCAGCAGGAGCAGCCATGTCTTCCTCTCTACCCTCTTCATCGCCCTTCTCTTCCTCATCTCCTTCGTTTTCTCCTCGCTCCTCCATCTCAGAGTCTCTGTCTCTTTGTTCCTCTCCCGCCTCGTCCCCTGCTTTCTGTTCTTCCCCCGCTTCTTCACCTCGAGTGTCCTGCTGGTCTTCGGTCATCTCCTCGCCTTTATCTTCTTCTCCTTCTCCCTCGGCCTCGTCCACCTCCATGGGTTTGTCGTCGATGTCGTACGGGTTCTCGGCTACGGAGGAAGAAAAATACCGAATGAGACGATGCTTTGGTGTACTTTTTAAACCACTTGTGCACTAAATAAGTTTCTTCATCACACTGACCCTCTCCTTCACCCTCTTCCTCCTCATTCTGTCCTGCCTGTTCCTCCTGATCCAGGTTGAGCTCCTCCGGAAGATCCAGGGCCTCTGCTTCAGTTTTCTGCTCCTGCTTTCCGTGGTAGGGGTCCACCTCGTTCTCGTCAAACTCGCGCTACACACGGACAAGTCGTTACAGAGAAATTACAGAAACAGAGATATGACAGAGAAATCACCACAAAACACTTACCTCATCCACCTGCTCGTGGATTTTCTCCCTCTCCTCTTCATTGTCCATTGGATTGTCCTTGTCTTTATTTTTCTTGTCTTTATCCGACTCGCCAGCTCCTGTGTTGTCGTCTTTGGCAACCAACTCAGACTCTCCCTGCAGAATCCAATCAATCACACGACTGAAACCGTCTAATCTCATCTAATCAGTTACAATGACTTCTGGAGCCAGCTCCATCTCGTGACATTACCTGGTCCATTCCTGGCCCGGACTCTTCCTCCTGGTCACTGCCGTCCAGGTCGTCGTCATTATCATCCTCCTCATCACCCCACATCCTTTCATCGAGGGTGTCAGTTGGTCCGTCTCCTAGGTCTCCCATCTTCTTATCCAGCTCCTCATCCTCATCTTTATCAGAGTCTTCCTCGTCACCTGGATGTAAAACCACAAGAGTCATCTTATAAATATGATAAATACGAAAAAAATGTCATTGCATAAATGTATCCAGCTTTAAATGTATGCACACACCTGATTCTCGCATCTCCCCATCATGCATTTTCCCATCAAAGTCCTCCGACATCTCGATAGCCTCGTCTTCTTCTTTTATATCTCTCTTGTCCGGCTCCTCTTCGCTCTTTTCCTGTCCTTCCTGAAACGTGTCCTCAACCTGCACCAGAACACACCACCGACCGATCACCTGCCATCCATCCTTAAAGCTTAAAATTCACCGATTTTCATATGGATTTAAATGGATGTTACCTGATCTTCATTTTCTATCTTGTCACTAACATCTTTAACGCCCTCTCCCTCTCCGATCCCTCCGCCCTCGTAGTCGTGGAACTCTGTAGATCCTTCTCCGTCGCCTCCACCCATTAACTCCTGGGGCAGGCAAAATCCCTGAAAGAATTGAGATGTACCTTAAGAGCAAATGAGCAGCATTTATTTCGAATTGCACGGTTTATTTCTCCGACTCTACCTTCTGAGCGAGTTCGGTGAAGATGCTGGCGAGGACAGACAACAGTTTGCCCGTGCTGCGGTGAGCTCCCATACACACCGCCACATACCAGCGCACCAGCTCCGAGTACACACACAGCATGGGCTCCAGGCGAGCCAGATCCCTGCAGGCTTCCCTCAGCTCCTGCTCATCACATACACACATCATTATAAATCATTAACATTCAATGTGTTTACATAGAGCAAAATCTAATAACAGAATATGGATCCTTTTGGTGGCTTTCAGACGAGTAACATTGATGTTTAATAACAAATATCTGATGAGACATTGTTGTGTATACCAGATATTTCTAAACAAATATAAAGGAAAAGCTCACCCCTAAGTGTCGCGCTGAACACGTCTCTCTGAAGGAGCGCAGCCTCTCCAGCAACCTCTCCATGACCCCAGTGACCTCAGCCAGGGAGAGACACGACACGTCTCCACTCAGGTCCTCCTCCAGTAACCGGTTCAGGTGTCCTGGCTTCAGAAGCTCCTCAGCTGCCTCAGAGTCGCTCTCTGGAACAAAAACACACAGATAACACAGAAAACGTATAAAGTCTTATTCTATTCCAATGTATATCTTTTTCATTCAAATAATTAATCAAAGCTAATTTTTTGGATTTATATTTGCCAAGAGTGATGTACATGTTCCAGAGATGACGAATAAAATGGCTTAGGGTAAATACGCCGATCAGGCATAATATTATAACCACCTGCCTAACATTGTGTTGGTCCCCTTTTTGCTGCCAAAACAGCCCTGACCTGTCGAGGCATGGACTCCACTAGATCCCTGAAGGTGTGCTGTGGTATCTTGCTTAATGTTAGCAGCGAATAAAACTTACAGGACCTGAAGGATACTTTTGATAGATACTGACCACTGCAGACCGGGAACACCCCACAAGAGCTGCAGTTTTGGAGATGTTCTGATCCAGTGGTCTAGCCATCACAATTTGGTCCTTGTCAAACTCGCTCAAATCCTTACGCTTGTCCATTTTTCCTGCTTCTAACACATCAACTTTGAGGACAAAATGTTCACTTGCTGCCTAATATATCCCACCCACTAACAGGTGCCATGATGAGGAGATACTCAGTCTTATTCACTTCACCTCTCACTGCTCATAATGTTATGCCTGATAATTAGGAAATTGATCACCTTTCCTGCTGTCCTCTGGCTGCTCTTCCTCTTTCACTCGTTCTCTCCTCTTCACCAGACCCTGCACGGCACAAAGAACTGTATTTATGGTCGTCTCCAGCTGCTCTGAGAACTCGGCCCTGAACACCATGGCAGAACCTGCGTGAGAACAAAACGAGAAAAATAATCAGCATCGATATGGTTGCTCATCGGACCACAGCAAAATCAACAGCGCGTTATTCAGGTTAACTGAACACTGCCCCGTAAGTTCTAGGAGGTATCTCCTCACGCTTGGATGATGTTCTGTGTGGCAGAGGTTGTGATTTCCAGGCGGTGAACTCCCCGATGCAGGTGTCCACCTCCGTCTTGATGGCGTGTAGGCCTCGCGTCAGACGCGGCTGCGAATGAGGCACGACGTTGACGTCGAGGTCGAAGAGACGCTCCAGAGACGTCATCCGGTCCGCCAGCACCCCCAAACCACGTACGCATGAACAGCACTCCTCTAAATGCGTCCTGAGGGAGAAAAAAAAACAATTATAAACAAAAGTGGAGCTTTTCTGCATTTCTTCGCATGTGGCTCTGAAGTTAGGAGTCTAACCTGGTTTGGATCACACTCTGGGTGGATTCATGACCCAGGGCATTAAGCCTCTCCTTCAGCTGTGCGCTCTCACTCTGTAAAGCCTCTATGCTCTTCACAGCCTCCACCCAGCTCGCCTCGCCTCGCCTCATTAGACACGCCTGAGGTTGGAGGTGAGCTGATAGAGGTGTCGGGTGGCTCAGTGTGGCCTCGCCCTGCCCGCCCTCACCCTCTCCGGACTGGCACAAGGTTGCGGGGGAGCCCTCGGGACAGCACTGCAGCACCCAGGAGATCTGCCGCAGAGCCACGCAGCACTGCTGCGCCAGTGTCCGCGCCTTCGCCACCCATCCGCTGAGAGAGTCCTGAGGAGGGAGGACGCTCTCCTCTTTCTCTCCCGAGCTCGTCTGGGATCGGATGTCCTGTACGGTGTTAATCAATCTTCTGCAGGGTTTAAAGGAGGAGAAAAAGGAAATGCAGAGTGAGAATAAAATAGACCTACAAATCACTTTATTTATTTATTTATTTATTTTATGAGCACTGTACCTGAGATCCGTGAAGTGTTCCGTTATTTTGGCGAGTCGGCGCCTTTGCCTGAGCAGCAGCTTGAACAGGTGAGAGGAGAAGCCCCGGCATCGCTCTATGTTACCCAAACCGAGTTCCTACACAAACACACACACACTTAACACACGATATACACACGAGCACGAAGAAAATGTGAAGCATTTTTAGTTGCATATGAAAATCACGGCAGTGAACGTGCAAACCTTTACAGCGGCCTGCATTGCAGCTTGCATGGCGTTACGTCGGGCCCAGGAGCGGTAGAAATATTTCTGGCAGCCGTCCCATGCGCCGGTCATCTGACCGAACAACCTAGAGCGAGTCGGGAAAAATGTACAGATGTGGATTTAGATTTAGATTCATAATATTCATGAGTGAGCTGCAGCAGATCCAGAGGATGGAAGAAAAAGAGAGCGTACATGTTTTCTCTAGGTTCCTGTGTTCTCAGAGCCGACAGCGTGGTTCTCATCTCCACCGGCTGCAAAAAGAGCGGGTCTTCCGGATCTGCTGTGCGACTCCACGCCAGGCCTTTGCGATACGAGAGCCCTTTAAAAAAAATTAATAAATAAATCCAAACTTTATTCGGAGGACATAGGCTCGTTTCTGCTCCAAGCTAAACAGGAAGTGCCTCAAGACAGAAATGACATCATGTAATCAGATTTTTATACCGTGAACAGAGTTTGCGGTTAAATTCCGGTACGTCCATTAAACCTTTTTTTATTTGGCATTTATCGATCTCGCACTCTTAGGACAAACAGTTATTATTAGAATATAATTCTAATATCCGCAATAAACAATTTGCAATGTGGTCGTTGGTTGCTAAGCAACATATCCGATTCATTTCGCATCACTTAGAAAAGACAATCACGATGCCCGTGTGTCAGTATGATATTTTGCATTTGGGTGAACTTTAACAGATTTACTGCAGCACTGACCGATCTGCGCCAGCATCTTAAAGAGGTCAGCCAAAGCTCGCTGTTTCTGCAGAAGGATGTGTTTCGCTTCGGCTTTCTGCCTCTCCTGCTCCAGAGTGCGGTCCACTGTCAAACTCTGCAGCGCCTGAACGTTGGAAATGATTTCCGCTAAACACACACACACACACACACACACACACACACACACACACACACACACACACACACACAGCAGGAAGAATGAATGACTGCATACAATGGCTCATGAATGAAATAAACTCCATTCAGTGTCAGTGTTTTACCAGTAAACTGGTCGAGATCCTCCGACAGCTCAGGCAGAGGCGTTTTCTTCACCAGCTGCACGCACATCTTCCTCATCTTCCTCGTGAGCGTGGGTAGACGAGCCTGCAGCGACGACGGATCCGCGCTACACGTGACCTCCTCTGGACCGTCGCTCTGATACGAAACGGCGGGAAAATTTGAGCATCTCAGAAATCTCAGAAAGAAAATCTTGTGTTTGTTGCATCAAGTCCCACCTGCTGGTCTCTGCCCCGACCAGGGAGGGCGCTCTTGAGTGCGCGATGGAGCTGGTGCAGGGGTGTGTCTTCTGGTTGAATGTCCACGATGTCCGTGTTGTCCGTGGTGCTTTTCGGCTCCACCAGCCAGGGAGCGCACGGCTCGGCCAGCACGGCTTCGAACTTCCGGACGAACTTGAACAGAGTCCTAAGAGCGGTGTGATGCAAATTTAAGAATTTAATCACACGTGGCTGCAACTACATACAGTGCTGGAATACACAAGCTCTGATACTTCATCATTCTCCAGAAAAGTGAATTAAACGTCATGTACACAAAATGTAACAATAAGTGGTCTAATGGTGTTATGGAGAGTGTAGATTTTGGATGGTTATATATTGGTTACTTTCTTATGGGAAAGGTGGAAAGTATTTCTCTTGCATCGTCATAGCAACAGCAACAACAACATCAATGGATTAATCTAAACAAAATCCTGAGGTTTTTTTTTTTTTTTTTTTTTTTTTTTTTGTGAAATAGTCTTCCTCACCTGTGTGTTTTCTCCACAGACTGTTTAATAGCCCAAAAACTGACATCGTTCCACTTGGAGATCTTCACAAAGTCCTGCAATACACAAAAAACAAATCTTCCATTTGAAACAGAAAAACTGAAGCAACTGCATGTTTTTAAAGGTAAAAGCTAGATTAAAAAGGACACGGAATATAGTTTTATCCCAACAGTACACTTTTAAGCAGTATTAACTCTCGACTTGCCTTGAGCTCTTTTTCGATGGGCGCTCTGAGCTGCGTGATCCGGGCCTGGACGCTGTCAGAGAACTGGGCGTAATACTGGTGTAGGTTCCATAGCAAACTACACAACGAGGCTGAGAGAGATAAAAACGAGGAGTTACAGAACTACGGACATGCATCATGTCGTTAGAAATATGAAGAAAAAGCAGGAAGGAAGCTCACCATGTCCTTCTTGTTTCGGAGCCAATAGCACATGGCAGTGGAAAGCAAGCAGCATGGCCAGACGTGTGTGAAACTCCCCCAGCGTGGATCCCTCCATGAAGCCCTGCAGTGTGGATGAAACCGACGGCAGGGGCAACTCCTTCACACCTCCGTCCTTCACGTCTAACAGCAAAATAACAAAAAGAGGGCAAATCTGGATCAGGCGTAAGACTCAATAGTATCCACAGAAATGTGAGAGAATTCTAAGTTGATAGACTTAGGCTTATGGAACTGAAATTCAGAGAATTTTTACCAGGTTTGCTGTCTGTCCTTTTCTCCTGCAGATATCTCTCCATCAGCTGGTAGATGGAGAACCAGTGCTTGTTGGAGTTCTCCGCGTGCCGCCTCAGAGCGTTATCCAGGCTGCTTGACCAACAACTGCAAATGTACAACATCTTAGATCAGTGAGCGTATGCTGACTGAGGTCATTCCAAATTAAATCTCCGTTTGAAGTAAAGAGGTGGTCAATACGCTGGATAGAAAATTAACTGACCAGACCGTTTGTGATTAAAGTTTAATAAATAAAATGGAGCAACCACCATGGCTTTATTCAGAAAACACTGAATTTCTATTACGCTTGGGTATTTGCATGATGATGCATGCTGGGGTGGCAAAAACTCACATTTCACTACATTTATTCTTGCTTAGTTGAAGTGAATATACACTATATTGCCAAAGGTTTTTGGGACACCCTTCCATATCATTGAATTCAGGGGTTGAGCTCGGCCCCTTAGTTCCAGTGAAAGGAACTCTTAATGCTTCAGCATACCAAGACATTTTGGACAATTTCATGCTCCCAACTTTGTGTGAACAGTTTGGGGATGTCCCCTTCCTGTTCCAACATGACTGCACACCAGTGACCAAAGCAAGGTCCATAAAGACATGGATGAGTGAGTTTGGTGTGGAGGAACTTGACTGGCCTCCACAGAGTCCTGACCTCAACCCCATAGAACACCTTTGGGATGAATTAGAGTGGAGACTGCGAGCCAGGCCTTCTCGTCCAACATCAGTGCCTGACCTCACAAATGCACTTCTAGAGGAACGGTCAAAAATTCCCATAAACACACTCCTAAACCTTGTGGAAAGCGTTCCGTGAAGAATTGAAGCTGTTATAGCTGCAAAGGGCGCGTAAAGGCAGACGTTCAAGTTTTGGCCTGGCTCGCAGTCTCCGCTCTAATTCATCCCAAAGGTGTTCTATCAGGTTGAGGTCAGGACTCAGTCAAGTGCTGGCCAGTCAAGTGCAGGCCAGTCAAGTTCCTCCACACCATACTCGCTCATCCATGTCTTTATGGACCTTGCTTTGTGCACTGGTGTGCAGTCATGTTGGAACAGGAAGGGGACATTCCCAAACTGTTCCCACAAAGTTGGGAGCATGAAACTGTCCAAAATGTCTTGGTATGCTGAAGCATTAAGAGTTCCTTTCACTGGAACTAAGGGGCCGAGCCCAACCCCTGAATTCAGTGATTTGGAGGCGTGTCCCAAAACTTTTGCCAATATAGTGTAATGCAGAGTAGTACAGAATAACATAGCGTGAGAAAGCTATGTTTGAGTTTGTCACGTGATTTAATTATTGTTCTTGATAACGTGTCTTGGAAAAGGTCTTAAGGAAAAGTTGGGGCTGTGATTACTAGCATTGTAAGCATATAAATCATAGCAACTGATCTAAACTGCAAATTAATTCAAAATCGATAGAGACAAAAAAAAAAAGTCCGGGATTGATACTGGAATGTTTTCTACATACTTAAGCTCCAGTTTCCTCCACTGGATGATGAGCTGTGTGATGGGCTCCAACTCATTCCTCAGAGACACAGAGCGACTGGCGTTATTCTCCCAGTCCTGAAAGAGTGAGAAAAAATAAGAGATAAAAATAAGACCAAACAAAGTGTGTGGGTGTTGCTTTGTGTTTTGTATTACTTCATGAATGTATTGGTTCTAGATCCGTGTTTTGCGACTCGTGTCCTCACCTGTGATTTGCTGAGTAAGATCTCCAGCCCATTTAGGAACTTGGCCAGTGGGCTGGACAGACTGAACCCCAGGATCCTCTCGATCACCACAGTGATCTGAAGATCACAAACATCACATCAATAGGCACACCAAAAAAACTGTTCTCTCTCTGCTTATTTCCTCATCTCACCTGCACCAGCGCCGGGTGTTCAGGCCAGTCTTCTAGACGCAGACGGACTGCACGGGCCAGCTGCTCTATGGCAGGAAGGCACAACCGAGCCTGGCACATATTTGGCTCCCGGTAGAAGTCATACGGTCCTTCGCTCTGGAGGATGAGGCCAGCAGTACCTCCAGAGCCCCGAACTGTATTCTGGAGCACAGAGCTAAGCAGCAGCTGAGATCCGGTCAGCTGAGGGTCCAGTTCACAGTCTGGTAAGAGACATGCATATACTCTGCATTATAACACTGACAAAAGATAACTGACCTTCAGATTAAGAGCAAACTCTTTACACTAATTTCGTACCCATAAGATGATAGAAGCGAGCAATTAAAGGCGCAGTGATCTGATAAGATGAGACCAAAGCGCTCAGGTGTTCTTTACTCCGATTGCTCGGTGGATTTGAGCGGTACCACAGTGACTGCGCGAAGGCCAGGCACAGTTTCTGATGCACCTGAACGACAGTATTCTGGCAGCTGGACACTTGGAAGACGCTGTTTTCGTTCGACTCGCTGTCACATTCTTCATCATCCTCGATAATGATTGGCTGTTCCAGACTGGGTTCTGTGGTGATGTCAGCGAAATCCTGGGAAAAAAAAATTATATTCATTAAAAAAAAAAAATACAAGCAATGAGAATAGCAATAACCCAAAGCGAGTTTGATTTCTACACTAAACAGCAGTAAACTCATTCATGAGTGAATCATATCCATCTACCTGCTATATAAAATAAAGCCTGCTATTAATTGTGGGCCTGGACTGTATATTAATAAATATCATACAGCAATGTTTCTACCTTAAAACCTCTAAAAAGCACTTAAAATTAGACTGTTAAGTTACAATAATATGGGCATTGGTGGCTCAGTGGTAGGTTTCTCGCCTACCATGCGGAAGGCCCGGGTTCGTTTCCCAGCCAATGCCCAAACCCCAGCCACTGGATGCAGTGCCGGTCCCAAGCCCGGAAAAATGGGAGGGTTGCGTCAGGAAGGGCATCCGGCGTAAAACATGTGCCAAGTTGTTGTGCGGACCAGTTGGTCCGCTGTGGCGACCCCGAACAGGGAGCAGCCGAAAGCAACTAGGTTAGGTTACATTAATATAGTGTTGGGTTGTGATGTGCAGAAGTGTTGCTCACTTTGTGGTAGGTGGGAAAGGAGCGCCTGAAATCGCGCTCTTCCTGCTGCTCCTCACTGAGGCCTCCTCCGTGTAGTTTAGTGCGACTACGATACAAACTGGCCTCCTTCTGCTCTTTCTCCCTCGCTTTCCTCTCCTGCTCATCCCACTCGTTCACCAGTGCCTGAACAGAGATGCAAGAATATTTAAGCAAACCACCCAAAACAACCCACACCCACCTAAAAACTTATACAGTACTCTGGTGTTAAACCAGCATTTAAAACTATTCGTTAAACCTCAAAATACTCACCTGACACACGTGTCTGAGTAAAGTTTGTGCCTCTGTCCCGAGCTCTCCTGCACTTATTGCATGGCTTTGCAGACACAACAGAGCACTGAGCAGTAACATGACAGGCTCTGGGACCACGCGGGTCATTTCAGAGTTAGGAAGCACCTTCCCCAGGCCTCTAAGCGTGTCCATGCATGTCCGAGAGCACAGGTATTGGGCGCGCTCTAGGTCATAGGTCATCGGTGGTGAAGGAAAAGCCAGCAGCATGGAGACGAGGCGCGGGAGACCTGGGAGCGCAGTCAGTGTAGACGCCACTTGTGAGGCCAGCAGACGCATGCCATGCTGCAGCTGAAGAATAGCTGAGCGCAAAGGCACCACGACGTCCGGGTACAGCGGGTACTCATCGGCTAGGCGTTGAGCGAAACGCTGCTGCGATGCCTGCCACACGGCCTCTTCCTTTAAAAGGCCCTGGATGCCTGGTCGGGATTTGGGACCGGAGCCCTGCAGAGCCTTGAGCAGGTGTGACAGCAGGTCTCCCACCGCTGCTGGCTGCCCGATGCTGCACAGGTAGTGCTGGAGCTCCTGATACAGGCGTCCGTACTGGGGCTCGGCAGGCCGACATGCCTGTTTACGCCCGAGCTCGCAAATCTGTTCTTTAACCTGTTGCATGCGGATCCACAGGTACCTGCCACACATGATACACAATTTTATCTGGTTTTATCTGCTTAAAAATGATAAGTTATATAAATGTTCCAGATGCTTTTATTTTGTTTTATATTTCTACCTTTAGAGGTTTGTTAGAGGTTTTGAGGTGTACATTGACAAGAGTGTTTGATAACGTAGTCCTACCTGATTCGGGGATGTTGGAAGGCATCAGTGGTGCTGCTCTCTTCAAGCTGCACCCCTGTGAGCAGCTGAGAGGACAGACTCCGCCCACTCCATTCATCTTGAAGTAAAGCAAGCTGAGAGAGAATAAATTCAGTTAGACACACTGAATAAATAACGCTGGTGTAGATTTTGGAAAAAGTCTGTTAAAGTCCGTCTAGCTCACCTCATCTTGTGCGTATTTGAGTTTGTAAGCCCTCTTTACTGCCGGATCAAATATCGTCTGCGGAACCCAAACTTGGATCTGCAACAGGCCCATGTTCACCCAGAACACCCCAGACCGGGCCAGCTGGACCGTGTCACACGCCCGGTTATGGGAGAACTGGGTTAAGCAAGTAACTAAGGTGTCCAGGAAGCCTTCTGGGAGAAGGTTTTCAGGCAGGCCTTCTCGGAGGGCGACCTGAATGTCCTGTGCAGCTACGATGGGGTCCTCACCTTCGATGAGTGCATTGCAGGATTCTGCATAACTCTCCTGTAACCCTGGAGACAGCAGGTCAGAGAGAGCATGCAACTGACGGCACAACACCAGGCCCTGCAACCTGCGGTCTGTTAATCTACGGAGAAGGAACAAAGATATTTGTCAAATTTGAGGCAAAATATCTTCTAAATGATATTTAAAGTGAATGTATATGAGTGTGTGTACGTGTCTCTACCTGAAGTCAGCGAGTTCGGACATGGCCAGGTTGTCCCACAGCACGGCGCTGAGATCCTGGAGCTGCCCGATCCTCTCTCTCCATTCACCCAGCGTCACCCGTGATGACGTTAGGAAGGAGGATCCTGATGGGTCCCAGCGCCCGCCCACTTCACTGCTGCTTAAAACTCCCAGCACGCACCTGGACCACACGGCTCGGCTCAGCATGCCTGGACCCTGCACAAGAATAAGAAATAAAATAAATTACACAACACTGCTACAGCAAACGCACTCAAGGCTTAAAAAATTGCTTGACCGCAACCATGCACGCACACACACCGTATCAGAGGGCCCCAGCAGTGATCGGAAGCTCTTCTTTGTCTCTTCCTCTGGACTCAGAGGGTTCCATTTCAGCCAGCGATCAGGATCCGTGGTCACACTGCCGCTCCAGAGCGCAGCCAGTGTCTCGGAAAGCAGCTCACACCACACTAATGGCAGCTCTTCTACAGGCTGAAGAAAGCAAGCAGAATATTAGCGTAATGCACCATGTGATTCGTTATGTAAAAGTTGCTGTGAATCTTGCAGAAGTGATTTGTGCACACCCGCTTTGTGCTGAGGAGGAACCAGAGTGGCTGGAGCAGACGGATGTTCATCGGAGTGGACTGCATGCAGAAGCGCAGGTGGTTGGACAGGGATCTTCGTAGATCTTTCTCCTCGATTTTACTCCTTCTGTGGAACAAACCGCGAGGTAGGAACTGGTCAGGAATTACACAATGAAAAGAATCTAGAGACAAGAACTAATGAGTGGAATATTAAAGCTGAAACTATCACATCATACCTGTGTGTGACAGACTGGTGTAGCAGATCTGCGGTCACTTTCATCTGGTTGAGAATAGCGAGTTCCTCCAGCACAGGCCAGAGCTGAGCCCTGCGAGCCAGCCGCAGTAAAAGCTCGCGGTCTGGACCTGCACCGTCGTCCATCTCGTCCTCGTTCTCAACTTCAGAGAGTGAATCCAGCAGGCCGCAGGAGGCCATGTGTCCCTGCTGCTGATCCACACACGTACGTAATCTCTCCAGCACACCTGAAAGTTCCAGACTTTCAGAAATCGAATGCAACGTGCAAAGGTCAAACTGTATAACACACCCAACGGTCTTACCGGTACTCTGCGGATCGAGAAGAAGGTTAGCCTGCAGGACCAGACCCCATCCTTCCAGCAGGGCTTCCTTGCAGTCTATTCTCATGGCAACGCCCCGGAGACGGGCTACTTCCTGTTTCCACAGTGACGGGGTTCTTTCATTCAGACGCAAGTCCCTGACATCGAGAGCCTGGCTGAAGAGGCGGAGATGGGCGGAGCATTCGGCCACGCTCTCCAACTGCAAAAACGGCAGCACAAATGTCACTTTCATATTCGTGGTCACTTTGTTTATTCAACAAGATTACGTCACATGATGTACCTTAAATGGAAGAGGCTTGCCCAGGGTTTTCTGAATGCTCTTTAGTGCCAGCGCAACTGACACAGAGCTTGAGAGTGTGTTCTGGATAGTGGAGGAGATGGTTTGCAGCTCTTGCTGCCCTCTGCAATACATACAGAAGTAGCTTTTTAAAAGATATTTGCTCAAATAAATCAAAACAAGGCGAGTGCCATTATAAATGCTCACTCGTAGTCTCCGTCGCCCATCAGGAGCTGGGGTAGCCGTAGTACCAGGTGTTTGTGGACCCATTGCCAGTGCAGGGAGAGCACACAGACTCCACGGGGGTCCGCTGGCAAGGAGTTACACACGCTCCAGAAACGATCCCTCCACTGGAGCAGCTGCATGATCTGAACAAACCGTAAAACAAGTAAGAGCTTTATAACAGTAAATCTACACACACACACACACACACACACAATCTCAAAGCATCTGTTATTACAAGAAAAATTCTATTAATTTTCCAGAACTGCATGCCAAAGTGAGTGAAAAAAGCAAAGGGAGAGAAAAGAGTCTCTCACCTCGAACATAAGGTGGTCTGAAATGTTCGGCTGGTCCGTCTGTACAGCCTGCAGTACGAAGGAGTCCCACAGGTCAAAGAAAGAGCGCAGGTGCACCAGGACTGGATGCGGAAGCTGCGCGATATCTACAGTTCCTTTAGAGACACAAAGCAGGATATTGTACAAAAAACATAATTGAAACTAGATTGTTGAACTGGAAACTGGACAGAAATCCTCATGGTTTATAGCAGTGGTGTTTAGATAGTCAGTCATTGTGTTCTATTGGAAGTGTGTGTGTATATCAGTGTCAAATGTTAGTGCGTGCATTAAAGCAACATTTGCACAACTTGAACAGCCTTAAGAGGAATTACATTTGAACATTTCTCCGATTTTCTAAAAATGGTGGTTCGAGTGGTTAAGGTTCTGGGTTGTTGATCGGAGGATCGGGGTTCAAGCCCCAGCATCACCAAGCTCCACTGATGGGCACTTGAGCAAACCCTCTCTGCTCCAGGGGCACTGTATTATAGCTGCCCCTGCACTCTGACCACAACTTCCTCAACTGGGATACACAAAGACTTCTTGCCTTCAGTTCTTCTTCTAAACTAGTACTATGTGAGTATTAATGATGCTAATACCATTGAGAACATTTTTTCTTTAATTAAGCGGCCGCTTCTACTGCAGTACCTTTAGAAAAGGCCGTGGCCAGTCTTAGTGCACTGTTATTGGGTGAGGTATTTCCAGTGTTGCTGCATATAGCTGCTCTCTCCTCTCGGTCCATCAGTATTATGATCCTGAAAGAGTATAGAAAAGAAAAAAAACAAAACACTCTTATAAGCAATTCAAGTTTCTTGAAAGCTGACTATCAGATCTGTGTTCTGTACTTGTCTTGAGTTGGCGTATATTTATTACGTTTAAATAAATACAGAGCTAGAATCGAACCTGTTGGCGACAGCATACAGAGCCTCCATAAACTCCATGCATCGCTCCTCGTCCTCAAAGTTACAGGTGTTAGCCAAGATGTCCAGGTATTGTTTGTTCCAGCGCATGTCTACCAGAATCCTGTAGTCGTCTGAGGACAGAAATCGATCACAAAAGCACTGCTGAGTGACTAAATATTAGTTATATGAAGGAAATTACATGTGTGTTATTTGTGTTGTATTATGGATTTATTAGAGTCTTAGTTTGTGTGTGTGTGTGTGTGTGTGTGAGAGAGAGAGAGAGAGCGCACATACCTGTGCTGTGGGGTTGAAGGTGCTCGGTCAGGTATTTGCCTTTGCCGACGAGTTTGCTGTTAAAGACGGCTTTGAGAGCCTGATTTCCCGCCTCCAGCTGAATAAGCACCGTTTCTGCGGACATGAGTGTCACAAAAAGCTCCCTTTGCATCACATTTCCGAAGGCATCCTAACATATAACCTTAAAGGGGCAGTATGTAATTTTCACATTTTCACTTAGGAAATACAATTAAAATTAAAGATGAGACACCCTTCTCTGTCATGAATTGACTTTTAAACCAGATTTTTTTTTAAAGGGCAGAGGCAAAGACAGACCTCACTGGGGGGCAGATATCATTTCTGGGCCAGAAAAAAATGTACTAAACTTGTAATGTGTAATAAACAGAAGCTGTCTTATTTAATTATTGAGCTTCAGAGTTTTTCAAGGTATCTCTGAAATTATACAATTATAATTGTTTCTTTAAATTTCTAACCAAACCTTTAAGTGTTCAAACGTAAAACAATAAAAACACAGACGCAGTGTTTAAGGAACACAACATAGTTATGATGTACCTGGTACATGTTTGTAGCTTTTGGCGAGGTGGGAGAGCCAACTGGTACGCAGGACCCAGTCGCTGTGAGAGGCTCTCTCGGTCAGGATCCTCACCGCCGTGGGGAGGAGCTGCTGGACGTCCCTGATCCTGTCGCCTGCCACACCTTCTGGAGAAAACTGCATGGTTTCCAGAGCTGCACCGCTCTGCATCACCCTCTGAAAGTCCGTCAGGCTCAGCGGGCAAGTCCTGTGTGCATACATGAATGTACGCTTACTCACACTGACTCGCTAAAATAGTGAGATGATGTTTGCTGGAAGTGCTAGAAGCAGATTGTGGCTGTGCATCAGACCTCTTGCTGTGAAGGCTGAGCGTGTTCAGACAGTAGAGGAGAACCTGGCCGTCCCTCTGGACGCCGGAAAAGCACGAGTCCTCTGTGGACTGTAGGGCAGAAGGCACTCGATCTGGCCACACGCCTGCACACAACAGCCCACTGCCCCATTCTTCTGAGTCCAACACCGCCAGCTGCCGCTCTATCAGCTCCTGAGCCAGCTGAGGAGAGAAGAGAGTATGAGAATGCGACATCTATGAGCCATAACTCATACACAAGCTACAGAATGTGACTCTGTGTGTGTGTGTGTGTGTGTGTGTGTGTATACACACCTTTTGGTTGGCGTTGGTGCGCTGACAGAGGGCGTACGCCTCCCCGCATGCCTGCAGCATGGCGCTGGGCAGATCCACACCTCTCTGCAGCTGACTGGACAACAGCGTGGCCGCATGCAGCAGTGATGACACGGAGGACGCAGGCGAGTCTGAGAAAACAAAAAGCAACATCTTTTACACTTTCTGATATTCTTTAGATGCCATTAAAATGTCAATTTTCCATTTTTAATCAGACAATTATGTGAAGGGAATTTGAAAATTTCGTGTATTATCTGCACAATGTTATAACTCATTTACAATCATACTTTCGCACTGAAGAGCTCATTTAAAGACACTCACCCCAGATGGCCGACTTGGTCTCGGAATGAACGGCCATCAGTAGGTCACAAACACAATCTCCGGTCACTCCCATGGTGTGCAAGATCGTCTTCAGGTCCAACGAGTCCCAACACGCTCCCTCGTTCTCTCCTGGAATGTAGATCTCCACTCCACGATTCCTCATAGCGCGGGAGATCTCTCCATGTGCAGGGTCCATGGTGAGGAACAGCCTGAATGTGAGAGGAGAAAAAAAAGTGGACACTTAAAATTGTATTTTTTCTCATCTAGGTTTTTAGTAGAGGTATTATCTATATATGTACCTGAAGTTAGGGTGTGGAGTGATGCTTGGAGTTGTTCCATCTATGACCCCACGCTCGTTAACGGTCAAAGACCCGCCCGGTTCCAGGAGAGCGTTCAGCCGATCCAGCACAGAAGGGCTACAAACCCACAGACAGGAAATGTTAAACTGCTTTAGTACAAGAGAAATAGAACACTTACATGTGTCATTTTTATAAAAAAAATAACCCAATAATAGTTATGTGACATTTTGTGTGAAGCATGGTGGTGGTAGCAGCCAACATGGCTATTACCTGCAGAAGTTCACGTTGTCCATAAGAAGCCAGTCTCCAGCCTGCAGAGCCTGGACCAACGTGCCGTCCAGCCATTCGAAACCGCCGTGACTCCAACCGTCCTCCATCTGCGCCAAGCGCTCCTTCAGCAGCGTGAAGTCATTCTGTAGCTTCGACATGTCTGCAGCAGGAGAAAACGGGATTAAAAGCGTTAATGACCTCGGCACTTGTTTATCATTCCTGAATTTTAGGCATTTAGTGTTAGAGAGTCACTCAGTGCAACATTTCCTGCTGTACCTGTAAAGACCTTGAGCTTGGTGTTGAGCTTGTGCAGCAGCACAATGATGACCTCCAGCTTGTTCAGAGCCTCGAACGTCACGGTGCCATCGGCCGTGTCGAGTCCCTCGTCCTTCAGCCAGCGACGGAAAGTGCTCCACGTGCTCAGAAGGAACTCGGTATCCTGAACTGCCCCATCCAGAGACATAAGCCCACGCCGTGTCACCATGGCAACCACATAGTCCATGCTCTCCAAGACCTGCTGCCACGGTCGGATGATGTCCACCTGATGAAGAAGAAAAACGTTACTGAAGGGATACCAGATACAGCAGCGTGACATTTTTTATCTGGATCAGCCTTCGGACCTGTTCAAACCCGCCCAGCAGTTCAGTAGTGTCCATGGCGCTGTTCATAGCCATCACCCTGAGCCTGTGTCCGGTCAGCAAGGCTAAAAGGTGCAGCAAACTGCTCTTCCCGCTGGCACTGGGACCAACCAGTATGGCCATCCAGCCCATCTTCACGCATTTCATTAAGGATTCCATCGGCCGCAGGGCTTGATGAGTAATCGACAGAGGAGGGTCCAAGACGACCGGTGCTCCACCACTGCGCTGGAGGACTGATGAGCCCACCTTAGCAAAGTGAAGAGGAGAAGATGAAGATGATGTATTGAGTTCCAGTAAAGTGAATCATTATTGTGACAGCTCTACTAACATGGATTACATCTAGATACTAACCTGCAGATTCAGAGGAGTGATGTGGAACTGCCTGGAGCCTAAGTGTGGCTCGAAATCTTCACCAAACACCTTCCTGAACACAGACAGCACCTGCACCAACAAAACACATACAGAATTAAAGCACACTGAACTGTACTGAGCCGTCCGTATAAATATGGGCACACACAGCTACCTGAGCCTTATCTGCCTCCGTCCTCATCCGGTCTGCATACACCAGTCCGACGTGCTGACCCGGGTTATAGAAGGCTGGCGATTGGTCGGCTTGCATCAGCTGACACCAGCGGAAGAGGTCTCGTAGGTTGAACTCCCACGGTCCTCCTTTCTGACCCCATTTTCTCTCTACTGCCACCTCGGTCACAAGCTGAGAGGAGAAAGAGGAGAAGAATTCATGAATGAATGAACGTTTAAACAAACCTGTGAATTAATGACTGAATGGTTTTAAGTACAGAAGAACCTGTTGAGGAACAAACAACCATCCTATTTGCCCCATTACAGAGTAGCAACAAATAAAAGGTTTCGTTTTTCCATTCTGATGTCAGAACAATAATTTATTTATCACTAATATTGAAAACTGAACAGCATATCTAATAAAATATGATACATTTTTATTCATCATAATTTCAATAAAATAATGATTAATTTATACATGTACTTATTTGAATCGCATTGATAATTATTATTTCTATTATTATAATTATTATTATATAATAGCTTATAATAATAATTCTTATTATCAGCATTTTTATTTATAATTATTTTATCTTTTTTTTTATTCAGTTTCAGAAACTAAGTAATTCCATACAACAGAGCATAAAAAGTAAAAAAAAAAAAAAAGTGTAGATTTTTTTCTTTTTCTTATTACTTTAATCTTACCTTGTTGCTGAACTGAACCATTTTAGAGATGACCTGCTCACTGATGTTAGGAAAGATGGCGTTACCTATGAACTGCATATCTGCACTGGTGAGCTGATCCACATACACCTGCAAGAACCAGGTTAAACATCAGATCAGGAATAATATGAAAAGAAAAAAAAAAAAAAAAAGCACAAGAGGTAAAAGAAAGGGATTCATTCTCAGCCGTGATGGATCCAGACCTGCGTAAACCTGTTGAGGAAGGACCTTGGTAGACCTTTGCGACCTCCTCCTTGAGTGAAGGGATTCTGGCAGCCAAAGATCTTGGTTTTCTCATGCTGGACCTGGAAACGCATGCTCAGCTCCGGGATGTAGATTTCAGCTCGGTGGTCAAAGCAGGCGTTCAGTCCCTCCAAGACTGACTGAGAGGCCAAGTTCAGCTGTGCAGCAAAGACAAACACAGGTCAATACATATGTAATTAGAGATCATATATGATGAATGCATGGTTTTAAGGCAGTGTGAACAAATTTAGAGACCAAAGCTGTAAAGTCACATGGACTTCTTGCTTTACAGCGTCATACTGGATTTGTTTTGTTTATGTGTTACACCTCATGATGTTACCTCATCTAGTACGATCCAATGCCCCGCCTTTAGAGCAGCCAAGAGTGGACCGTCACACCACGCGAACTCTCCTCCTTTACCGCCCTCCACTGGAAGGTCTGTTCCAAACAGGTCTGTAACATCCTGAACAAATATAATAAAAAATTGGATAAAGCTAGCAGCTTTCCCAGCTTTGCCGTCTGAAGCATGATGGTGGTAGCATCATACTGACAGCTAACCGTGGCCTCTTGGTTGTTTCTTAGAATAAATCTCTACTCCTCTGGATTGTGGCTATATTTTTAAATAATGGATTCAATAGCATGCTGTGGGATACTTAAAGTCTGGGATAAAGTTGTTTTTTTTGTAAATAACTTTCCAAACTCTACTGCCCCACACCACCATGTCAATATTACGGAATCTTTTTGTGTAGATTTATGCAATAGAATCCAAGTCAAGTTCTAAGGAGGCAAATACTTATGCAAAAATAAATAAATAAATAAATAACTTGAGTGAAGCTTTGTTTCCACAAATAAGTTGCATACTGTCTGTTCGGAGAGGTTGATTCGGATGAGCTGGTTCCCAGAAGCCTTTGCGAGCGCAGCTACCAGACTGGTCTTGCCCACTCCAGGTGAGCCCTCCAGCAGGATGGGTCTCTGGAGCTTTAACGCCCTTAAGATCCTCATGGTATTGACGGCTGTGGTGCCGGCACTCAGAGTGTAGTCCGACAGACCGCGGCTTTCGCTCTCAAGATCTGTGGAGCGAAATATTTCTTTTATTACACCGATTGTATAGGCTAAAGTTTGCTAGAATGAGATCAGCAGCATGGAGCATAGCTCACTGGCCACGATGTAGAAGGGCTCGATGCCGAAGAAGTCGTCCCCCCAGCGAGGCTCTCTGAGCAGACTGGTGTCGTAAACCCTCAGAGCCTTCTGCATCTTCTCGTCTAGTTTAGTGATCCTGCGTAGCTTCGTCTCCAGAAAAGCCAGACACGCCTTCCTAGCCATCGCTACGTTCTCTGCTGCGGAGACCGTCGTCCCTGAGGTTCAGGAAGCACCAGATTATTACACAGACAATCAAAACACAACTGATTAATGCAAAAACAAGCCAGAATATTAGCAGCAAGATGATAAACAATATGCCTAAATCTAGAAGTCCATCTCTTCTAGATTGCTCTGAACAATTAGGGAAAAGTAACGAATTAATTTAAACCAAGTTCTGTTCACTTGAGATAGCACTGCAGTAAAAAATATACTGTGCTTATTTTTATTTATATAGCATCATTCTATGCGACGTTATCAAGTGTCTAAATTCTCTAAAAAAAAAATGCCATTATTCAGCGTTTACCTGATCCAATGCCATCGATGTAAATGAGGCAAGCAGCATGGATGAAGGCAGTGACCGTGTCCAGCCTCTGGTCCCACTCCCGCTCCTCCATCTCCTCCATACCCATGAAGCTGCTCTCGTGCCGATCCTCGTCCTTCTCGCACACTGCATTCAGGAAGTCCACCCATGACAGGATGTCCCTCACGCTCAAGATACATCGCCTGCCGAACTCCTGATTGGTCAGCCAGTCGATGAAGTCCAGCATGAGCTCGGCGATGTCCTTGCCTTGAGACAAAGAATAGATGAGATTGACCGACTAATCGTTTTAATCAAACACTGAGCTGTCCAATACTCATTCCTCAAGTCATGCACCCACCTTGGTGATCATGCTGGTCTAAGGAAAGCCCTGCTCGCACGTTGTGCTGGATGATCTTCATCAGATCGCCTCGGCTGTTAGACTGAGGACACCAGATCTCAGTGAACCTGTTCCTCAGTGCTGGGGAAAGCTAGACGTACAAAAAAAAATACAAATTAAGTACAAAATAAGAGAGCTAACATCCTCCTTATTCCGTGTGAAAATCAGAAAGAGTCAGCTTTTTATTCAGAACAAACCTCTTTCTTGCCGAAATCTCCGCCGGGGTTCATTGTGGCAACCAGTCGAAATTTCTTCCCGGCAATGATGAGCTCGACGTCGTCATCGTCACCGCTGCCTTTCTCCGCCAGCACCAGAGATTTCTCGGTCTCCAATACGCTGCAGAAGGCCAAGAGGTAAAAATGTGTACACAAGATGAGAAGGAGAAAATGAAGTTGTATTTGATAATGAAGGTTCATCAGACTATCTGATTATTTTAAGTATTTGCACATATTTTACTCACCTGTTGAGTCTCTCCAGCACGGAGTCATCAGCCAGTGAGATCTCATCCATCAAAAACACTCCTTCCTGTTTCATAGCGAGCACCAGGGGTCCATCACGCCATTCGAACAAGCGGCCATCTTCGGCATCCGACTGGGGGGATAAAAACAACCAAAAAGCTTCAGTAAAACTAGACATGGGTTTATAATAAACGGTAGCTTAGTGGTTAGCACGTTTGCCTCACACCTCCAGGGTTGGGGCTTCGATTCCGTCCTCCGCCATGTGTGTGTGGAGTTTGCATGTTCTCCCCGTGCCTCGGGGGTTTCCTCCCCCGGTCCAAAGACATGCATTGTAGGTTGATTGGCATCTCTAAATTGTACGTAGTGTGTGTGAGTGAATGAGTGTGTGCGTGTGCCCTCCGTCCAGGGTATACTCTTCCTGCCTTGATGCCCGATGACGCCCGAGAATAGATTGGATAAGCGGTACAGACAACGACTGACTGACTATCTGACCCCTGAATCAAACCCCCAACCCTGGAGGACGGTGCTGCCCTGATCTCAATGTGCTGTATGGAGTATATCCAAAATTGGATCTGATATCTCTCTGTATACATACACAGTGCTCGCGTGAATCCTACCTGCCGTGTTGCGGTGTGTCGGACCGGCCGCAAACCTCCCAAGAAGTCAGATGTCTCCATGTGCAGGTGGCAGTTCACAGCGAAAAACTTCTGTCCAGCCAGAGCAGCAAACAGCTGGCATATTGTAGTCTTACCACACCTAAAGAAACAAATACTTTAACTCGCATATAATAACAAAAAACGGTTCTTGATGAGTCATGGCAGCTTTTTAAAGTCATTGGCATAAAATCAGCATGGAATAAACATACTTTGCACAAACTGTGTAAAAAAAAAAAAAACCCAAGTAGCTAGAGATAACTTGTTTTTTACCCGGTATCACCAACCAGCAGCACGGACTCTCCAAAACGGAGTGCACGGCCCACCAGCACGGCAAGCCTCCTCATGCCTTGGGTCCAAACCACATGGCCAAACTCCTCAGGCATGCCAGCAATGCTAGCCACAAAAGGACCTGCCACACACACACACACACACACAATCTTAGTGATTTGTCATTAACCAATAGCCAACTGGTCTTCACTTAACCCAGGAAACCCTGATTATATAATTAGTGCTGTAAATAGGGCGAAACAAACTATTTGAGAAATGAACCGGTTTTCTGCCTTTTTTTCCCCCCTTTCATTTCCTAAAATGTGCAGCACACAACACCCTTCAAATCCTACACTCTTTAGGGATTCCCTTTAAAACGTACCACACTACTTTACACATTTTCTGTGCATTGGACATTTAACTGAAAGCTTTAAAGGACAAAAATCCCAAACAGAGGGGGATCGACCAATGTGACTCCACTGTGCTTAAAGTGTCCAGTTAAAAGTGTGTCCTGGGCTGAACTTACTAAACTGGGTGGTGACCTGAGCCTCAGAGAACAATGCATCTGTGTTGACCGTCCTCTTAAAGTGTTTCTCCAGAATGTTCCGGATGGTTAAAGCCTCCTCTGGTTTACGGACACGACCGGCCAGCAGCATGTACCCTTGATCACGGCAAAACGGTGCAGAGCGTCAGCCAGAGGAATTCCGAGCAATAAAGAATGCACTTGATGCAAATGAAAACGAAGACTTTTGCGGTTACCGTCATCGGCTAGATGTTGCAGCCAGTCACGTGAGGAGTCGGTCTGTTCTTCCAGCCTGTAGCGCTCGCCCCATCGGAACAGGTCTCTGAGTGTGATGTAACCGTGCTTCCCGGCGAACACGCTGGAACCACGGCGCAGGGACTAGAACACACACGTGCATACACACGTGTGTTAGAAACGTTTTCACAAATAAAACCTGAGGAAAAGTCCTGTCCAAAAAGGCTCTCACCTGAAGGTTCTGCATGACTTTGACCAGTTTGGTGCAGTAAGATGGAGGAAGGCTGCAGCGCTGGTGAAGGATGGTCTCCAGCTCCTCGCTGGGTAACTCGTCGAAATGCAGCTCCACGAAGCGATTCCTGAATGCCCTGGACAAGACCTACAGCAATGCAGGAATTAGACACGAAGTATAAATAAGATTTACAAAAGAAAGCAAAAAAAAAATAAATAAATAAAAAAAAACTCAGTGAGATTTTAAGGGTTTGTTTTTTGCTACCTTTCTGCCACCGTAGAGACCTGGGGGATTCTGGGTAGCGAAGAGCATGAATCTCGGATGTGCTTTGATGACTTCCTGTGTCTCAGCGACGAAGAGCTCCCTGTTGTCGTCCAGCAGCCTGTTCAGGGCTTCGAGGACGTCGGTCGGGGCGAGGTTCAGCTCGTCCAGGATGATCCAATAGCCTTTCCGCATGGCATCGATCAGGACGCCTTAAGTGGTACACAGAAAACCAAGCCTAGATCACGTGACTTTATTAGATATCGATATTATTTCCTAATTGCTTGCTCTTCCTGTTGACTTGACTGTCACTGTACACTCACTGAATGCTTATTGATATTAAATACTTTAAAAATTGCATTCATATACAGTATGTCATTTAATCAAAGCTGTGCTTGAGACACTGAAGGACATTGCACCTTCTTTGAAGACGAGCTTCCCGTGCTCATCGGAGGAGTAGCAGCCGATGTACTCCTGGATGTCGGTGTGCTCGTGGTTGTTGATCCTCACGCACTGGTTCCCCGTAGCAGCTGCTAGCCACCTGACCAGACTGGTTTTCCCTACCGATGTCTCGCCCTGGATCAGCACTGGGTGGATGCTGTACGCCGGAAATCACAGATTTACATAAAACATTACAAAGCATTTAGAGTGACTTCCTGTAGATCTAAAGATGTTCTGTACACAGCAAGCTCACTGGGATCAGTAGATGAATTTACAGCTATATAATCACTTGCCCTATGCTATGTGTAACTTTTCAGACGGCAAAATAAAATAAATCATACTCTTGGCTGTATCTTACATCCATGTAGCTCCTTTCACACGACACACATTATTATTCAGCAGCATGTTAAAGGGTGTATAAGAGCATGGCATTATTACCCAGCAGCCACCACACGGGCCAGGTCTCGGAGGTTGAGACGCACAGAAGGCGTGAGAATGTAGCTAGGGTCTAGCGCTGGATCCATGTCACCCTGACTCAACCAGTAGCCTTCTATCTGCAGACAGCCGTGGGCCTGGGGCTCAGGGATCGGCTGGAAAAGAAGGCGGCGTTAGGACCGAGACTGCATTAATAATAACTTATTATTTTAGCACCATTTGTTCCTTGTGATGTGTCACCTGTTTAAGACACTTAATGTTTCCTCCTAAGATGTACTGCTGCACTAATTTCTCCACCAGGGGATGGGAACTGCGGTCCAGCTGTGTTAGAAAGCTTAAACAAAAACCCTGTACACACACACACAGCCCATTAGAGTACAGTTTGTGCTCTAAACCAAAACGTCAGAGCGCAAGACTAAAGCCATTTTAGAGAAAACGTGGATATATAAAGGATATCTCACCTCGTAGAGAGAGCGCTGGACGTTGTAGCAGGGGTTAGAAGCGACGTACTTGAGAGCACGGCACAGCGTGCGTAAACTGTAGTGAGGCTTGTGTCCGGTGCCGTCAACCAGGCGCGAGTTCGCCTCCTTGCGAATGGCCAAATAAAAACTGCACCAAAACAACAGCACACCAGTTAACGTTTCAGATTAAAGAGAAGAATTACACTTAACACCTGCTATCACTATCGGAGGAAGTTCAGGATATTTCATGCAGTTGGATTCAGTGCTGTCCCGAACCTGATGATTCCATGGATGGTACTTCTGTTGAAGTTAAGGCCTTTGAGGTAATCCGAGACCAGGATGCGCAAGTCTCCCTCGCTCTCCAGCTCTTCCACGTACAGCTCAGTAAACCTGTTGCGGATTCCCAGGGGCAGGTTCCTCTTGCCGACGTCAGTGGCCGGGTTCATGCAGGCGAACAGGCGGAAGTCCGAGTGGCGCACCAGGGGTTCTGCGTTACGATGGGGGAAAAAATGAAAAACGAACAACGAACAAAGCACTACTCTTAAACATAAGGATCTGCATCAATGTTTATCATATTAAATCATTCAACATAAATCTTTTTTTAATGGGGCTTGGTGACATTTATAAATAATGTCCATGAGCGTACATTTGTGAGAGAGACATTTTTCCAACACCGTCACATTATTTCACAAGTCTATTTTTCATTAAACTTGCTCACCTGTATCTCCTCGGTCCAGCAGCACCACAGAGCCGGCGCTGCCCTCCAGAAGCCCGCTCAGACACTCCAGAGTCTCAGCTGCAGCCAGATTGATCTCATCAAGAAGGATCCACTCTCCCTTCTTGACTGCCTGCGCCAGCGTACCCTAAACACACACAGCTTGCTCAGAGACTTACAAAACACAGCTCCGTAAATATTCTATATGTCTGATTTCATTGGCTGCATTTCCACAGGACTGATGCGTGTCGTGATTTCTACCTCGACGAAGGCAAACACCAGCGCCGCTTCCCGAGCTCGGATCTGCTCCTGAGTCTGACTGAGTCTAAGAGCGAGCGCCTCCCATTGCTGCTGCAGCAACGCAGCTGAAAACACACACACACACACACATTTGTGACACATCCCGTTCTTTCACGTATAAACACGGCTAAAGTGTAAAAACAGACTACTGCTACCATTGGGCTTGTCCTGCAGCTCCTTGGTGAGAGCTGACTTGCAAACATGATCCATGAGCTTGAGCAGGTCCTGCCAGCGTTTGCCCCGGAAGCAGGTCTGCACGTGACCCAGGAAGGTGATGTTCTGCTTGCGGGAGTATGTCTGAGAGAACAGATCCTCAAATGCCTCACGCAGGGGCAGCAGGATGAGCTTATGATCCATGGGTTTGTACCTGGAGTAGTAACAACTAGTTAATAGTCTCCAGTATCAGCGTTATGTAATAAAGTTTTCCACCACAAGCGTTTAAAAAAAGAAGAAGCTGAGACGATGGCTGTATTAATAATAACTTATTTTAGCACCATTTTTAGCACCTTGTGGTGTGTTACAGCTATAACGTAAGTAATAACAGTAGAGTAACTATAAATGGATAAAAACTGTGTCCGTCTTGTATTCCGTCTTGTTGAAACGTCTTGAGCGCAGCGGATACGTACCCTCCCAGGAGATCGGCCGTGTCGCTCTGCTGGTTCATGTTGATCACGCGCAGCTTGTGCCCTGAAGGCAACAGAAAGGATAAATGCAGTTGCAATCTTTGACTTAGACGTAGATCTGATATTTAACAGGGTCAAAACTCTGAGCTGGGGACGAATGCGTTTCGTCTCACCTGTTAATCTGGCTAGGTACTGCACGGTGGAGGTCTTCCCTGTCCCCGTTTCTCCAACCAGCAACACGGGCTCGCCTTTCGCCACGCACACGGCCAGCTGCTCCAGAAGCACGGAGGAGGGACGTGTAGCCGCAAACGTTTGCTTATCTCTGTAGGACAGACAGGTATGAACATATACAAGTGCAGCAGGTGCAGTTTAATATGCTTATACAACACTGTATTTAATCAATAGCTCGCTGTATTTTTGCTGGATTATTGGGTTCAAACTAGCCAATAATCACACCCTTGTGTACATCCTCTTGTTTTTTCCTTTCTGTTCTAATGTTAATTAAAATGTCTCTGTGGCAAAACCTGATTCAACTGAAATGACCCTGTAATTCTCCGGTGCTCCGGTACTGCATGGTTGGCACAGCTAATGTCTAATGTGCTGAGGGCTGTGTCAATGCAGCGAGCGATCAATTCAATGTTTATTCAATTTACCAGCAGGGGGCCAATGCCCTCAGGGCAAAGGCTGACAAGGACCAAAACGGTCCATAGTAGCCCAGAAAGGAACAAAGACAGAGTGTGGGTCAGATGAGGTGATGGCCTTGTGGAGCCTCTTACATTTCGAGGCGCACGGCGTCGCTCTGTTTGCGCAGCAGCGTGCCGCGTCCTACCGTCACCTCCAGCTCTGTGATGGTGATGGCAGGCTGGTACATCTGACAGAAGTGCTGAGCCTGGAACAGAACAGTGAGGAGGAGTGTGATACATTTCATCCAAAGCTGTGCATCACTAGTATCACAAAAACACACAACATAGCAATATAATAAAATGGTATGTTTCAGATAATGGTTTATTTAATGCTTGGTGAATCACACACTCTCACTTTATCCATTCATGGGCATCAGTGAGATCAGGGACTGTATGTGGAAGAGGGCAGACTCAAAAAAGACTTCACCCTCATTGATTGGTGGATATCAAAATGACTTCACACTATAAAAGCTCATGACTGACTCATATTTAATGCGTAAAAAAGAAAATCTCCTTTATCCCCAGATCTGTTCCTCTGGAGAAGTGAGAGGTAAAGGTACAAAAAAAAAAAGTGTGTTTTGTTTTGTTCAGTCTTACCTTCTCTCTGGAGATGTTCAGCTTGCTGCCGATGATCTCGGCCAGCTTTAGGCGGCTCTCTGCTTTGGACTGCATGGCGGTGAAGCAGTCCAGGGCCTACGGTACAGCACATACAGTATGTTAATACCCAAAACAATATTGATCTAACAGACACTGTGTACAGTTTCCATCACAATGCACATGTCTCTTACATCCGCTGCTTTCAAACTGGGCTCCAACAGACCGGCAGACTACAGTGGAACCTCTGTGTACGAATTTAATTGGTTCTGGAGGCGGGTTCTTAAGGCGAAAACGTGTATTGCGAAATGAATTTTCCTATAAGAAACAACGTACATGCAGATAATCCAAAAATATTAGCAATATGACCGATATGAAGCGTATGTAACTGTATGGCTGCTTACAAAGAACTGACCCAAGCCAAGCATTCCATGTTAAGGATCCTCACAGGAAGTCGTGCCACCAAGCTTGGGCTAAAAATAGGACAGATCACCCACACCACCGATCGGTCAGCCAAAAAAAAAACGCCGAAAAATCACCTAGCTTTTGAACAAATACTGAAGGCAACGTTGGTATCGTGGGCTGACTCTTTAGAAACTCTTTAGGTTTCGTTAACAGAAAAAAAAAAATCTTTAACTCTCCTGTTAAAGCCGGGCTTGGCTTTCTACTGACGCAAACAGGTTTTCAGCGGCTCCCGGACATACGCGCAACTTAGCCACCGCTCGGTTCGGTTCTAAACCATGCTAAAAAATGCTTCGATGCACATTTCTTGCGAAATTTAAATTCTTACGGTGAAAATTCGTAAGGGAGGACATTCGTATGCTGAGGTTCCACCGTACTACATATTATTACAAATAATTCTTTTTTTCATGCTGCATCACCTTCTTTTTTAATTTCTAAAGTGAATAAACACAGCTACATGCAGTTTACTGGCTCTGTGTGAATCAGAGGTGACGTGTGGCAGCAGAACAAAATGAAAATGAAAAGAAAAAAAATGATTTAAATAGAATCAGACTCAAATTTGACTGGCATTTTTACGCTTTTCGAGTGTTTTTTTATATTTAAAATTTATTTAGCCTTGAATTCTCTAAAGAATTACTTTTTCTTTTTCAAGGTTTTTATCATTTTTTTTAATACATAGAATGATTAATCGTGTTAATCAGAGGTCTGGAATCTTCTCTAAGAAACGACCCGTACATCTGCACACACCATTCCTTTCTGCATTTTACAGAGAAGGCCTAAGATCATATGTGGAACCATGAGCGATGAGTGAACGAACATCTCCACGGTAATAAATAGAAGTCACTGACCTCCAGGAAGACGTTCTGTGCGGTGTTTGAGGAGGAGCTGTCGAAGTTCACGCATATTCTCTTGCACCACTTCAGCAAATCCCTGTTCACAACACAACACACAATACTGACCGATAAACACACACTATATCCAATTCTCTATAGTCTTACAGCACATACAGTAAATCCTCTTATTAAGGTTATAAAAACCTTAATTTTCAAGGGTTTTGGGACATTTCATCCACAATCAGCACCACACACACACACACACACACACGGTATGACTAGATTACTGCATTGATTTTTCTTTGCTGCACAATGGCTTCAATCAAAACATCACACCATTGCAATGCTGCCTCAGATTGATTTCACAAAAAAAAAAAAAAAAAAAAACACACTCGAAAGGAGTGAGCATGGCAAAACCAGATATCTAAAATAAATAAATAAATAAATCTAAATCCAGGCCAGATGCAGTTTAAGGCTCAGCAATGCTCTACTTTGATCTGCGCTGATTAGCGAGCTGCAGCATCCTGCTCTGTTCTGTCCTGACACCAACTTCACATGCTGTGGGTCTCCCTGGTGGAGACTAAACCAGATCGATGGACCACTGACAGTCTGAAGTCTGAGCCGACGGAAAGCTGACCGAAAGCCAGTCACGTGCCGAAACAGCACAAACCGGGCACTTTGTAATGAACCCTGCTTCACTACAATGTACCTGTGCATGAACAGTGCTGGTGCATTTTAACGCTACCTCAGAGACAATCCTCGACCTTCCAGCAGTGCGGCTCGGTCCTCGCTCGGGTTCTGAGAGCCAGAGCCGCTGGCGGCGGCGTGGTGTTTGTCGCCGGTCAGCTGACAATAAATGTCCAGTAATCGATCCACCACTGCGGCCAGGTTAGGGTACTTATTCAGCATGACCTACGAGAAGATTGCAAGAAGAAAATCTCACTGAGTGTATATAAAGAAAAACAGGAGTGTGATTATATTATACTAATCTGTTGCTTGCCTGTCTGAGCTCCTCTCTGCTCATATTCCCAGTTTGAAGCTTGGTCCAGTACTTGTCCAGTAGAGCAGCGTGAGTGCTCTGAGGCCGGTGCCACACTCCACCGCTGTAGAACATTCTGAGGAATAATGGGAACATATTACTATATCTGTCTATCACCTGTACCACTGATCCTACACAGGGTCACAGGGAACCTTGACTATCCCAGGAGACTGGGGAGGACACACACACACACCAGACAATTTGGACATGACAATTAGACTACAACGCATGTCTTTGGACTAGAGGAGGAAACGGGAGAACTCAGAGGAAACCCTTGACGGAAAACCTTAGGAAATCTTCCACTAATGCTTCCGCCTTTCATGGGGTGCCATTACTTTTTAGACTAACTGACTCTTTCTAGTCTTTCCGCTTACGCCTTACTGCCAAAAAAAAGAGCTATATGTTTGAATAAGAGCAGTACTGAAGTGACTCGCGCACACACTTCCTTTTCTTACCGTCTTGTAGCGAAGAACTGGAAGCCAGGAGCAACCTGAATGCAGTCTTCCCGGCCAGGAATGGTCAGCTTTTTGTTCTCCATCAGCGGTAGGAGCACGGATATCTGAAGAGCACACACAACAACGTCGGAAAATAGCTCATAGTACAAAGAAAAAAAAAAAATAGATAGATGACTAACGACTAATCATTCGATATGCTAAAAAACTCACCACGTCCAGCGGTGCGTGATCAATGTCCTCCAGGAGGATCCAGTAACCCTTGGACACGGCCTGAGTGAGAGAGCCAGGCTGCCACACAAACTTGCCTGGGATGTCCGTGCATCTGTACATCCCGAGCAACATCTGCAGCAGAGAAATAAAAAAAAGAGTCAGTGAGGAAATATCATATGGGTCTGATTCGGTCATATCGGTTTTACTTGAGCGCACACGATGAATACTTTTTAAATAATAATAATAAAAAAATTTTTAAAAATGAAGGCATGGATTTGGCATAATAAATAATCCCTCACCTTGCTATCAGTCTGATCTCCTAGCTGGACCTTGAGGATGTTGGGGGGCTTGATGTGCCCCGTGGCAGCTGCTAGATATTCGACCAGAGCTGTTTTCCCACATCCAATAGGCCCTTCCAGAAGAACGGGCTTCTGGGACGCCACGGCCATGGCGAGCCTCCTGAGGTTTCGACATGTTGATTCCACCAGCACCAGGGGTTTCACAGACGTCTACAAAGAAGAACATGATTAAAGAATACAAATGAATCTGCTGTATAAAGTTTAAATCACATATCCAGAATATCATAGAAGGAATAAAACTGTTATAAAAAAACCCATCAGTCTTGAGTGGTGAGCTGTTACTATAGAAACAATTAGACTTTAGATGAAGCTGTGAACACTGAATACACGTCACCTGCTCTTCCTGTCGAGGCGTCAGCCTGGGTAAAATAACGCCGCACACAGCGGTGATGCACTGAGAGAGGTCTTCTGACCCTATCAGGCCCTTGGCGAGCTTATTTCCTGCTTGCAGCTGCCACATCACAGAGCCCTGATTGGCTAAAACCAGAGCTCTCTCACCCTCCAGCTGCTGAGTCTCCTCTAGTGACCTGATGATGTAGAAGCAGAGAGTGTAAAAAAAGAACCAAAGTGTGCAGTGAAAAAAAGAACAACATGGACAGTAAGTACTTCATTTTCAGATGTAGAATCTCCTCACTGGACAGAACCTTCCTCAGGAAGATGGTTTTCTGGTTGTCGGTCATGTGGGACACTAAAGCAAGGCACTGCGCTGTGTACCTGTGACGAAATACAATAGGATAAAGGTTAATGCTGGGAAATCTATTCAGTACTTCAGCACACGGTAGAAAAAAAAAGGTTTCAGGGTCAGAATGCGTGTTTCGGAGCCGTACCCTCGGACCATGACGTCACTGGTGAGCAGTTGTGAGATGCAGACGCTCCAGTCCCACAGCACGCGGAACTTCTCGCAGTCGCTCTGTAGAAAGCGGAGGGTGGCCCCCATCAGGTCGCGCAGCTTCATGCGCCTGGGGCCGTATTGGATAGAGGAGGCTTCTTCGCTGGTGAAGAAGAGTCTCTGAAAGACGGGCGGTGCGCTGGTGAAATACCTGGCTGCAAACCTGGAGGTGGGGAGCAATGGGGAAAAAAAAGCCTGATTTGCATACTATCTGATTTGCATCCGAGATGTGTATAATAAGTATCCGAGAAGATCCTGAAGGTACCTGGATGGTCCAGTATTTCTGCTAGATTTTCAAATGAAATGATATTGAATGAATTAGATAAGGAGTAATGATGTAATCGTGTGTCCTGGTACTTGTATTTCAGTGCACAGAAGCAAGTAGGCAAATTGAGACGCAGGAATATTGCCTTGGTTGTGATGTTATAGAACTTACGAATGAAATAAGATGGTTTACATTTCTGGCATCTGGGGGACGCCCTTATAGAGCGACTTACAATTTCTCTCATTTTCATACAACTGAGCAATCGAGCCTTAAGAGCTTTGCTCAGGCACCCAGCAGTGGCAGCTTGGTGGACCTGGGACTCGAACTCACAACCTTCTGATCACTAATCCAACACCTAAACCACTAAACTTACGCCTGAGCATCGGGGCTGATGTTGAGGAGCTTGCTGAGCGCCACACACAGTCTCTCGTGGAGGTCATGATTGAGGCGGACGTCTTGCTTGATTCGCTCGGCGTTCCTCTCCAGCAGGTCCAGCACGAGCGGCCGCAGGTGCCGGGCAATCAGGAGCGTGAACTCCTTCTCTATCAGGAGCTGACCCAGAAGGCACAGGATACCTTGTCTGTCCTGCTGGCTCCATATCTGAGGAAATGACACAAAATCGACATTTTAGGGTATTTAAACGAAGAAAATATCCGTGTGCATCACATTTGTAGCGAAGAACAAGACACAAGTAATAAGTTCAACAGTGAGAGGAATAAAACAGGAAACGATGTGACTTAGCAGTTACGTCATATCTTTAAATGAGTATAATGATTCTTTTCGTGGGAAAAGAATAATATTAATAATAGAAGATTATTAATTATTATAATAACCACGTGTTTAGAGACACTACTTGGCTAGGTGATTAAACCAGCTAGCTAACCTTAGCCACCTTCTGCACGAACACGTGCAGGTGTTTCTTAATGATGGATCAATACATTAATTAACACACAGGAGATTTTTTTTTTCTTTTTTTGCGCACAAATATGTATATTTTTCATACGATATTGTGAGTGTGAAACAATATAAACGGTATGTAGACAGGCAGCAGGAACACTAGCTAACGTTAACGGACATCTGCACGCAAGCGCACACGAGGTTACCATGGCAATCCGCCGGCGTGTGTTCGCTATTTTAACGGCTGCTCACCGGTTTCGTTAAATACTTGCTGAGCTCTCCGTGACTTTTTTCGACGTGTCTGGAAATCGTGGCCAGGGAAGCCAGGCTCAGCTCCAGAGTCTCCATGCCGTCATTTAGCCGCGGAGATCAGCCGCCGCCACCACGTCTCGGGAACACGTGCACACTTTGTTGTTGTTGTTGTTGTTGTTGTTGTTTAACGGTTTATCAATTCCGTGTAACCGGGAATCAGAAGGCTCATCGCCGGATCAGATGATGACAACATCAACGAGCACGTTCCCGTCAGTGTTAAAGTGCCCGTCCACATGTGAGTGGCGCTGGATCACTTCCGGGTCACCGTGTCATAGCGTGCACCACAGACTTTGCGACAGAAGATTTAAAAAAATAAATAAATAAATAAATAAATAAAAACTTTTTTGACTTTTCTTTTTATTTATATAACTTCAAGTGAAAGAGGAATTTTTTTAAACAATTTGTTTATAATATATAAGGTTTATTACAGCAACAACAATAAAACAACAACAATAATAATTATGTCAGTACTACTACTACTACTAATTATTATAGTTATCATTGAATAAATGGCGATAATAAAGAAATTGTTTTTGCCTGTTTTATTTATAATTTCAATTGAGGCGTAATACAAGTACTACTAGTACTGCAATAATAGTAATAATAATAATCATGATCATCATTATATTAATTACTACAATAAAAATACTAATACAAATGTAGTAAACAAATAGCTTTTTGAATAATTGTTACATTTTTATTTATTTATTTATATATATATTTATTTTAGTTTTTTTTATTATTATTTTAGGCTCCTGTATTCAGCTGTAGTTTTCCTTAGTATTAGTAGTTGAATTGGTATTATTTGTAAAATATATTCTAATATAACAATTATCATTACATAGAATCCAAGGCTCAACAAATAGCTGTAAAAAAAAAAATCTTTAAGAGCACAACTACTAAAATATAACGAATTGCAATGATTCTCATTCAAACATTATTTAAAAATTATGTCTGTTTTAATCGAGCTTCCTGAAAACTACATGTTTAATCATGTTTTTTTTGGGGGGGGGGGGTTGTGATTAACAAAACCACATTAATACAAAACATATCACCAATAACACATGTCTTAAAGCTCTTAGCTGTGGCTGAAAACCCCGGAAGTTTAGAGATCGCGGGAAAATGTCGTCATTTCCTGTTTTGCGAAGCGGTTCGGGTTGGCGCGATTGTTTTCGGAGCAATGCGATCCTGAAATGGTAAGCGGCTACCTACAACAAACTATATATTTTTTCAATCATCATAAGGTGTAACATTGGTGTCAGAAATTTCAGTTTTGTAGCGATAGGTGTTGAAATATTAATAAAGTATTGTTTTAAACGGTTTAGTTGACCCCGCTAGCTAGTGAGCCCGGACGTAGCCCGAACGGCTCCGTGGTCCCTACCTAGGCGCACTAATGCAGACTGTTCACTAACGGCTGATGTCGCCTGTGTGCTAGTGCACTACGAGTTAAAGCGGCGTTTTTTAGGATTCAGCCCGTGTTTAGCTAATCTAGGTGAATGTTGTCAGCTGAATGTTGGATCTTTAGGTACACACTTGTACTTGAGAAATATATTTTATTCTTATTTGATCTTACTTACTCCACATTACTCCAGATTTATACCTCAATCTAGTTTTTCTAGTGAACATTATAGCATCTAGGCTAGCAACCTGCAAGCCTCCTTCTCTTTGTTGTTGTGGCTTTAACATAAATGCTGAAAGTTCCCATTGTCACTAACACATCACGTTTCCTCCAGACTTCTCGAGCAATGTAAACCGGTGCGTACTAACTCACAGAGATGGAGACGAGTGCCATAGATGAGCTTTATGGTAATCTTGGTCAGGAACATCATGGTAAGATCACTCACACATCATGATGCTGTAATGAATGAACACGTTAACCAGAGCTCCGTCCTTCTGTAGGAATCTAACTAGATCTATAGCATCAGTGACCGAGCCATCGTCATCAGATCTGATCCACAGAAGTTTTCGCTAAACATCGTAGATGATCAGATATCTGTAGAACCGCTCATGATTAGGAAATCCAATAATCTAAGTGTTATTATGTTTGGATATGAGCAAAATATCACATCACGATACAATCCAGATGTTTCTACAATACGCCATACGCATAGCACGCTACCTACCTTTGACGTAACATTTTACAATTTTAATTTGTCTTTATTTGTCACACATACATTACTGCACAATGAAATTCTTTCTTCGCATATCCCATCCCTGGGGTTTGGGGTCAGAGCGCAGGGTCAGCCATGATGCAGCAAGGTGGGTTGGGGGCCTTGCTCAAGGGCCCCAAGGAGGTTGGAGGTTGGTGGTGCCGGGACCCAGAGCCTTAACCATTTGAGCCACCACCATACTACCCACTCGAAATAGTAGATATCTTGTAATTGTTATTATATATTAAACAAAAAAAGATATCACTATATCCACGATATTGATATCACATTGCCCAGCTCTGGTACTTAGTAAACGTTCACTACATAAGTGTTATAATGCTTACACACAACAAAACACTGTTGAAACACTGAACATGTAAGTAAATTATGTTTCTGTTTGCTTTTTAACTGATTGCAACGGGAAGGAACAGAGCAGATCTGAATTATATGACAGGCTGCATCTGTATAATGTACTTAATTATTTCTAATTGGTTTTCAGTTAGATAATTATGTAGCGAGTATCAGGTTTTAAGTCTGTCTCCTTGTGGTCCAGCAGCAGGTTCCCGTGCTCTCGTTGCCGTGGCCCGGGTTCATTTCCTAACCCAGCCACTGAAGAGTTAACTCTCAGTGCCGGTCCCAAGCCTGGATTAAATGGGAGGGTTGTGTCAGGAAGGGCATCCGGCGTAAAAACCTGTGCCAAAATTGAAACACGCGGACCAAACATTCCGCTGTGGCGACCCCAAAATATTTAGGAAAGCTGAAAGAACAACATCAACATCAGGTTTTACGTCTGCGCGGACCCTAATGCTGATAATCAGTTACCTGATCTGTGTTCGTGTTCAAAAATGATAAGAACTATACCCTTTTAAACCTTTTTTTTCTAACCTCTTCCAATTGAATCTATTCAGATTCTGTCCTGAATTATGACGAAGACTCTGTGGATATTTACTCTGGACTTGAGGACAGTCCCAAGAAAACTAAAGACCATGGTGAGTATAGCCAGCTTAATTGCTGTGAAGCAGACGTTTGATTACGACATGATCGCGTTGTGTCACGTCTCTGTCTGTTTTTTTCCGCAGGCAAGAAGGACAGCACTTTTCTTTCACCGATCAGGGTGAAGGAGTCATTGGACTTGTATGAGGAACTCATTACTCAAGAGCAAGAGGAGAAAGATGCAACCTATAATGAGGTTTTAATCCTTTCCTTTTTGTTGTTGTTGTTGATGTGGTAATTGTTATTCGCAATAATAATGAGTTTAAATTCCGATCTCATTTCAGTTGAAGAGTAAATTTGTTGCGGCACAAAACCAAGTGCAGGATTTACTTGCACAGTTGCAACATATGCAAACTAAGGTATGTGAATATATTCTGAGACATTTAGGTAGGGGTGGGGGGGTTGGGGTTGAGATCTGGATAGTGGTTAGTGAGAGCTGAGTTATTGTTATCACTCAGACACGGAATATTTTCCAATAAGAACAAGCGAATTGTCAATTACAGTTAGATTTCTATTAAGTGGGGGAGAACAAACAATCAGATTTTTTTTTGTTGTTGTTACAGAACTCAAGTTTACATCATGAAAACACTCTGCTGAAGAAAAACATATGCGCGCTTATCAAAACTGCTAAGATGGAGATCGTGAGGAAGGACGAGGAGATAATCAAATTAAGCAAAAGGTAAAAAGGTGAATTTACAGATAATGCACGCATGTGGTTTATCGAGAAATGAATATACATATATCTTCCTTTCCCGGATGTTCCTGCAGATCAAGTCGAGGTAGTTTCCATCCGTCTGCGAAGGAAAGAGGACACAATGCCTACTGCTGGAGCTCGGCAAATAAGAACAACCTGGCTGGTGCTGTAAAGGAGTCTCAGGAGCTTAAAAGAGATGAGGTATTAGCAGAGGTGTCGCAGGGTAGATCATTATTTAATAACCAGCCTGGTGATTCATCCTCCATGGATTCCACACCTTCGTCATCTGTGATGATGAGAAAATGCACCAGGAGCAATATTGAAAATCCTTTAAATCGGCAAAATAAGGATTCTCGTGGTTTGGATTCGCTTCCCAATGCTAGCCCGCAGGATCAGAGGCATGTGCAGGGTAACAGAGAAAGGGAAAGCACCTCAGAGACTAGCACGACACGGAGAGCTTGTGATGAAAAAGAACGCAGTATGGGAGTGAAACAGTCTGGAAAAGAGAGCACCTCAAAAGAGAAGGACGTATCAGAAAGATCTCAAACCAAAATGGATAAAAACAGAGAGCAGAGGGCGACTGCAGAAAGCAGTTGTGCACCAAGCAGTGGTCAACAGCAGGACGACCCGGTAACGTTCAGGAGATCTGGTCGCTCGGGCAGTTCTTCCTCTCATGCCTCCTCGTCCGAGTCTAGATCGAATACAGACACACAGAGCAGGAAAGAAGAATCCTGGCATAAACAAGGACAGGAAAGACAAAGTGCAAATACGGAGGTGTCTGGAGTTAGAAGTGAAAAGAGCAGCTCAGACAAGTCGCACGGAAAGACGGAGAAAAGAGGGATGAGAGAGCATCAGAGAAAAGAGGAAAGGAGGCAAGAGGGCATGAGCAGCTCGGAAAGGAAACGCACCAGAAGTGACAGTGTCAAAGAGTATGAGCATAGAAAGACTGATGAAAGGAATAGAGCAGACGAAAAGAATAGCAGTAGAGGAGAAAGACGAAGCACCAGGCCTGAGACTACTAAAGAACCAGAGGGTCAGAGTGCCAAAGATTTGGGTACCACAAGAGGTATGGGCAATCATGCAGACAAGATGCGCATCAGTGATGGAAAGGACCGAAGCCGTGCTGATGTGCGCGAGAATAGACGGCACGGTTCACCTGTTAAACCTCACCACAGTGCTCAGAATCTGAGAAAAGATCAAGATGACCGAAGGAGAACATCGTCGAAGAGCAAAGCGTCAAGCAGTCGTGATACCAGAGGAGACACTTCTGATAGACATGGTGTCAGCAAAGGAAGGAGCGATAAAGAAAAACGAAGCAGCACTTCAGACAAAGGGTCAAAAAATGCTCTGGATAATGCAAGCGTCCCCAAAACGAGGGAGGACGGGAATGTTCAAGCAGATGTCCTTGCAAGCACAAGAAGAAAATCTCCAGTAAGGTTAGCTAGCAGCTGTGATAGTTCTGGTGTGACAGAGGAAAGTAGTCCGAAGAGAAAATTAACCTTTATGGAAACTCTGAACCTGACTCTCTCGCCAATTAAAAAGCAAAACAACTCTGAGGGACCTGAACCTCAAGAGCCAGTTCAGCCACCTCCTGAGGACACCCTTGCAAGCAACTCGACTAAGGACCGAAGTTTGTTTGAGGTTGGAGAAGACTTCTGTGTGATTGATGAAGTAGAAGATGACTGTGGGGATGATTCTTTGGCACACCCTACCAATGCAACCACAGAGCCACATGATACCGAACCACCAGCAAGCCTGGAAGTCACAGGAAAGGAACTTGAGTTACCCAAGAGGTTTGACGGTGACCTGAATGAAACTCAATCTGGGAAAGTGGATGGTACAGATTCTGAGATGCAGGAAGAAGAATCCTTGACAAAAGCAGATGATTCAGAAGTATGTCCTACTGGATGTATTTCTCAGAAATCTGTGTTAGACAAAACTGCTGTTCCTAAAGTTTCTTTACTCCCTGAACAAGCTCAACCAGTTGACAATCCCACTGTTCCTATTACTGATGTCAGCTGCAAAGAAGATTCTCAGGTTTCTGTCAAGAAAAACAAGGAGAGGATAAGGATCGGTGCTAAGAATTCTGGTGAACAAGACCAAATAGATGATAAATCGGCGGAATCAAGAGTTCAAAATGACTCGTCTCAGCAGGAAGTCGCTACCTCGGTCATTCCAACTCCTATGACCCAGACTTGTTCAAATACGGATATGTCTCTGGAAGTTGTTTCTAGCACTGTCGGTGTGGAAAATAACCAACAATGCAAAGAAACAATAGCTGTTTCAGACATGGAAATCACACAAGTCCTTGAGAACCCGGCACCTTGTCCAGACTTACTAATGGGGCCAAGCACCGAGCTGGTTAACGTCAACTCCACAGCCCAAAAGGATGGAATACTACCTGAACAAGTGAGCTCTTCTGAGCCTGATTCCAAAGAGAACCAGATGGCGATCCCCAAGCCTTCCCGGTCTGTAGTGGTGGCTCATGATGAAGATTCCATGATGCTGACCTTGAGCAATATTAAAGTTATTCCAGAAGCCATCAGTCCTCTAACAAGTCCAGTACGCCAGATAAAGAAATCCCAGCAGCAGCGCTTGGGAAAGGAGTCACATGTGAAAAGTCTCAGCAAAGGTCAGTATTTGTATTTTATGGTTTTGGAAACAATTCAGAAGGGTTCTTTGGTTTAAAGTAAGCTAAGAAAAAATCCTGAGCTTGAATGTATTGATACAGTTTAAGTGATTTTCCATTTTATTTAGTAGGTCAGATGTTTCGACATATATATATTACACACACACACACGACTTATTTGTTTATTTTTACGTTTAAGATTTCTCTTCGCCCGCCACAGTGGCAGATAAGGATGCAGTCAAGATGGACATGAACAAAGAAAACAAGAGACCTGATTCCTTAGTACCGCCTAGTGTGCAGAGAGATCAGCAAGAGGCTCTTTCCTCGACTGCAACTGAAGAAGACTTGGAAGAAGGGGAAATTATCAGTGAGAGTGATGGGGACGGTGCTCTAGTCATACAGAGTCCTCCAAACGAAAAAAGAACGAGTTTAAGGAATCAGTCAAGTCCCAGATCACCTAGGTTACAAAAGAAGTCTCAAATGCGACTCGTTGTTACTCCTGGACGCAAAGAAAAAGAGCAAAACACAACTACTAAAGACAGTCCCTCAAACAAGAGGCGTTTTAAAACTGTCACTGTCCCACCCAAGGTGAAAATATCAACTTCTGCTGAATTTATGAACATGTTATTATTTATACGGTCAGAGCTGAGACGAAAGTACATGAAACTTCATAAAAATGTCACCAAACCAGCTTTTAGCTGTATCATTGAAATGTCTCAGGCCTCTTTCACAGAATATGTTGATAGCGTTAATTTTGACAAATTTTGCACGAAAGGAAACGAGGTCAAACCTCTGCTCAATAAGATCATCCAGTCTGTAATGAAAAAGGTGTCCAACAACGGTATTGTGAACCGTATCTTCGAGCAACGAGCCGAAGATCTTAAGCAGAAGCTGTGGAACTTTGTAGATGGCCAGTTTGATTTCTTGTTTAAGGAACTAAAAGCAGCACTGAAAAGTGCTACAGATCTTTTCAAGAATAAAACTTCTTTAGAAAGTAAGCCGTCAAATCCGAGCGTGAAGGAGAATTCGAATGTGGATGTGTGCAAGCTACAATCTAAAGAACCTTTGAGCACAACTGAAAACAGACCTCACAAAAAATCAAAGGATGAAATAGAAAGTGAGGTGCAAAAGGTCCAGGAGAAGACCACTACTTCATACAACTTGCCATGTAGAGGCCTTGGCAGCAGTGGTAAAAACATCAAGGCAACCATGGAAGAGGTACCAGAGGTACCCACACCTAACCAGTCTAATCAGCTGCAAGTGGTTTCATTCTCTGATAAATCTCTTCAAGAAAATGTTCCTGCACCCGAGAATAAAACTTCCAGCTATGTCCGACGTCTTTCTCACAGTGGATCGACACAAGATAGGGCAGACTTTGAAATTCTGACAGAGCAGCAAACATCAAGTTTGACCTTTAATTTGGTAACTGATTCCCAAATGGGAGAGATATTCAGATGTCTTTTGCAAGGTGATCTTGACACTGTTGATAATCCAAACTGGCCACTCAACACTCCAAGGAAAGAAGGTCAAGCTGGGGAGAATCTCCTGGGGATGACCCCCAGTAAGATGATAACACCGTCGAAGCTCATCACAGCGTGGACATCCTTTTCACCTTACAAGTTTCAAATGCCATTAAATCCAGCGGTCCTTGATGAAAACTGCATGTTGGAAGTCCCGTCTAATGCTGTTCCTAACCAGTCTGTCCCTGCTGTGGCGGCAGCCAGTTCCCAGCAGTCTTACTCTATTTTGGCAGAAGATTTGGCCGTATCTCTAACCATTCCCTCACCCTTGAAGTCAGATGGCCATTTGAGCTTTTTGAACCAAGCAAGTGGACAGCCACTGTCCACACCAAGCAACGTCATCAGTGCCCACTATAGTGAGGATGCACTACTTGATGGAGAAGATGTCACAGAGCAAGATATTCACTTGTCTCTTGAAACGGATAACTCCAGCAGTCCATCAAGTACCAGTGGAAATTGGGACGTGTTCCAGTTCAAACCAAACTTGCCTATGCAGGCAGAGGTAATGGAGAGGTCCAATGATCACTTTATAGTTCGGATCAGACAAACATCTCTTGGGGTACAAGAGGAACCCTTGCAGAAGCAGAAAGGAACACCGCCATCTGCAGAGGTTTTGCCTTCCAGTACGTTGAATTGTAGTCAACCCTTGGCAGAAAGGCCTCAGGTCACTTCAAATGAAGGAGGTGAAATTGAAATCTCAAGGAAGAATGCCTCAAATGGAGTGCTTGCAGGAGGCAACCCAGCCACCTTGCTTGAAACCACTGAGAACCAAATCAAGGAAGCTGATGTAGATACCAATCCCACTGGAGTCGCTACTGCGCAGGAATCTGAGCACGTGGTGAAGAACTCGTGCCAAAGGGTCTCCAGGAAGCGTAAGAAGCATCATTCAGGACCAAAAACGAAACGTTCTAGAAGAGACAAATCTCAAGACAAACAAGAAAAACAGAGGCACAAGAAGAGGTCAAAATCATCCAAGGAAAAAAATGAGAAGACTCCTTCAAAGAAGATCAAGGCTCCATCTCCTCAGTTGTCTCCGAACAGTCTCTCTGCTAAGAACGTAATCAGGAAAAAAGGAGAAGTGGTGGTGACCTGGACGAGGTGAGTGTTTCTTAGACTTTGGCTGCAGTTAGTCATTGCAAGAAATCAAGCAAGCAACTAATTAGGTTTGTTTTTTTTTCCTTAAGGGAGGAAGACCGAGATATTCTTGTTGCGCTAAAAACGAAAGGAGCTTCCTCTAAAACATTTGCTGCTCTGTCATCCAAGTTGAGAAAGTCACAAGCACAGGTATTTTAATTTTTTTTTTTAAATAACTAAATCTGAGGTAGATATGAGAATCTATGTCTAAGGCTTCACCTAACATTGTTCCTTTCCTGTTGCAGATTGAAGAGCGATTCACCCAGCTCATGAAACTGTTTAAGAAGAAAGAGAAAATGGAAGGCTGAGCCATTATGGCTGCAGGATAATGGCTAACTTTTCTTAATCTTGGTTCTGCAAGAAGGCACATGCTACAGGCGAAGAATGTTCGTCACTGGATTTTGACAAGCTTTTTTGGGGGTTTTTTCTACTCAGTGTTACTTTACGAAGGAAAGCACTGCAAAATAATCTACAGTACTCTGGTCGGGAGTAAACATTTCCTACTTTGGCACCTTCGGTTACGTTTATAGGTCGCTACGTTAAATTCTAAGCATCAGTTGAAAACAGAATATGTTGATGACACTCGCATCATTTTGTATCCGTACAGTTCATTTTGTGTAATTTTCTTTAAATGAAGGTAGAAGCTAGCTGTTGGAGATGAACGACAGCGGAAATCTTTACAACTTGATGTCTGAACCGAACTTTAATGGAGTTCCATTAAAGACACTGGAGTCGTTTTTGCCTAGTAACATCTACCTCTAAGTGAATGAGTGTGCTTGAATGAGAAGTACTGACAGGCCATGAATTTGTGATCAAGAACTTAATTACCCCAAAAATATATACTGTCACCAACCACACCGACCTTAGTTCCCTTTACTTCATATTTATATTGTATATATTCCAACATATTAGCGATCCAAACGTTCTCTCAAAGGCTCCAAATACACATGATTTCAGTTGTTCGTGACAATTCATATTAGCTTCCTTAAAGTTAATAACTGAACCATTTTTATTTCTGTTTTCTGTTGTCCTGCACTCAGGATTTTCTTTCTTTTCAGACTATCACCAGGCCTACAGGCTTGTCTTGTATATATGATAAATGTTGGAAGGCTTTTATTACTTAATAGGTATATACCATTTTTTTTTTAAATTTTGCCCTGAATGCAGAGATTCCAAGAGAGCCTTCTGTCAAACTTACTGTTTGAATAAATATTCTGTAAATATTGTAAAATGCAAGAAATTTTTTCACGTTTTAAAATAAAGTTAATTTATTTTACCTGTGTGAGAATTGCAAAATATGTGGCATTAGTGAGGAGAGTTCGTTGTTTTCATTCCGTATGAAAAAGGCTGGGTTTCCAGTCACTTTGGATGAGCTAGTCATGTCATGCTCTGTGGAACCAGGTTCAAAGGACCTTGCTTGGCTCCGTTTGGATTTTTGGTGTAGCAAAAAATCAGTTTCAACTACAGCAGTTGCCTCAATCATCTGGTTCTGTAAGCAGTCTAAGTTTAGTTCAGGCCTCGTCTAATTTTACTGATCCCTCTCTATATAAAGAGTTTTAGTTTAGGCGTAGAATTATTTCATTTTGGAAATAATGCTGCAGGTGTAAAAAGCATGACAAGGTAGAAAATGCGATATTACAAGTTGATAAATCATGGACAGTGAGGTAAGGCTATCACAACTGTATGAGATTACGCTCTTAACTTCCTGCTTTATAATCTGAATCAAACAGTGTTTAAATCACATACTAAAATACTTCTGATTTATAAAAAGATAGATCATCACATTGGCGTGGGTATTGAGATTAGCAAGTGCCCCTCCCCTTATGTTGTCAGTGACCGAGTTGTGCCAGCTAATGCCCTGAGGGAGGTGTACAGCCGTCCGCAGATCAATAGAGACCCTGTATTAGTTCATAGGGTGCAGGAGGTCTGGTATTCATTTACTGAAGCTATGCCCAGAGAGAGGAGCTCACCTGCTTTACTGAAGAAAGGAAGATATTGGTGGTGTCCAGCTAGGTTGTCTCCGTCATCATAACGAATCAGTGCTGAGAATCATCTTCAAAACGATCCAAATCGTGTAAGTTTTTCTGTCTTGTTTACGCTCACCAAAATCTTTCCTCAAGGTTTGTTTAGGGCGTTAATAACTCTAGGAGCCTTTACCAAATGGAAATCCTTTTTTTCTTAGGTACTACGTAGAACTTTTAAGGGTTTCCCCCAGAGAAACAAATTGGAGGAACTTTTGGAGTGTTTTGTATCTACCTGATTACCAAAAAGTAACAAAAGCGTATTGTTTGCACTCTCATACAACTTTAGGCTATGTGAAACCAAAAATGGGGGATTGGAATCTTTTGGGAAGCATCTTGGAGGAAGTTCACATCCATTCCACAATTGTGGGCAAAATCTGGCTGACCATCCTCTTTATCTTTCGCATGCTGGTCCTTGGAGTTGCTGCTGAGGATGTCTGGGATGATGAACAAAGCGAGTTTGTGTGTAACACCGAGCAGCCCGGGTGCAAGAATGTCTGCTATGACCAAGCTTTTCCCATCTCCCTCATCAGGTACTGGGTCCTGCAGATCATCTTTGTATCATCACCTTCTCTGGTGTACATGGGCCATGCGCTGTACCGGCTGCGTGCTCTGGAGAAGGAGAGGCACAAGAAGAAAGCTCATCTGAAAGTCGAGCTGGAGGGGATGGAGGGCATCTTGGATGAACACAAAAGGATTGAGAGGGAGCTGAGGAAACTGGAAGAACAGAAGAGAGTCAGGAAGGCTCCTCTGAGGGGTTCCCTACTGCGTACATACGTGCTTCATATTTTGACCAGGTCAGTGGTTGAAGTGGGCTTTATTCTGGGTCAGTATACCCTTTATGGTATTGGACTGTCCCCACTATACAAGTGTGAGAGAGACCCCTGCCCCAACATCGTGGACTGTTTCGTATCCAGGCCAACAGAGAAAAATATTTTCATGATCTTCATGCTGGGTATCGCTGGGGTGTCCCTTTTTCTAAACATCTTGGAGATCTTTCACCTGGGCATGAAAAAGATCAAGCAGAGCATATATGGCAACCTGCATAGTGGAGATGATGAGAGTCTTTGCAGGTCAAAGAAAAACTCCATGGTGCAGCAAGCATGTGTCCTTACAGACTGCCTGCCACAGAAATTTGCACACATAACCCAAACATCCTATGCCATAGTGAACGATGGGCAGGTGGAGGCTTTGCCACACCACATGCCTACTAGCCACCCTCTGCCAACCCCTGAGGCACCAACCAGTAATGGTCCTGGATCTGAGCAGTCCAAGCAGACACGTGTCCCGAGCCAGCCTGAGATCCAGGCCATCCGTCAACCAGGTGCCACAGAGCGGCTTTCCACCATGGACAACCGTGGCCACTCTTCCAGCAGCGATGACTCCGGACCCAAGGTATCCGGACCTCTGAAGGGTGCTGGTCAACTACCTCGAGCGTCCCTCAGAGCCAGCAACATCGAGATCCCAGCATCCCTTCAGAACTCTGCACGCAAGCAAAGTCGGGTGAGTGCATGCAAGGACCTGAGTGAGGAGAGTGATTCGCCAGAACACTACCCCACAGGTAGGAAAGCTAGCTTCATGTCCCGAGGGCTTTCTGAGAGCAGACTGGCCATTCCACTAGACAGTCCAATGTCCAAAAGCGGCTCAGAGTCAGAGGCCAAGCAGCTGGCTCAAAGTGAAAGCCCTGCCATGACCCCTCCACCTGCCAGTGGCCGCCGCATGTCAATGGTAAGAACATATTTTCAGGACAAAAAGGTCATCTGCATGAGGTGTATGTAGTGACGAACACTCTTTAAAGGTTAAATCTCAAACCATAAAACATTTGGTTTATCCCTTCCAGAGAAGCTTTTTATATTGTAGAGTAATTAGGGATAAAACTCAACAGGGGCATGCATATAGGAAAATAATCAACAACGTGGTTGTGGCCTGATATTGAGTTCCTGATTATTTATTCATTTTAATAACAACACATAATAAAATAATTTATTCCTTTTATGCCAGAGGGATTTTCCAACTATTACATTTTTCATTTATTAAAGAACAAGACTATATATTTTTTTAACAACCGGAACTGCTGTCATTGAGGCTGCTAGGGAAAATTAATCAACACCTGCTGACCAATCAGATTAGAGGATTCGGCATAAAGATCCTTAAAGAAGTATTAAATAATTTATTATTAGTTCTAAACGTGACATTGTAAGTGCAAATGCTTTAAATGATTTGTAATATGGTACAGATTTGAATATTTACTGATTGTGTTGTAATTATTATTAAAAGTACAGATATTTTTCAGTTAAACAAAGATATAAAAACGTATGCAGTAGATAATATAAAAGACATTTTATAAAAAATAATAATAATAATATCTTCCATTTTTTCCCCGTTTCAGAGCATGATCCTGGAACTGTCTTCGATCATGAAAAAGTGAACTCTGTTGAAGTGTCAACTTTTCAGGACACCAAACAAACAAACAAACAAAAAAAAAGTGGGTCATCACTTTAGCTTTGCTGAACACACGCGACACGATCACTGGTATATTTATTGACTTATGTTCTGTGTGAACCGTTTGTCCATTTGCATAGAGCTTTGCTCATTCAATTATTCGTTCATCCTCACACACACACACACACACACATAGATAGACATTCTATTCCTGGTTGTGACACAAAATAACTGAAGACAATGGACAATTTTTTTGCACATAGCACTGAGCATATTGCACTCATGCGTTATGACGATAAATGTAAATATTAATAAAAACTAGGGCCTTACTTTTGTCTGTATTTTGAATTAAACAATCAGTGTAGATCTTCATATGAAAGTGGACGGTGTTATTTTTTGGAGATATATCAGCATGGAGCTTTGTTTGGAGTTTATTCATATGGTCTTCCTATATTTAAAAAAATACACCTTTTAAAGCCTGGTTTAGAATAAAAATGTTATTTTTACATAATAAAACTTTACTGTCTCGTCTTCGGACTCGACGTTAGCCGTATTCATTTCTTCTTTTGAAATCGTCCCAGTCTTCCATAACAACACACTGCACGTAGGTTAAAAAGTCCAATACTAGCTCCATTACTAAAACGTGTCCACTTAGCTCTGTTCCAAACATCAGACTGAAGGCTGTTGACCTGCTGTGAGGTTTTTGGGGCAACTGTGTAACTTCCTGAATGAGCCTCAGTCATCAATAGCTGTGCTCTGAATAGCAGGATTGATTAATATCTGGGAAACACAGGCCTCACATTTTTATATATATATATATATATATATATATATATATATATATATATATATATATATATATATATATATATATATATAGACACGCACACACACACACATATATTTATATACTCATCAATATAAATGAAGTTCAGACACACAAGTATTCTGGCGGTCTGTTGAAGAAGTATCCAAATTAGTGTATTAAGCAAGTCCTGGGTCGTGTATACATGTAAGTGGTGGGAAATAATCTACGACGTGGTGGTATGATGTGTAGTTACTGTTTCTACCCTGTAGCTGAATATTTTTTTAATTAACACCAAGTGTTTCTTCACTCCTCTTATACCACAGCAGTTTGGCGATCGATTAGAATTTTTAACCGACTAAATCAATAACACCACATCTGGCTTTTTTGTAGTTATATTCGAATGTGAATACAAGTGTTATACACAGTCGCTCGCTCACCTTTCTCTAGTATAAAACCTCTGACTGATACTGGAGACTCCTTCCATAAATGCTCTCTTCACACGAAACACTAGGTTCAATAGCAGGCTAGGGAAAAACAGAAATACTTATAAAAAGTCCTGAGTGTCTACTTTCATATGCGTTTCATATTAAGCATCACTGTGGGGTGAGACATGACAAAGACATTCAATGCTGAAGATGGACACAACAAAAACAGGTTTTTGGTGCATTCATACGAACCTGCAGCAGGAAAGTGATGTTCTAGGAAATGAACCAAACAGAGAATTCATGAGCACTGTAGTTTAACAGGAATCGTCGCCATTCATTCGTTATGGTGCTGGCTTTTAATTGACCTCCACTGGAAAAAAAAAAAGCTTATTGTATTTACTTATAAATACAATCAGTCATAACATAATATTGTGTTGGTCCCCCTTTTACTGCCAAAACAGCCCTGACCCGTCGAGGCATGGACTCCACTAGATCCCTGAAGGTGTGCTGTGGGATCTGGCACCAAGATGTTAGCAGCAGATCCTTTAAGTCCTGTAAGTTGTGAGGTGGTGCCTCCATGGATCGGACTTGTTTGTCCAGCACGTCCCACAGATGCTGGCTTGGATTGAGATCTGGAGAATTTGGAGGCGGAGTCAACACCTCAAACTGGTTGTTGTGGTCATCAAACCATTCCTGAACCATTTCTGCTTTGTGGCACGGTGCATTATCCTGCTGAAAGAAGCCACAGCCATCAGGGAATACCGTTTCCATGAAAGGGTGTACGTGGTCTGCAACAATGCTTAGGTAGGTGCTACGTGTCAAAGTAACATCCACATGGATGGCAGGACCCAAGGTTTCCCAGCAGAACATTGCCCAAAGCATGACACTGCCTCCGCCGGCTCGCCTTCTTCCCATAGTGTATCCTGTTGCCATGTGATGTAAAGGAAAACGTGATTAATCAGACCAGGCCACCTTTTTCCATTGCTCCGTGGTCCAGTTCTGATGCTCAAATTGTTGGTGCTTTCGGTGGCGTACACGGGTCAGCATGGGCACCCTGACTGGTCTGCAGCTATGCAGCCCCATACGCAACAAACTGCGATGCACTGTGTATTCTGACACCTTCCTATCAGAACCAGCATTAACTTCTTCAGCAATTTGAGCAACACTAGCTCGTCTGTTGGATCGGATCACACGGGCCAGCCTTCACACCCCACGTGCATCAATGAGCCTTAGCCGCCCATGACCCTGTCACCGGTTCACCACTGTTCCTTCCTTGGACCGCTTTTGATAGATACTGACCACTGCAGACCGGGAACACCCCACAAGAGCTGCAGTTTTGGAGATGCTCTGATCCAGTGGTCTAGCCATCACAATTTGGCCCTTCGTCAAACTCGCTCAAATCCTTACGCTTGTCCATTTTTCCTGCTTCTAACACATCAACTCTGAGGACAAAATGTTCACTTGCTGCCTAATATATCCCACCCACTAACAGGTGCCATGATGAGGAGATCATCAGTGATTGAAAGGGCTGAAGAATTTCCTGATAAGTGATAAATAAAATATTTCTGATTTCCATACAGTGATGTTATAAATGTTTCCTGCTTCGATCTGATTTTTACACGGCTCTGCGGAAAAAAAAAAAAAAAAAAAAACAACAAAAAAAAAAGGTAGTACATGATAAGTTTCTTTATTTCATAAACAGAAATGGTGTCTTGACAAAAAATCTGTCATTTATATAACACTAGCAATTGAAATGCATGAAAATGAGTTCTGCACAATACCGTATTTACACTGGTTAAGTCATTAAAATTCATTAGGTTCATGTAGCATTTAGAAATGGGGAGAGACACAAAATTAAAGGAGGAGTAAAAACGCTATAACAGCTATCCCAAAAATTGACGATATTAACACAAAACAGTCAACTAGAAAAAACAGGAGATCGAAGAGCAAGCAAGAGGAAGAGGAGGGACAGGAAGAGGAGGGAGGGAGGGAGGGAGGGAGGGAAAACAAAACAAATAAGTACAAGCCAAAGAGAAATTACATGAAAAAATGATGCACCGAAATCTACTAATACAATA
>JAUCMX010000030.1:5299551-5369551 GCA_033459395.1 Hemibagrus guttatus | reverse complement strand
TTCCTGTGGACTTTTTTTTCTTTTTCTGGACGCTGTTGCATACGCTCTTAAAGAAAGCTTTCATTTAGCACCACAAAAGGTTCCTCGGCCCTTCTGGAGGAACCCTTAAAGGTTCCACGTCGAGACTTTAGAACTGACAGGAACTCTGAGGAACCTTTTGCATTTTATTATTATTATTATTATTATTATTATTTGAATAAATATCAGCCAGTGTGTTTGATCACGTGACGGACAGATTAAGTGCCGGGAGTGAACACGGGGGCAAGAAATGAGCATTTAGCAGAGCTCGCGCACCATTTCCTCTTCCTGGAGGAACTAAAATAGGTTCATTTTTTTTTAAAAGGCAGCAATTTTTTTTTTAAGCTATTACGCCTTTAAAAAAAAATAAATAACACTGAATAAACATTCAAAGACGCTGCTTTTTTGGATCTTCGTGACCGCACACACACACACACACACACACACACACACACACACACACACACACACACACACAGCATCTTTAAATATTAATATGAAAAAAAAGGTTCCTCTGTGTGGAATCGCTGCTCTTTTCACATTTCAGCGGGGCGAAATCTGACAAAGTCCAAATGCTATGCTTAAGAAAGTGTGTGAGAGAGTGTGATGTGTGTGTGTGTGTAAAGTGTAAAGCTGTTTTCCTGAGTTTTAAGCACAACCACCGTCGCAGGCTATTTCACTTCAGGCAGGAAACAGCAAAGGAAACTCTTTCACTTTCGCCACAGAACGCGAAAGCTGCGACAAAACAAAGCTAAAGAAGAAGAAAAGGAGAGGGGGAAAAAAAAGAGGAGCACATCTAAAGCACTACCTGTACAGGGTCACCGATACACTCGCCATGCTCCGTAACTATATACAACACTCGTTCTGGCCAGCAAGCGCTTTTGTACATTAACCCTCAAAGAAATTCTCCAAACACAAAGCTATTGCTGATGCGAGGGGGAGAGGAAAAAAAAAAAAAAAAAAAAAAAAAAAAACCGTCACGAAAAGTCCGTCTTTTTTTTTCTTTCTTCGTCTCGTTGTTCGTCCTCCTCCATTTCAGTGCTGTCGAAAGGCAATAGAGGAATGTTTTGCAATTTTTTTTTTTTTTTTAATTCTTCCGGACAGGACCGTCTGTACAAATTAAGTATTGTTGAGACACTACAAATGTGTAACACAGAAGACTTTTTTTTTTTTTTTTTTTTTTTTTTTTGCATATGAACATTTACAGTCTAGCTGTTGTAAAAAAAAAAAAAAAAAAAAAAAGAAAAAAGCTGTCATGTACATAATCTGCTTTTTCATGAATCGAACATTCAGAACATTTCCTGAGTTTCCTGAATTTACCGTGGCATCAAAAGTGAGAGAGAGAAAGAAAGAATTAGCCACCGAGAGAGAGAGAGAGAGAGAGAGAGAGAGAGAGAGTACAGAAAAATCACTGGTGTTAAATCAATCTGTTGTAGCTGCACAGTGTAGGCTTTATAACACTGGTGTTCAGGTGTGAATTTAACACTGATGATCTTACTGCCAGCGAGAGAAGGAGAGGAAGGAGAAAGAAGGATCGAGAGAGGAAGTAGATATCGAGCTGCTGCTGCTAGGTCCGTGGAGGTTTGGATGTGAGATGCGATGGGAGACGATCCCCCCGTGAGCTGGACTGTGACCCGGAGAAGACACTGATGAAGGTTGAAAAAAATGTGTAGCACCATCGATAGAGGTTTCTTTTTTTTTTTTGTCGGTTTTTTTTTTTTTTTTTGTTTGTCGTTTTTATGTGAGACACGTCAGCTGCGGCTGAGCCCGAGAGAACCTGGAGTAACAGTATTGCTGCTGTTAAGACAACTGTAGTGTCGACCGTTTAAAAAAAAAAACAAACAAAAAAAACAAGACAAAATGAAAAAAAAAAGACATAAATATATAAAAACAAACAAACGAAAAAAGATTCATAGATTCAACACTGGCAGAGGCTGACCATTGTAACACCTCTTGAACCCCCCCCTTTAGGGGTTTGTCAGAAGATGTATCGAAATTAAATAATAACAATAAAAAAAATGTTAAAAAAAGATTAAAAAATTAAAAAATTCTTTAAAAAAAAAAAAAAAAAAAAAAAAAAAAAAAAAATGCCATCACTAGGTACAGTCCTTTCTGGGCTGTTCGTCAGTGGTACATTTATCGGTCATCTCCTGACAGAAGTCTACTGTCACCGTCTGATTGGACTGTTCCAAGGACCGGCCAGCCTCGAGGTAGGCGGAGCCGGACGTCGTCTCCTCCCCCTCACCGTTCCCTACGTGACACTGGGCCGATGCTGGTGCCTGGTGCGTGTCGTTTGAAGCGGACACTTTGACGAATTCCGGTTCGGGCGTGGCGGCTCCGGAGCGTGTGGTGAGGTCGATGCTGGCGGGCAGCGTCGGCGGGTGGGCGGGGGAGGCGGAGTCAGAGGTGGGCCGTAGGACGGGGCAGTAGTGATGGAGAGACTGGACTTGCTCGGGGCTCAGTGGGACGTCCCGACACACCTCCTGAGACAGACAGGAAAAGTTCTCCCACAGCTCACCCATACACGCCTTGAGCTGATTCCTCTCAGTCAGCAGCTTCTCCTTCTCACATACCTGCCCCACACACACACACACACACACACACACACACACACACACACGGTTAGACTATGTAACACAAATATGGACAGCAATTTTCCAACTTGCTTCACATTATTTTTTTGTTTTAATTTAAGAACATGTTTTTTTTTATCCATTTAGAGTTACATTAAGCTTTTGTTAAAGTTCAATCTAATTTTAAAACCTCCAAAAAAACCCAAAAAAACAATCTTGATTTGACTTTCAACTATGCTAGAAGTTGCTTTCGGCTGCTCCCTGTTCGGGGTCGCCACAGCGGACCAACTGGTCCGCACAACAACTTGGCAAATGTTTTACGCCGGATGCCCTTCCTGACGCAACCCTCCCATTTTTCCGGGCTTGGGACCGGCACTGCATCCAGTGGCTGGGGTTGAGGCATTGGCTGGGAATCAAACCCGGGCCTTTCGCATGATAGGTGAGAAACCTACCACTGAGCCACCAATGCCCACTTTAGAAAATCTATATGCAATCAAATCATCTGTCCACACTTTGAAATGGTGCTGTTTGTACTTTTAACACTCATCATGTACCAGTTTGCGTATCTCGCACTCCAGGTTGAGGATGCAGTCGAGTTTCCTCTTCCGGCAGCGCTGGGCGGCGATGCGGTTTTTACTCCGTCGGCGCACGTCGTGGATAAACTCCAGCTGCTCTGACGTCAGCTTGTGCATCTTCACCAACATCTGGAAGTCGTTGCGTGGAAGATTTGTGATTTGATCTACGGGGAAAGGAAGCTTGATCTGCAACGAGACAACGTGTTTCGCTGATTAGTTTTGGGGTCATCACACATCATAAATGCATCTTTTCTCTAAACTTCTAGCAAGTGATTCAACTCATTTGAATCACTGGTCATTTGACTCACTAAGCTAAATTTAGTTTAGCTTATAAATGTCAACTCGTGACTAGCAAACAGTTAAACAGGTGTTAACAGGAAGGCAACGGTACGTGGAAATTCAACAAATTCAACAACAAACGTGTATTTTAAAATATCACAGAAACGAATCGGTTCTCAAAAGAGTCGGCTCAAAGAATCGACTCGGACGCAAACGACACGCCATTTTACTAGAAAACTTGTGTTCCGTTCTAAATTAAATTAAACGAATCAGTCGGTAATGGGACGGAATACTCCCAACACTCACTCACTCCTTTCCGTTAAAGCATATGTGCATACTATTCAAGTCTGAAAAGTTTTCACTGACCAAGAATTGTCTGGTAAACTTTTAGCGCCTGCAGTTCACTTTATCCACCACAAGATGGCAGCAGCGACCCATAAATCTGCTTTACTTGGCGACAAAGACAGCTTTACACCTTAATTATCTAATTCCTTCACAGGTAATGAGAGAGAGAGAGAAAGAAAGAGAGAGAGAGAGAGAGAGAGAGAAAGAAAGAGAGAGAGAGAGAGAGAGAGAGAGATGACAAAAAAAAAAAAAAAAAACAGAAATGGAATATCTCTCCATCTGTCAGCGTGACCGAGGCAGACAGCAGCCGGTAAGAGGAAGAGGAGAGACAGCTGGCTCACTCATTTCTTCCTCCAGCTTTCATTCACGCTCCTGCTGGGTGATTACTAGCAGGGATGAGTATGCAAATACGTGCCGTTAACGAGCTGGTGCTACAGGGGCTGGCGGCGCAGTCTGTCTGACCATATGACAGACAGACAGCACACACACACACACACACACACACACACACACACACACACACACTTGTACACAAAACAGTAGGAATATATTCTCTGGGTGTGTCTCAATCAGCCCTCTAGTTTAGAAGTCAGGGCACTGATCAGGGAGTTTCCCATTTTAAGGGCGCAAAAACCATCAGTGCACTGGGAAAATCCCACAATGCATCACAATAACCTGAGGATCGATGCTCACTCACTATGTTGCCTACTGGTAATGACGTCATATTATTTGTGGTGGGAAAAAAAGAAAAAAGGTGGAGTAGGCTAATCTTAGCCAACTTCGTTTACTCATCTCATAAGCAGCTCGTTGTTATTGTTGTTGTAGATCTCAAACGCTACAAAAAAAAAGTCCCAAAGTTAGCGCTTAGTTTGTTGGAAAACGAATTTTTTACTGTTTTTGCACGGATTCACCCACTAGCCAGCAAGAGAGCTGATTGAGACGCAGCCTCGGAATCTGTTTGATAAGAACGTCTTGTTTTGGCAGGTATTTTGAAGCCCCACATAACTAGACCTACAAAGGGAAGATAAAAATGGAGGGAGAAGGGAAGGAGAGAACGTGAAAAGAAAAGAGGGAGAATCAACAGCAAAGAAGAACGCATGTATGAAGTACAGGACAGGTCCAGGGTTCCATCCTGAGCTCAGGTTACTGTCTGTATGGGTTCCTTTGGGTTCTCCCAGTTAGTCAATCCACATGTTCGAAAAGATGAATAAATGACTGTATTTTCCTCCATCGCTGTGAACTATATCTCATTTTCTCCCATCCATACATCTTCACTTCGCTTCCGGTTCTAACCCCATTCCAAGCTGGCGACCCAAATCGTATTTCTGTATGAAAACCTGCGACTCCTTACAAATTTTATCGTTCTTCATCATCAAGATTGTCAGCAGGCTCCTTCTTGATGTTGTGTGAAGATTTTATTTTCTAAAAGGCTGCACAAAATGTGGCAGGAAAACCTGCAGCTCTCTGAAGAGAGAGCCTGGAGAAGGAAGAGAAATGGAGAGATGAGGTCACATGGTGGTGGCGGTGGTGGTGGGGGCGGATAGGGAAACGAGGTGTCAGAGGGAAGTCTGTATTTAGTGCATGAGATGACAGAGTGAACACTAACGGCGCTCATAAATTCAGACCTGCTGTGCATTTTCTCTCTCTCTCTCTCTCACACACACACACACACACACTTCCTGCACGCTCGCATTCCCTTCTCTCAAGGGAGCACCACTCTGGAAATGGGTCTAGACTGAAAAAGTAGGTCTCGTTTGTTACTCCGAGCATCCTGGCCCATTTTCTTCCTCACAGCGTGAACAAATGAGGGATTATGGGAATGCGATGGAGGACCAGAAAGGTCACGAGGTTGGGAGTAACACACCTGTCTGAGGCTCAGGAGTCTCTTTGGATTCTGTAACAGATGAGCTGTGTTTCAGTTTCAAAGCTCTACATGTCTGTGCGGTAACGAGGCTCGGCGTGACACAGATAAGACTGAGGACGGAAAAAAGCGGGCAGATTTTGGCCCGGTTTTACTTTTTTCAGCCTTGTTTCTTCGCTTAAGGCAGAAAATTGTTACAGAAACTTTTCTCGGTGGCTCAGTAGCACTCAATCTGAGCGTCCCTCGGTGGAGGAATGAACTTTAACCTCAAGCCGGTCAGAGGGATACGTCGACGTCTTAAAAAAAGCCCCAATAAAAAGTATATGATAAAAAATGGCACTAGCTTTTACACCTCGACTGTTCACTTTGCTTCTCAAACACTCCTGTGTGCTCGCAAAGCTTGATGTATATAAATATATATACGGCTTTGAGTGTATTTCCTCATTTGGAGCTGCTAAATAAAGAAATGTAGATGCACACACACACACACACACACACACGGACACACACAGAAAGACAAATCTATCTCTGGTCACCTTGAGCTTCTCATTCCACTGCCATCAAAGTGTGAACATATAAAAGATCATGGTTTTACATCATATCAGGTTTATATTCTCATGATGATTCTGTTCCTGATCAACAGATCAGCATTTTTCTCTCGACTCTCGAATACAGTCCTGACTGTTCAGCCTGTGTATCTGTGCTCTAGACTAAGCCCTGAGGTTTAGGTTTGAACATCATCATCATAACAGTGGTTTATTTCAGAAAACGTGACTCTATGTTCCTTCACAAACTCCTCCAGCTCCAATACATCACGAAAGCCGATTCAGTGACTGGGATAGACATGAAATTTGCCTTCAGAGCAAGATCTCTGGCGCTCACATAGTGCGGTTTTCCGATTTCACCAAAAGAGCCGTCGCATAATAATAACGAGACCACAGTCGGCTCATAGCGAGACCAGTGTGAAGCTCCTCGAGTATCGACTTCACTGCTCACTTCCTCCGAGCAACTCTTAAGGGGTTAAATTATCTCGCAAGCCAAAAGCAAGAGTGAGCACTTTCTGATCACGCCCACGCACAGATATTGATACTGCACACGGTCTGATGTGCAGACACAGAAACACAGGATTTCCTTTGTTTGTTATATTCCAGTTCGATTTTTTTTTTTTTTTTTTTTTTTTTACAGCAACTTAAGCGTAAATTTTATTTTAAAGGCAAACATCAGCATTGTCACGGAAGCGAAGAGGTTGACTTTCCAACCTTTTCGTCCTGAAGTGTCCTTTAATATTCCTCTTAGTATAAAGCAGAAATTTGGCAACAGTTACAATGTTTTATTTCTTAACAAATGACATCATAGTTTTTTTTTGTTTTTTGTTTTTTTAAATTTTATTTAATTTAATTCTTTAATTTAATTTTCTCTTTCAACAGTTGTTCCAGAGCGGCTTTACAGAAAATAAAAATTCTGAATAAAAATAATAAACTTGAAAATAAAAATAAAAATGTTTACATTAAATTTTTTTACATATATATCCCATATTATTATTATTATTATTATTATTATTATTATTATTATTATTATTATTATTGTTATTATTATTATTATTATTATTAATAATAATACTATTATTATTATTATTATTATTATATTTATTTATTTTTATTTATTTTTTCGCATTGAATGTTATAGAGCGTAGATAAAAGACATTTGAAGACACTGGACACTGGTGACTCCTTCCAAAAATGTGAAAAAAGAGTCAATGATTTAAATCCAGTTAAACACACCAACTAAAAAGCCCTTTTTTTTTGTCTTTTAGCAAAAATGTTCGATCTCTTGGTATGATCTGGATTGCAGTATCAGAATAGTTCAGGATGTGGAGTTATAGATTGGAGACCTGGGATTTAAGATCCTGAGTTTTTTTATTTTTTATTTGCTTCAATGTAAATGACACTGTTTTCCCCCTGAATCCTATCGTTTCAGTGTAAAGCTGTGTGTAAAGTCTATAAAACGCTGAATTAATGGAAACATGCAGCAAAAGTCTAGCGCTTTGTCTCACAGTGACCATCCTGCCGATGAGCCTACGCTTTAACAACTTCCTTCCTTGGCTAAATTCATTGTTTCCAGTGGTGCTATTTTTAAAGCAGTGTTTCACCCAGTCTCCCTCAGGATCTCTATCTCTCTCCCTCTCTCTCTCTCTCTCTCTCTCCTGCCATTTGCTGTATAAACACACAGAGGCAGTGTTATTGCGTTTCCCTGGTCCTGATGAGAAAGGTAGGGCCGAGAGACATAAAGAAACAATGCCAGAGAGAGGAGAGCGCCTCTAGAGAAGAAGCCACATTCACTTTCATTTTATGTTTTTAAAATGAATTAAATAAGACAGGTTTTGTGACAGAGGTAATGTAGTGAGCGTGTCGGAGCGAGAGAGATGGGGAATCTGTGAGACAGGTCACGCCGATGTGCAAGAATCCCGTCCTCTGGGATTCGCACCTAACAACACACACTACTGAATTAATCTGGCTATTTATTCACCACGAGTCTATAATATTATTTTAGAGGAACACAGTAGGTCGTAGTTTAAGCGTTTAAAAAACATCAGCTGTCTAACTCACTTAGGGTTTTCTAAAAAAAAAAATATTTTTTAAATTATTTTATTTCCTTTTTTTAACAACAACAACAACAACAACAACAAAAAAGCATATACTCAGTGATATAGTGATGTAACTGTAGTGTAGTTTGTTTAACACTTAAGGAAGGAGTCTCCAGTTTCAGCGCTTTGTAACAGTGAAAGATCCACCAGGGGAAAGTCTTGCACAATAATTTGTGCTTTTTTCTTTTATTAACGAAGGGTAGACGTTAGAAATTTGCAAAACATGTCGAGGAAAGAGGTGGAAGCAGATAAAAAGTATGATTTGTCTTTCTTAAGAAACCTCTTAGCTCTTGGTATGCAGTAAGATGCGTTACAGAGAGGTGTGTGTGTGTGTGTTTGTGTGTAGATCTAAAAATAGGAAGCCTAATAACTGTACATTACTTGCAGGTTCACATGTTCTTCTGTGGTGTTAATGCACTATCGCTGGTCATTAGCCCGGCGTGTGTGACTCAACCTTGACAAAACGAGCTGCCTCATTTCTAACGGGCTCCCGTTGCCGTGGCAACGTGCCAGCTGCCTTCCTCCCAGCCCCCCACGCGTACGATTACACGAGGTCCGATCATGTGAAAGCTCTCTCTCTCTCTCTCTCTCTCTCTTTTCTTCTCCTCGAGCTCTTATTCACAAACTGACTCACCCATTCAGACTGCAGGAATTCATCCTTTTTCTTCTGCCTCGAGTTCTTAATTAATCGCCTGCTCGACGGTTTGATCAACCGGTTTTCACTCGGCGCTCAAGCTCCTGTTCTTTAGCGACGGCATTGTTCATAGCACAATGAAAGAAATTATACGGACTGGTAAAAAAAAAAAAAAATAGATAGAAGTTATATGACTTAAATTGAACGTGCGTGTAATAGAGAAAGAGAGAGAGAGAGAGAGAGAGTGAGAGCGCAGGCGTGTGCCTGGTCAGGTGGATTACTGCAAAATGAGAGGATTGGTTTGTCATCCATCTGTGTCAGCAAAGCGAGTGAGAGAGAAAAGGGAGGGAGAGAGAGACAAAAATAGAGGGGAAGAGAGAATGATAGAAAGACAGACAGTGAGAAAAAGAGAGAGAGAAAGAGAGAGAGCACAGAAGAGCAAGCTGCTGTCATCCTCACTAATACTAACAAGCGGCACTATGATAATTTATAGTGAGTCAGCTGTGTGTTTTGGCATCAGTGAGGAAGAAAAATCTACATGCACGTTTAAAATACTATAACACACACACACACACACACACACACACACACACACACGCGCTTGTCTTACTATCCTAGTGAGGACCTTCTACCTACATATCTGTGAATGCAGCTAATTAAAAAAATATATTTATGTCAGCTATATCCTTGTGGAGACATTTGGTCATATTCATATGCACATACTCAGTACTCATGCACCATTTTTAAGTATGAGAGAGGAGGAGAAATCCTGGAGAACCCAGAAAAACCCCCACATGGACATGTAACTCCACACAGACAGCTCAGGAATAGTTTACACAAAAAGTTTGGAAGCACTGTTGTCTGTATTAGATACATAACGACCGTAAGAACTGATTTACTGTCCGTAAGATATTTATAGGAGTTTATATTTTACTGAGCGTTAGTGTGTGTTTAAGGGTTAAGACGAAAACGTGTGCGCGCTTCCACCATGACCATCATGGATGTTTCTTTAAAAGTGTGGGCTGTGATATGGTTTTGTCAGTTGTGAAGTAGTTAAAAAGGCACGAAAATCATATCTGACTAATCAAAAGACAACAACAGATCAAAAGCCCTACCCACATATCCTTAACAGGCACACACCCAAAGACAGACTCGTGAACAAGTAAACAAGACTATAATTTCCAAATTACTATTGACTTGGCAGAGATTGGCTAGAGCGTGTTGTTTGGACAAATAAGCAGGATTTTAAAAGAAAAAAGGACATGCCAGTTTTATGTTTTGGTTTATGGCTAAGGAAGAAATTTATAGACCTTTCAGAAACAAGAAGGTTCATGAGCTATGAAAAAGACCACAAAGCTAACTTCTGTCTTTTTATTTCTATCTGACATACCCAGGCTCTCGGGATAAAAGACAGAGCCTCGGCCAATCGGAGCGCTTGTTGGGAAGCCGCCTCCTTCATTCAGCCTACGCTTGACTCCGTCACATGACCAGGCTTTTTCAGAGCACAATATAGAGGGAGTTAGCACTAATATGCGCCTTTACCTTCCTGTGACCTGCCTCATAGACGGCAGATAGATATCTAGGCGCTCACAGCCACCTAACAATATCACTGTAAGTCACATCAGAACCACGGCATTCTACAGACACACGTCATTATTGTGTTCATTGCCACGTCATAAATTACCGCACAGGACTTTGTTAAATCACCTCTTCAGCAGGAGGGAAACATGGACTAAGCGCTTGTTGGAATGGATGAACAAAACACATAGTAAATTGACTTTTGCAAAACCTTAATCTAAAGGTTGATCAATAGATTAAATCAGCCACTGAAAATAGACAGATCACTTACTTCTGATCCTTGCTCCTGAACATGGCAGGACTCACTGTCTCCTTCTGAGAAGGATCCGGACTCGTCGCTCGAGTTGGTTCCGTATGCCTGCTCGCACTTGATTTTTGGCCTTGCTGGGCCGAACAGCACGTCGGTACCTGTGCCCAGTTCCTGTGGGTCAGTTGGCATGCAACGAGTCATGTTAGAGCAGGGTGATGAGGAGAACTCGAACTGGGGCAGGCTGCAAGGAGAGCCACCACTTCCGTCCTCGGCATAGGAATATGACGAGCAGGAGCTGGAGGTGCGTGTGCGTGTCTCGGAGGGCGGTGAACGTGGGCACACCTTTATGGGCACAGGGCAGCTGGTGTTGGGCCTTTGGCGGCACAGAGGCGTCGGCACTTCGACGGAAGCAGTACCGGAGGAAAAACTCTGCGAGCTTGGCAGCGACTGGCTGCCTCCAACCCACTGTCCTTTAGGCAGGTGGTCGGCCAACTCCTTGTCATGGGAGTTGCTGCCTGGGTAAGAATGGGCAGGTGCGGGCAGATGTTCGCAGGTTCCTGGAGAAAAGATGACGCTGCGCCGGTCTAACTCCGCTTCCTGCTTACACACACCTTCACAGGATGCCGGCCTCGGAGACAGTCCCGTGGAGAAGCTGTCAGCATCTTTGGGAAAGGCCACAGGCACCTGTGAAGGCCTGTAGTCTTTTTTGTGCTCTCCCTGAGTGCTTTCTTTGACCTGGTTGCAGGCCAATGTGCTGGCATTAAGCTGCTGGGAAGTGTTGGCCAAGTCCGAGATGCCGCGCTTGAAGAGACCGTGCAGTCCATTGCCATCCAACTCCATGTCGGCAGTGCCATTGTCCTTGTCCCTGCCATCATCCTCGTCGCCTGACAGACCCAGTGTGATGGGTTCATCCTCGCCCTCCTGCGGCTCCTGCTTGATGTGAGTCACAGCTGGCCCGCTGAGCAATGTGCTTGGGAAACCTGAGGTACTACTGGTATGTGAGGAGCTCTCGTTGCTGTTGTGCTTACTACAAGCCCGCTGGTACTTCCTGTACTTGGGGCATCGTGGCAAATCCGAGGTGACCTGCTGTTCTGAGTCCACTTGACCATCTGGGAAGTCAGCGCTGGCTACCAGCCGCTCGTGGTCTGGCCGCCGCAGAGCATTGAGGGCATCAGGATGGCGGCGAGAGCGTGGAGAAGCGGCCCAAGTCACCGGCGCGTTCGTCGTCATAGCCGATGCCTCGGCTTGCATGCTTTCATCTTCTGAATGGTTGCTCTCCGGCGCCACCTTTTGACAGAGCAGGGCCCCGTCCTCCTCACTCCGCAGCTGGGCCTCCAGGAAACGGAAGCAGGAGTCCTCTAGGTTGTGCATGCGCAGGAAGTCTGCACAGCGTATCACTTCCTGGATGTTGTCACGGCTGAGCAGCAACTTGGCTGTGTAGGCAAACTGCAACAATGGAGCGAAGCCCCTGGCAGTGACCTGCACACACACACACAAAACACAGTGGAAAATGTTAATGATACCATCAGCAATGCCATTGTTCTATGCATTTGGAGTGTGCAGAGGCAAATTGACAGCTCTAATGACCATAAACAAAAAAAGTAATCGTACATTGGGTCAGCACTGAATGTTCTACAGCATAATATGGCCAGAAATAGCAGAAGCAGACCAGCAGGTAACAATCACCCAAATTCCACCCCTTGTCCCAGACTGACTATTTTCTGTCCTGGTCTGGCCTTTTTCATCCTCTGACTGGATGAACAGATGGTGCCCCCTGCCTAGCCTTGGTGGAATGACAGTGCAAGGAGCACAGGACCATATGGGACTGTCTGGGTACTGTCAGCCCAAATGCATGGGGCATGAGCGATGGATGAAGAGAGGGAAGGACAGAGAGTGAAACCTGTCCTTAGAACCTAGTGCTGGCCATTAGGGAAATGTATAAGCCTGCAAAGCTGTACTACCTTACAGTACAAGACCTAATGAGAAGCTGGGTTAAGAATCACGCATTAAAAATTAACTGGAATTATTTAGTAAATGCATGAAACACCTCACAAAAGCAGCTGTCTCTATCTTCATTTTCTGTTCCTGTTGCCCCTCTCAAAGGTGTATTATTGAGGCTCATAATTTAACTGTTGGTCATGTCTCATGTAACACCATAACCTTTTTATAATAAAAACATAAAAATGTATGCAATTTATACAACAATAAAATTGACATTGGCTCGGCCAGTTGTGAGTCATGATTTGGCCCGGCGTCCTGCCTGTGAGCCACACACACTACTAGGTGTTCTCTACTCCGTGGAGTATTGCAATGACTCAACTTTGATCTGGGCCAGTATTGTTTCCATATACAAAGCGGTCCTTTTTTTCTGCCGGGGTGACATAAAATCTGGCAACGTGACTTATCGCAGTACAGAGTCTCAAGAGCACTGGAGAAACACTTTGTTCTGAATAGCGCTGGAGAAAGCCGTCTTCACTCGCTGTTTGGATCTATTGTTTACACAGAGAGCCGTGCATGGGAAGCCTCCCGGAATTGCGAGCATACTCTGGCTGGTTGTCCTCAAGAGCCTGAATTTGGAAAGATTAAGCACCGTAAACTGCACCGTTTGCCGTGTGTGAATTTTTCCATGTGGAAAAACATGAAAATGTGGATGGAGTACAAAGCCAGATGCAGGCAGAAGGGAATGCCTGAACCTGGTGAATCATTTGCAGAGATATTTGTCTAAGCATCACTTACACCTGGACAGGACACATACCCATACCTATACACACAGTGCTTCTGATTTATTATATACAATCTGAGTCAAGGGAGGGCACGGTGGCTTAGTGGTTAGCACGTTTGCCTCACACCTCCAGGGTTGGGGGTTCGATTCCCGCCTCCGCCATGTGTGTGTGGAGTTTGCATGTTCTCCCCGTGCCTCAGGGGTTTCCTCCGGGTACTCCGGTTTCCTTCCCCCGGTCCAAAGACATGCATTGTAGGTTGATTGGCGTCTCTAAATTGTCCGTAGTGTGCGATTGCGTGAGTGAATGAGAGTGTGTGTGTGTGCCCTGCGATGGGTTGGCATTCCATCCAGGGTGTATCCTGCCTTGATGCCCAATGACGCCTGAGATAGGCACAGGCTCCCCGTGACCCGAGAGTAGATCGGATAAGCGGTAGACAATGAATGAATGAATGAGTCTGAGTCAAACTATCCAGCACTAGAAGCTACTTAACATGTACTTATCTATGCAAAAGAGCCCTATCCTTCAAACACACACAGCTAAGCAAATAACTAAAAGAAGCTACTTGATATTTTCTTACCACCGTGACCAAAATTGATTTATTAATATCTATCAGTACATCCAGACTCACCATAAATCCCTCACGTGTCTTTTCTATTAGTTTGCCTTTCAGTTAATAAACTAGTTACTACACATAATATGATTAATGATCAATTAATGATTAATAACTCATTAATAAAGTTTGGTCCTGACGCCTGATCCCAATTATAGAACTCTTTCTATCACCAGTGCACAGACTCAGAAAGTGAAAATTGTCTACGCATGTGGTCGTTTGTCACGTTTTCAAGTTCCGATAAAGTTAACAGCTAAAGCCACAGTGTATATCATACGTCTTAGTAGCAACTCATCGGGGCATTTGTATAGCGGATGCTCCAGATTAAACACTTGTTGTTATTTATAGACGTGTTATAGTATGTATAATATTGAGATGATGAGGTTTTCTGTCAGCAGATGTTTATTTAAAATGTACAGAAGGAGTCTACAGTACATTAAATTAAATTATTTATTTTATTATTTATTTGAGAGTTTATTTTTAAATTTAACTTCAAGAAAGATTATAGATGCTACAATATAGACACAAATCAGGCATAATATTGTGAGCAGTGAGCGGTGAAGTGAATAACACTGATGATCTCCTCATCATGGCACCTGTTAGTGGGTGGGATATATTAGGCAGCAAGTGAACATTTTGTCCTCAAAGTTGATGTGTTAGAAGCAGGAAAAATGGACAAGCGTAAGGATTTGAGCGAGTTTGATGAAGGGCTAAATTGTGATGGCTAGACCACTGGATCAGAACATCTCCAAAACTGCAGCTCTTGTGGGGTGTTCCCGGTCTGCAGTGGTCAGTAGCTATCAAAAATGGTCCAAGGAAGGAACAGTGGTCAACCAGAGACAGGGTCATGGGCGGCCAAGGATCACTGATGCAAGTGGGGAGAGAAGGCTGGCCCGTGTGATCCGATCCAACAGACGAGCTACTGTTGCTCAAACTGCTGAAGAAGTTAATGCTGGTTCTGATAGATAGGTGTCACAGTGCATGACGGGTCAGGGCTTTAGCAGCAAAAGGGGGACCAACACAATATTAGGCAGATGGTCATAATGTTATGCCTGATAGGTGTATAAACTAATTTATTCCAAATGCCCTTAAGTGTTTAATCCCTTACTTAACTACCCTCCTGTAGTAGCTTGTGTCAGCACTAACAGCAGCAAAATACGATCACAGATCCTTTATCCTGATTCTGAATCTCACCATACGATACCATTTAAGAAAAATCCTCTCTTCTTTGCTCCCTTCCTGTGCGTATAATGTAATGTTATCTGATAAAGACAGGCTTGTGTTTGTTAGATATAAAACTAAATAGGTGATGCGAAGCTGGATACCAACAAAAGAGCGCGAGAAATGTGTGTGTGTGTGTGTGTGTGTGTGTGTGTGTGTGTGTGTGTGTGTCAGGAAGAGAAACGGAGTGGGTTGGGATGATGTCATTATGGAAGGACTTTAATAGTACATTCACTCCTGTTTGTAAATTCACTCCTGAAATTAGAGATTGCAGCGTGGCAGATAGATAGATAGATAGATAGAGAGAGAGAGAGAGAGAGAGAGAGAGAGAGAGAGAGAGAGAGAGAGAGAGAGATGTAGACAGGGAGAAAGCAGCATCAGTGATCAGTCATTGTTGAGAGGAAGCTGCTGACTCGTAATCTCTGGTGGGGGATGGAAGTGTGTATGTGTATGTGTGTGTGTGTGTGTGTGTGTGTGTGTGAGCATGTGTATAGAAATGGGGGAGGGAAGAGCTGACTGGACACACATGATCACGCTAGCAGTGTGACAGAGCTAAAGAAGAAAGGATTAAAAAGAAGAAAGGAGGAGAGGGAAACAACTAAGAGTATCTCTCTCTCTCTCTATCTCTCTCTCTCTATCTTTCTATTTTTTTGTCCAATCTCTCTGGGTGAGCAGAAGTGCTGAGCGCATGCTGGATCTGCTTTCAGCTGACATCAGCAGCTGCAGCCCACAGCAGCACATCGCTATGGAGCCTGCACCATCTGCGACACACACACACACACACACACACACACACACGTCCTTTCCTATCCAGACGAACCAAATCAGAGCGAGATGGGGAATGAAGGAGGAGTAATGGGTTCGAGATATAGTGAGAGGGATAAAAGCGAGAGACATACACACGAGACACAAAGGCATCCACAGATCACTACGGCGGGGAAGAAAATGAGGAAATGAAAGGCGATTACTGAAGGAACGTGGGGGGAAATTAAGGAAGCTAGGCTCATTAACAGAACGACTTTGACATATGAAGCGCCGTGCTCTTAACAGCGAATACTATACGTACACAAAGACCTCCATATATCAGTGTGACAGATCTGGGTCATTTATTCTAATCTAGAGCTTCTCTCGGTCTCTCTCTCTCTCTCTCGTTCACGTTTTTTTTCCTAAGTGGTCATATCATAGTAGAAAATAATATAAAGAGACCTCACACAGCCTGACAAAACAAGCAGGAATCCCGCCAAAATATCCCTTTCCGTAAGCCGGTCATGGAATGTGGTCGACACCCAAGTCTCTCTCTCTCTCTCTCTCTCTCTCACACACACACACCCACACTCACACACACAATCACAATCATCTCACCCCACCCGATCACGCTACATACTCTTCCACTTGCACTCTTCTATTCTCCTACATCACCCTTTCGGTCCTCTACAGCAGAGACGTCTAATCGATGCAAATGCGCTCGGGCAAAATTCCTGCATGTCATGAATGTTAACGAGTGAAAAGCATGCATGACAACGATGCTGAGCACACACACACACACACACACACACACACACACACACACACACACACACAACAGCACAGGGAGATAACCGAGACATGAATTCTGCTGACTAACATGACTAGCCTTCAATTCCAGACAAAGTGTGACTCATTTCTCTATTTTCTAAACATTCATTCGTTCATTCATTCATTCATTCATTCATTCATTCATTGTCTACCGCTTATCCGATCTATTCTCGGGTCACGGGGAGCCTGTGCCTATCTCAGGCGTTATTGGGCATCAAGGCAGGATACACCCTGGACGGAGTGCCAACCCATCGCAGGGCACACACACACTCTCATTCACTCACACAATCACACACTACGGACAATTTAGAGATGCCAATCAACCTACAATGCATGTCTTTGGACCAGGGGAGGAAACCGGAGTACCCGGAGGAAACCCCTGAGGCACGGGGAGAACATGCAAACTCCACACACACATGGCGGAGGCGGGAATCGAACCCCCAACCCTGGAGGTGTGAGGCAAACGTGCTAACCACTAAGCCACCATGCCCCCCTTTTCTAAACATCCTTTTGATAAAAAAAAAAGTGTCCCAAGATGACACGACTGACCAAACCTTGAAAAATCAATAAGTGTACTGTATTATAATAATAATAACAAAATATAAACAGTGCTAAATATCGATATCTTAGCACAAGAAGACAGATCAATGGAGCAGGCGCGTCTTCACAAGCTACGAGAATCTTTAGAAATCAATATTAAACCGTATGAATCATGTTCAAGTGAACAGCCTCGGAGGAATTTTACTTCTGTTGTATACTAGCGTCTTTTTCGCTTAGAGCTGTGCAAATGATTGCAATGATTTTTTTTGGATGATCTGTTGCAGCATTTCGATTTATAACAACAGACTGTGACTAATCAACACTACAAATGAACCTAAAATATATATATATAATATATTGGAAAAAAAAATATTTTTTTACACACTTAAGAAAGGTTTTTTTTCCGCCAAATACATTATATATTTTAGGTATTTTAGTGTTGGTAATATTCCACTCCACCATTTCTTTCTTGAACACTGAAGTGATGTTTTATTAATAAATGATATCAATATTTAATTAGTTTTTCAAGGAACCCATTATCATTAGGAAATATTAGAATGGATTTAAATTCCAAATTTATAATAAGTCATATTATTTGGAAAGATACAGAGGTATAAATGTAGAGATTAGTCACAGACATTTTTTAGACATTTTCCGATCTCATTTATGACATCAGTATCAATCTGGCTCAGTTCAGTCTATTAATATGCAAATTTTATTTTGGATAAAATATCCAAATCCTCCTTATGACCTTTCCTCCTCATTTCCATATAATATATATTACATGGCTTATATTTTATGACACAATAAAACTTGTTTAGATTTTTCTAAATCAGTTCATAATCTGGTCCTACATTTAAAAAAAAAAAAAAAATATATATATATATATATATATATATATATATAATATATATATATATATATATATATATATATATATATATATAATATATATATATATTTTTTTATAAATTTTTATAACAATCCACGCGACTGCTATGTTCAGTCTGAAGGTTCAGAATTATTTTAAATATATCTAAAAGTATCAGATACTAATAAATAGCAAATACTGACACAATCTAATAGAAATCTGCAAATATGAAGAAGAAATGATTTCGCACACTGAGGGTGGCTTTTTTACTCAGAAGCTGTAACAAAGGACAATACGAGCACACGCTGAGATCGAGTCAGGAATGTGATTTCCCTTTTAATGAAGTGCTTACAGCACATCCCCACACTGTATCACGCTGCTCCGGCGGTGTCGAGGATTAAATCAGAGTGTAATAAATAATCCCTCCAGACTGTAGATTAACCACAGAGCTACAGACAGAGAGAGGTCGCGACCCCGGCGTCCCCGGCGCGAGGACTTCCTCTGCTTCTCCAGAGACCTCACAAGGGGTCGCACTCTCCGAAACGCCGAACTGCTGCTGGTTTTGTTTTAGCCGAGCAACATTGTCCTTCCTGCCTCACAGCTGCTTAATGTGTGTGTGTGTGTGTGTGTGTGTGTGAGAAAGAAAGACTCCTTCTCCCTTTTCTTCTTTGTTTAAGTCCCTCGTTCTCTCATCACCTGCGTCTCTCTCTCTCTTTCCTGTATCTGTCTCCTTCGCTCCCTCTGACTATAAGCACTGCACGCTTTACAACACCTGGATTTTCTTCTGTTTTATTCTTGTTTACTCACTTTAAGTGCTGCAGACAAAACAAAACTCTACAGTATTAAACAAAAGCTTCATCAAAAGACATATATTATTGTATTTAAGGACTCGAGAGACTAAATAAGTGTTTTATTAAAGCGCAGGTGCACTTGGAGAGTAACCCCTGTTCGACCCTGAGACTCATGTTGAAGTATTACTTTAATGCATCTGAATATTAATAAGATGATAATCTTTACACCACAAACAAGAATACACTTCAGCAGTCGTGCTGCATGCGTTCGCGTGTTTTAAACAACAGGAAGTGGTTGCTTTGCTAAAACACAAAACATCAACAGGTGAAGAAATCGCACTATACGCTTTTAATCTACATTATTTTGTCGTCGCTGATATTTAATTGCCGTCCCATTAAAAGTATCGCCTCGCTCCCAGAAGATGAATCATATCAAAATAAAGCTTCCTATTCACTATACACCGATCAGCCATAACATTATGACCACCTGCCTAATATTGTGTTGGTCCCACTTTTGTTGCCGAAACAGCCCTGACCCGTCATGCACTGTGTATTCTGACACCTTTCTATCAGAACCAGCATTAACTTCTTCAGCAATTTGAGCAACAGTATCTCGTCTGTTGGACGCTTTCGCTCCCCACGTGCATCAGTGAGCCTCGGCCGCCCATGACCTTGTCACCGGTTCACCGCCGTTCCTTCCTTGGACTGCTTTTGATAGATACTGACCACTTCAATCTGCTTGCATTTGCTTTAAAAAAAACAAAACAAACAAACCCCAAAACAATACCACAATACCCAAAATATTTCAGAAAACTATAAGTATTATGGCTTAATTTAACATGATGTCAGTATCATGATATCATCCACAGCCCTGACAGCCTGAAGGTTTCTGTTACAGATTTAGTTCTTTTTAGTCATTGTAAGTGTTTTAGTGGCAAAATGTGTGCTTCAAGTATTAGGATTACAGATCGTAACCCACTAAACAGTGTGTGTGCGTGTGAGAGAGAAAGAGAGAGAGAGACATCAATATCTGCCTAACATTTACCTTTTCAACCCTTCTTAAATCCTCAGCGCTTACAACTTCTTTTCCAAATAAGGCCTGGCTGTCAGACAGACCGGAGAAAAGGATTAGTCTTTATTTAGTTTGACCGAGTCATGTCCTCGGATTCCTCCAAAAACCACGCACTCATTGCTCGTCATCAATAGCGGCGCTAATCTTGTCCATACCTCGGCTAACGAGTAATGAAAGGAGCTTCGGGGCGAGGTTGACAGGCGAACAACTTCCAGCGTTAGCTTCTGGTTTGATGACTAACACATACCTCCAGTGGCAGCTCAGCTGTCAGTCTTACAGAACAAAAGACTGTGAAGCGTACAGCCAAAGGTGATCACAAAGAATTCTTGAACTGTAAGGAAAAGTTCCATTCAATCTACTGAGTCAATGAATCAAATGTTTGATTCAGTTGATTCAATCTATTTAAAACGACAACAAAAATGTCACAACTATTTATTGAATTATATAATAAATATATACTTTTGTCGTAGCCTCTAAAACTCATTAACTCAGTGTAGCATTACGTACGAGTGGGTTTCGCCGTTGACTAATGATTCACTGATCCGATTCTCAGTGAGTGAGTCAAGTGTGTAAACTCTTCGGTATTTAACCTGGAGTATTTTTTTTTTTTTTTTTTTTTTTGGGAACTGAAGATTTTTATCATCAATTGAAATTTTCCACTAGATTTTTAATGAGTAACTGTGTACATCTGCAGAACGTTCGATTCGGATCGACGCGCAGCTAATTCAATCAAAGGAGTCAGTATAGTGGAACGATTCATTCACGAGTTATTTTTGACCCACAGATGCTCTGTTACATTTCCTCACACCCATAATCAGTTAAAAAGATTAAAAAAAAAAAAGTCTATTAATATCAGATGTAGATTAAATCAAAGATGGAGCAGTGGAAAGTACGTGAGACTTCCCTGAGAAAATTCAGTTTTAGAGCTAATGTAAAAGGTGATGCTTAAACCCCCCACCCCCTCCCTTCTGCACGTTTCAGTCACTATACAGCCATGGGAGCTAAAATATGCCAAATCTAAACACGTCTCTGGGTTGTGATAATTACTTCAGCATGACACAAATTGAAAAAAAAAATGTTAAGAATGTACAGTACAGTGACTAAAATGTAGTGAGGTGTGTGTGTGTGTGTGTGTTCAACAGTCATAATAATTTGTTGCTTCGATATACTGTTGTGAATTACAGAAATAGTTGACTACACTGATTAGCTGGTGTGGAACTTTATTAGTGGTTAAAGTGTTGGATTACTGATCAGAAGGTTGTGAGTTCGAATCCCAGGTCCACCAAGCTGCCACCGCTGAGCCCCTGAGCTAGGCCCTTAATTGCTCAGTTGTATAAAATGAGAACCATTTTAAGTCGCTCTGGAAGAGAGCGTCCGCTAGAAGTGCAAACTTCTTTGAAAGCCACGACCACGACCAAGCTACGTGCCGACTATGGAGCTCCCCGTGACCTCCTTTTGTCCCTTTTTAAGACAGAAACCATTAAAGCAAACCTGTTCGGGATAAGCCTGCGCCGAGTGTGTGATGGCACGAACACACACCTCGCTAAATTGGGGGCTGTAAAGATTCTCAGCATGTCTACGGTTTTCAGGTTAGAGCAACCGTGCATGAGTTGTTGCCGTGTTTTAATTCTTAAGAAATGTCCGTTTTTTCCACAGGAAGAAAAAACAAAACGAAAAAAAAAATAACAACCAAAAGTGATTTATGTTTACATGAAAAACTGATGGTCAAATTTTTTTCCTTTTTGGTTATAGAGGTTAAACTCAGGGCCGCATTCTTTTACTACTGTAACGCAGAGTTCAGTGTTAAACCCTGGGTCAATACAATATGGTGTGTGTGTGTGTGTGTGTGTGTGTGTGTGTGTGTGTGTTTCAGCGGTGATGGAATCCATGTGGCCACTGGTATGTAGCGTTCCAGTGCTGAATCACTCACACCACCACAAACACACACACATACACATACACCCCAAACACTGCTGAATCATAGTGACACAGCTTAGCCAAGACGTTTTGACTGTGGCACACCACGCACGCACACACACACACACACACACACACACACACGCACAAACATTTTCTTCTCTTTCTAAAACCAAATGCCTGAAATCAATCAGAAGCCTCATGAATGTGTAACATTTGCACCCTGAACTGCTCTTATTACGGTATTGTAGCATCGTGCCGGCGATTTTCATCCATGTAATGTGGAGAAAAATATGGAATAAACATCTCCTCAGAGAAAATATCCCCATATAAACCTGCAGGTCATTCAGTGCATCTGCCTTACACAATGAATCCACTATTCTGACCAATCAGATTCAAGAACTCGACAGCACTGTGCCAAAAGATTCAACGGATATATATTCCGCCTCACAAAATTTATATATATATATATATATATATATATATATATATATATATATATATATAAATATAAATAAATAAAAGCAATAAACCCGTGTGCTCTGTTACAAATCTACAAATCCAGTCTAATTACATTAATACGCTCTATAACCGTGTTATAAGCATGTTATTTGTAGCGTTATTTGTGTTCAGAATCTAACAAAGAGCTGGTTAATAGCTTTTCTCTCTCTCTCTCTCTCTCTCTGCACTGCACGCACTCTGGCTAACACCGATGATGTCACCAGTCCAACGTGGCCCCTTCCGTTCAACAATAAACAAGGTCATCTTGGCGAAGAAGAGCGAGAGAGAGAGAGAGAGAGAGAGAGAGAGAGAGAATGAGAGAGCTCAGCAGGTCGCTAGAACACAAGGATGAAGGCAGGATGATGGGGAGGGGAGCTTTCACAGTCTTTGGTCTTTTGTTTCACATTTTTTTTTTTTTTGAAAACATATGTTGTGAAGTCTGAATTTTAACTTATACATGTTTAATGGGGAGAGAGAGAGAGAGAGAGAGAGAGAGAGAGAGAGAGTGTTGAATCTCTACTTAAAAGCAGAAGTGGGTGGAGCCTAATTTCTTAATAAATAAATAAATAAATAAATAAACACAAATAAATAAATATATTTTCTATTTAGTGCTTGAGTTTAGCAGGTTTACTGCAGAAGTAAAAAATAAATAAATAAAATAAATAAAAAAATAAAAAAGTAATGCAGGTCTGTTTTTATTAGATATAACATAATCTCAATTCAATTCAATTTTGCTTGACTAATGCTTTTAAGAATGAACATGGTCATAAAGCAGCTTTAGAGAAATGTTAAATTCATGAATTCATCTTCATTTCCCCCGATGACTATCGTATTATTAATAATTGTCTGTGGAAATGTTATAAATGAATGTTAATCTAATTCACAGGGACTTTTCTGGTGGACACTCGACATAATATAAGACTAATATTAATCATATCAGAGGTTGTTCCACGTCTCACAACGTTAAATGTAACCGTAAATGGACAATAAAATAAAAAATGAATTATTGCTGTGGTATAAGAGGAAATAAAATAATCACTCCTCTTCATGACACCATTTTGTCTCTGATCAGTTTCCTAAAACTGCACGTCCTTCGTTTTATTCCTTACCTAATACACAACTTCGAGCTCTTGAGCCCTCAGATGATAAAATATTGAGCATTTTCACCAGTGCACTGATGTTCCAGTCCACCAGAGGAATAGAAATGGGACATTTTCAATCAGTAAAAACAATACAAATGATGTTCAAGCTGAACTCTGATACGTCCAAGAGTTAATTGCTAGAGTGGGTTTAAAGCTGACGAGCTCTTGTTTTTCTGCATCGAAATCTCAAGTTCTCACTCTGCGCTGTAAGTGAGGACAAGCTCTCCGGGGTTTCGTCTTTTTTCCCACCCTCCCTACATGTGACATGTCGCTTTTTCCATCGTTCGCACTCACACCTGGGCGTCGGAGAACGAGAAGAATAAATTTACGAGGGCCATGAAACAGGAAGGGTTCATGAAACTTCACAGGGTTCTGCCTCCCTGGGGACACTTCTTATACTTCCCCAAGGTTACGCTCATGTTTTGAAGAATGTTGCGGAAAATTATGGATCTTATTGAAGATTTTTTTTTTTTGTCTCCACCTCCTCGTTAGCAGCCCAACGAAAAGCAACACGGTCTAAGATAGACGTCTTTTGTGTGATATCTGTGCATGTTAATGAGCTCTCACCAAGTGAAATGTGTTTCCAATGCGCACTTGTTCCAATACTTTACCGTTTCCGTAGTGACAGCAGTCAAAAATGTGCGCTCCTTCTAATACGTTATCGCTACCATAGTAACAGCATTCGAAATCTGCGCTTGGGTTAAAAAGTCAATGTTCCCATAGTAACAGCATACGAACATGTGCGATCGCTCAAATACGTTATCGCTTCCATAGTAACAGCGTACGAACATCTGCACTTGTTCTAATACGTTACCGTTTCCATAGTAACAGCATTCGAAAATGTGTGCTCAGTCTAATACGTTATCGCTACCATAGTAACTGCATACGAAAATCTGCACTTGTTCTAATACGTAACCGTTTCCATAGTAACAGCGTTCGAAAATGTGCGCGCTCGGTCTAATACGTTATCGCTACTATAGTAACAGCATTCGAAAATCGGCAACTGTGCTAAAAAGTTTTCATTTCCATATTAACAGCGTTCGAAAATCTGCACTTGCTGTAATATGTGCAACCGTTCAAATGCGTTATTGTTTCCATAGTAACAGCGTTCGAAAATGTCCGCTCTTTTTAATACAATATTGCTTCCATAGTAACAGTGTTCGAAAATGTCCACTCTTTTTAATACAATATTGCTTCCATAGTAACAGCGTTCGAAAATCTGCACCTGCTCTAATATGTGCAATCGTTGAAATGCGTTATTGTTTCCATAGTAACAGTGTTCGAAAATGTCCGCTCTTTTTAATACGATATTGTTTCTATAGCAACAACATTCAAAAAATCTATGTTCGTTAGAATAAGTGATCGTTTTCCATAGTAACAACGTGCGAAAATGTGCGATCGTTTGAATCCATTTTATCGTTTCCATAGCAACAGCATACGAAAATGTGCGATCGTTTGAAAATTTTCCCTTTTATCGTTTCCAATAGCAACAGCATACGAAAATGTGCGATCGTTTGAAAATCTTTATTTTATCGTTTTCCATTTTTGCAAAAAAGCATACGAAAATGTGCGATCGTTTGAATCCATTTTATCGTTTCCATAGCAACAGCATACGAAAATGTGGCGATCGTTTTTGAAAATTCCATTTTTATCGTTTCCATAGCAACAGCATACGAAAATGTGCGATCGTTTGAATCCATTTTATCGTTTCCATAAGTGTTACTCCAAACACACACTCGGGCTCGTCTGTACTCAGATTTTTTTTTTATTTAAATGTGTATTTATCTCTAAGGAGACGCTGCGGTGGTGAGAGAAAACTCCCTGAGACGACAGGAGGAAGAAACCTCGAGAGAAACCAGACTCATGTGAAAACCTCATCCTCATCTGGGTGACAGCAGAAAGTGCGATTCTAAATCATTTCCCTTCTGTAGCTCTACTGTGTGATATACAGCCAATTGTGTAACCAGGAGCTTTTGATGAGGAACTTATGAATATGCAAATTACACATCCGCATAGTTTCTGAATGAAAGTTATCACATGCTCACTGACGGAGATCATATCGCTCTACGACATCATCTCCATGGAAACGTGCGTGTGTGTTTGTACCTCATCGGGCATGGTGAAGATGAGCTCGTTGTCACCGTGTGCCACCAGACCCTGCAGGAAGTACCCGCTGCAGGCCGCCAGCACGGCGCGGTGGGCGCGGAACTGCTTGCCCTCCACCTGCACGGTGACATCGCAGAGCAGACCGCGCTCGCGCTGCTCGTTCAGGCCCAGCAGGAGGTTGGAGCAGTGCACCGTCGACTCATACACGTACATCGGGCCCTCCGGCTGCTCATCCACGGACATACCGCACACACCCTGAGAGACAGACACACAATCATTTAAAGCTTTAAATATGTTCATATGTGTCCTACAACACAGTCATGACAATAAAGATCATTTAAATTTGAATAAGAGGGTGAGAGAGTGAGACAGACAAAGAGAGACAAAGAGAGACAGAGAGAGAGCGAGAGAGAGAGAGAGAGAGAGAGAGAGAGAGACAGATAGAGAGACAGTGTGAGGCAGAGAGAGACAGACAGAGTGAAACAGAGAGAGAGATAAAGAGAGAGAGAGACAGAGTAAGACAGACAGAGAGAGAGAGAGAGAGAGCGAAAAAAGGGGGTGAAAACAAAAACAAAAGAAAAACACAAAATACATATATATATACATATAGAGAGAGAGAGAAAGAGAGACAAAGAGAGAAAGAGAGACAGACAAGATACAAAGACAAAACACAGAGAGAAAGAAATGTCAGCTTACTGTCACAACAACACACACACACACACCCCCCTTTGTTATAATTTTGGTAAAGCATCAGCTGCTCACCGCTTTAACCACACTCTAGTAAACACTCACTATATGACTATACAGTACAAAAGTAAAGAAGAGAAAAAAGCCAGTGTGTGTAAATCACAACTCAGTGTAAGGCTGACAGACACAAGAAAGTCACAGACGTGACTCTGTGTGTATTGTGTCATGCCGCAAGCAGCCATGTTGATTTGATCTCACCTGCTGGAGAGAGCATTAGTAGTAATTTCCAGATAAAGCTGTGTTTGTATTTTTTTCCTACTCGGTAGATGCAAATGTGTAGGAAATATTGTGTAGTTTAAAAGATTTGGTGAAATGCAGAGCTAACGAATGAAGACATTTCGTTCAGATGACATGCATCCTGTCACCTGTGAGCTAAAAATCAGCAACACACACACACACACACACACACACACACACACACACACAGCGCAAAGTGCAAAGAAGCATTCTTTTTTTCTAATAATCCTCTTACAGCTTAATTATTATCCTGTTACTAGTCAAACAAACCAAACAGTCGACTTCTTTTAGCGGAAAGAAGCGCACCACACCGAGAGGAAATAAAACACACACACACACACACCCACACCCCACACACGTGTATAAATATGCCTCACGAAACAACGAGACAACAATGCTTTCATACTTTCCATGTAAGCATGCAACACACACAAACACACACACGAACAGCATCACACATCTATAAGAGTCACACATCTACAAGCATGTATGTACATATTCTGAGATGCTTTCACACCTTCTGTGTCAGCAAACACACACACACACACATACACACACCTGTTAATAAAAAATGTGCAGCTACACAACACTAGTATTACTCCTTACACTCATTTATCAAAGACAGCAGCTTCACTGAAGAACTCACTGTAGAACAGCGACTATTTATTTTTCCTTCGTAACATGGTGAGACGTTCAGCGTGTGTGTGTGTGTGTGTGTGTGTGTGTGTGTGTGTGTGTGTGTGCGCGCTGAATTGAGTTGTTTGGCCTCGTTCTGCTAGCAGTCACGCTCCTGGACTCCGTAAACATACACACACACACACACACACACACACACACACACACACAAAGTTCTAAATTAAAAAAAAGGAAGGCTGAGAAAGAAGGAGGGAAGAAAGGTATGAGAAATGGAAGTGGAAATAAGAGATAAGAGAAGAGACAGAGTGCCAAAAGAACGACTGGAAGAACATGGAGTGATGAAAGAGGAAAAGAGAACTAGCGTTAGGAAAAGAGAGGGATAACGATAGGGAGAGAGAGAGAGAGAGAGAGAAAAAAAGAGAGAACATAAGAAAGAGGAAGGGACGGTTCGAGAAAAGAGAGAGATGGAGAAAGAACTAGTGAGTGAGACTAAAAGAGAGAGAAAAAGATAAAGTGAGCGGAAGAGCGAGAGCGAGAGAGAGAGAAGAGAGAGAGAGAGAGAGAGAGAGAGAGAGAGAGGAGAGGGAAGGAGAGATGCCGTGTGGAAAGAAACAGAAACGAGGGAAATGTCAAGAAAAAGACACGTTAAAAACAAAAGTGAGAGTGAGGGAGCGGTGGAATCTGTAGTGATACCTGTAGAAATGCACAGGATGTAGAGAGAGAGAGAGAGAGAGACAGAGAGAGAGAGAGAGAGAGAGAGAGAGAGAGAGAGAGAGAGAGAGAGAGAGAGAGAGAGAGAGAGTCTGGGGTCAAATGAGGCAAGAAAAATAGCAGTGAAAAAAGTGGGTGATAGAAAGTGAAGAACAGGAAGTAGGGGGAAAAGAAAGAAAGAATGAGAAAGAGAAAGCGAGATGGAACGGAGAGTAGAGAATATGGGAGAAAAAAGAGACAATGAGATGGACAGAGCAGAGAGAAAGAAAGGGAAAGTGGTGAGGGAGGACAAGAAAGAAAGAAAAAATAAAGAAAGAGAAATGATGAAAGAAAGAGAGAAAGAAAGCTAGAAAGAGAGAAAGAAAGAAAGCTAGAAAGAGAGAAAGAAAGAAAGCTAGAAAGAAAGAAAAAAAGAGAGAGAGAGAGAGAAAGGATGAAAGAAAGAGAGAAAGAACGCTAGAAAGAAAGCTAGAAATTAAGAAAGAAAGAAAGAAAGAAAGAAAGAAAGAAAGAAAGAAAGAAAGAAAGAAAGAAAATGATGACTTTTTCATCAGAAAAATTAAAAGTGATGTTACAAGAAAAAGGTAAGTGCTAGGAAGAGCGCAATAAGAAAGAACGAAAGGACGAGAGAAAGAAGAAAGAGATTGAGGTCAAGTGCGAGAGGGAAAACAGATGAGCAGGAAACTAAATGAGAGACAAACGAGAAAGACAAACAGAAAAAAAGGAAAAAAGAGAGACAGACAATGGAGAGAAAACAGGAGAGAAATAAAACAGAGATTAAGAACGACAAAGATTGAGGAGGAAAGAATAAGATGGCATGAGAGAGACTAATAAAGAGAGGAAGAGAGAGAAAGACAAAGAATGAGAGAGAAATAAAAGGAAAAAAGGAGGAGAGGAAAAAAAGAAATGTCAAGAGTGAGAAAGACTGAAAGTGTGTGAGAGGGAGAGAAGGAGAGGGAAAGAATGAGGATGAAATGAAAGGAAAAAGAGAGAAATAAAAGAAAATGAGAAAGACTGGAAGTGAGAGCGAGAGAGTGAGAGCGAGAAAGTGAGAGAGAGAGAGAGAGAGAGAGAGAGAAAGAGAGATGACAAAGCAGATTTAAATTTCTTGTTAGTTTCGGTTCACGATGTCAGATGGGCGTGGCTACTCTGGGTCATGGCTAATGTGGGCGTGGCTACCCTGCGTTGTGGCAAATCTGGGCATGACTACATCTGTGCTGTGGCTAATCTGGGTGTGGCTACTCTGTGCCATGGCTAATGTGGGCGTGGCTACTCTGTGCCATGGCTAATGTGGGCGTGGCTACTCTGTGCTGTGGCTAATCTGGGCCATGGCTAGTACGGGCATGGCTACTCTGGGCTGTGGGAAATCTGGACGTGGCTATTCGGTGCCATGGCAAATCTGGCCGTGGATAATCTGGGCGTGGCTACTCTGTGCTGTGGCTAATCTGGGCATGGCTACTCAGCTACACTAAATTTTCGACAACACTAAATTTCAGAGAAAACTCCAGAAATTCTGGGAGCCCTTTAGTTGACTGACATTGACAGTGTGTGAGTCATCTCTGTAGGTGTCTCGCCTACAACAGCTAGCTGAGACGAACTCGTCTCGGGTGGATCAGGGGGTCGCGGTGCCCAGCGCCATCACACCATCGGGGCCGTGAGCTAATGGAAACTCCACTGGTGCAGAAATGGAACCTGAGGCCCACGAGCCAGTTGCTCCTTTCACACCGAGTCTAACCCAAAACCACAGGGCTGAGAGCTCACAAGCTGCACTCTGTGTGTGTGTGTTGTGAGAGGTGCAGTATTGTGGTTATATGAAGAAAAAAAAAGGACAAACACAAACAGAGAGCTTGCGGTGTGTGTTTGTAGCTGACTGTGTTTCTAGACAAACACGCAGAGAAGCTGAGAGATAAGAAGCGTCGCATGTTTCTGCTGACTAACATGCAGCACACTTGCAGCTGCCATCCATCATCATGTGCAACCTGCGTTTCCGGGGGATCCATGATGATGTGTATGATGTAATCTCATCATCCTGATCGCTGATACAGTTCACACCATCTGATGAGCACCGGTATTCAAACATTCCTTTTCATTAACTTTTCTTTCCGCATAAAAAAAAAAAAAAAAAAAAAAAAAAAAAAAAAAGGTTATCTTTTTGTAGAAATTTAAAAAAAAAAAATCCTTTTTGTAAAACTTCTTTTGCAGAACTTTTTTGGATAGCTTTTCTTTTTTAAAAATTGAGATATTTGTAATTTTTCTTGTTTTGAGGTTAAATTATAACATTTTATTTATTTATTTATCTATCTGTCTTACAAATTTCCCCCAAAAATTTATTTTTATAATTTCTTTTTTGACAATTAAAGTTTTAAAACCTAGAAACGTCACAAATGGCGTTTTCTTTTTTTTTTTTTTATAACTTTTTTTGAAAAATAACTTTTCTTTTTGTAAAACTTTTTTGTAGAACTTTTTTTGTATAGCTTCTCTTTAAAAAGAAACAGAATAAAAAAAAATTGAGACACTTATAATTTTATTTGTTTGGAAGTTAAATTATAAAATTTTTTTAAAAATTTAATTTTTTTTTACAGATTTCCCCCCAAAATTTTAATGTAAAATTTCTTTTGACAATTAAAACTTAAAAAGAAAAGTTTTTTTTTTTTTTTTTGTACAACCTTTTTTTGTATAGCTTTTCTTTTCTTTCTTTCTTTCTTTCTTTCTTTTTTTTTTTTTTAAATAACACGTTTGTAATTTTTCTTGTTTGGAAGTTAGATTATAAAATTTTATTTATTTATTAATTAATCAATTAATTAATTTATTTATTTATTATTTATCTCATAGATTTCCCCCAAAAATTCATTTTTATCATTTTTTGACAATTCAAATTTTAAAACCTAAAAACGTCACAAATGCCCGAGAAAAGATCGGATGAGCGGTAGACATTGAATGAATGAATGAATGTCACAAATGATGTCTTCAAAAATGTTTTCTTTTTGTATAACGTTTTTTGTAAAACTTTTTTGTATAGCTTTTCTTTTTCAGAAAAAAATTGAGAAGTTTGTAATTTTTCTTGTTTTGAAGCAAGATTATAAAATTGTGTTTGTTTATCTATCTATCTATCTATCTATCTATCTATCGATCTATCTATCGGTCTATCTATCTGTCTGTCTGTCTGTCTGTCTGTCTGTCTATCTATCTGTCTGTCTGTCTGTCTTACAGATTTCTCCCCAAATTTCACCGCCCTACTGTCCAGAAACTGCATCACGTGATAAGAATGACGTGAAAAGAAAGAGGGAACAAGTGCAATAGAAAGAGACTAATAATAACAAAGAAGGTGGAATGAGAAGGAGTGGTGAATAGAGTGCGGTGAGACCGACAAAGAAAGACAGAGCGTGAGGGAAGGATGAAGAGAAGAGAAAGAGCAAGAAAGAACAGAAAATAATCCAGTAAATCCACTTCCTTCCTGTTCCTTTTGAATCTTATCCTGCAACTGAGCACAGCGCCTTTTCTGCTGTTTATTTGCTAATTCTATCAGCAAAGCCTCTGGCATTAAAATGTTGGTCTGTTTTCTGTCAGGGATTGTAGTTTGTGGATGTTAAAATTCAACTCAATTTGACTGCTATAGCTTCTTTCAACAATGGACATTGTCTCAAAGCAGCTTTCCAGAAGATATGAAACAGTACAAAAAGTTCAAGATTAATATTAGACTTATATTTACATTTATTTGTATTAATCCCGAATGAACAAGCCTGAGGGGACTTTAGCGAGGAAAAACTCCCTTAGCAAGAATCCTTGAGAGGAACCAGACTCAAAAGGGAACCGCATCCTCATTTGGGTTACAGAATGAAAGGAGAGAGTGGTTTCTGCACACAGGAGTCATGAACATGGCTACTTCATGTAATTTTGAGCTTTTTTACAGCACTTTAGGTACATTAAAGTACTCTCTCCTACAGCCATGGGTCTGATTTCAGTTATGGCGATGATGACAGCTTTGAAGAATTCCTGTCGAGGCCGCTTGTTCGCCTCATCGCTCCAATTATTGTTTTTTTCCCGTCGTGTTCCTTTCCTTTTCCCGTCTTGCTTTTGTGTTGTTTAAGACGCATAATGACCCGTCTTCCAAGAATAATGTTTCCAGATGTGGTTGCAAGCTTCGTCTGAACCCAAACGCAGTGTTTCGGCTCCGGAATGCGCTTTCCGTGCCGGAGCATTTCCGAGGAACGCGAGGACAACACACTCACACACACACACTGGCCACAAATGACTGGTTTGGGGTTTTGCTGTTCTGATCAGAAGTGCTGAGTGTCGCAAAGATGTCTTTCTCGCCTCCTCCTCTCTCTTATCCCAAAAGAGGGGGCATCTTTTCCTTCCTGACCTCCCGGAGTAACCGACTGCCACTTCTCTCGCTCCGGGGGACGCAGGACTGGGACGCTACTCTCACAGATTTGAGACCAAGGCTGCTAAATAATGAGGTGGAAGTGTGTGTGAAGTGTGCAGCTCTGTTTTTTCCCCCAAGTAGCTATAAAGTGGATTTAAAAAGTTTTAAAAAGCTAAGGTCTAGAGTAAAGATTTCCTCTTAAACTAGATTTTCTCCTGTTAGTGTTTTCTATTAATAACAGTTCCTTTTAATAAATGTATTATAGCGTGTTATTAATAAATAATTTAAAAAATACTTATTAATAAATGTTGATAATAGATATGCATGATAGGGTTTAAAAAAATTATTTATTTACTATTTAATTTATTTGAAATCATATTCTTTATATACTGTATTTCTATAACAATGCAAATAATATCTAAATAAATATTTTCTATGTTTATTTAATGGATTAATTTTTTATTATTATTTAATTCATTTTAATAATATATTTTAGATATTCCTATAACGATATAACTATATCATTCTATATAACCAAAATTGTATATAATATAAATGTATATGTAATTATAACACTACACAGTTCTTCTTTTTCTTTTTTTAAATGAACGTACGTCATTTACGATCCCTTGATGCTACTGATGATCTGATACTGACACAGTCATCATCACTGTAGTCATGAATAGATATGAATTTACTATGAAAATATTTTTAACAGATTTACGGCTCCATGACGTCCTAACAGTGGATGTGGATGATGTTACAGATTAGTTAAACAGTTTGAATAGGTGGTGTTTGGTAGAAGCAGCAGCAGCAGGCTTGTATGCAGTATATATGTGTAAGTGTGTGTGTGTGCGAGAGTGTGTTTGAAGGCTGAAGATTGCTGGAACTGAAATCCGAATCCCCCTCTGTTTTATTTGGGGCTTAAATCCCTTCTGATGAGCAGAACTGGCATCCGTGAGGAGCGTGTCGTCTCCTGAGAAGCATGTGTGTGTGTTGATGTGCTTCGCGATACAGTTCCTCCCCCCAACCTCGAACGGGCCGTGAGTGTGACTGAGCAGAGCGATGCTGACAGAACAAAGCAGCCAGCGCTCATGCACGGCCCATGTGACCGACATCAAACGCATGTGCCATCACTTTTCACTCGATTCCCAACCCCCCATCAGGGGTGCCATGACAACAGCCTCCTTGGATAAGTCTCTGTGAACACTTGAGTGCAGCCCTCCTGCAATGTGCAGTGATGTGATCTTGCTTACACACAGCACCGGGCGTCCTGCAGCTCTCCTGCCTCTGAAGCGTCTTTAATGGCTCATCACGTTGTGCTACACTCACACACACTTACACGCAGGAGCTAAAATGCTCACTCGCTAATGGTGGCCTTTTAGCTGTCGTGCCTGAGTGTGCGATGATAATGCACGTTTATGCGACTTCATGCACGTGGCTATTAGTTCACACAAAGCGTCCTGTTAACGTGTACGGCCCTGAAAGCTTTCTAATCATGATATCTCATACGCAATCACTTTTTATTGCTTCAGAGCGCTGAGTGTATACATAAGAAATGCTAGCTCTATAATATTGGGTAATGTTATTTACAGCACTGCAGTGTTTACTGTCTGGACACAATGTTTGTCTTGGATTTCACCTCACTTCCTTTTTCTAAACTGGTTCGTTTTCCTAAAGCAACCCGTAACCTCAGCTGCCAATTTAAATCACGCTGCTTTGCGTACTTATGACTGCTTTTTGTCAAAGAAACGACGTCTTTTTTTCATCTTCCCAAAGCTTTTACAAATATATAATGTAAATATAGTGTATTTTCTCAGAAATACTCGTAAGAAAGTATTTCCTTCTGTTTGGAAAGCTGCTTGTTTCCATCCCATAATCTATGTCTAATTTATTGAAAAGGTTTACAGAAATAAAATCCATCAGGAGGAAGGCAGGGATTGTGATTTTTCATGGTTAGGTATTAGCGAAGGATTTACTTCATGTCACAGACATTTTATTGGATGTAATAAGAATGGATGGACTTCAGGCGGCAGAGAAAGCACTCAATGTTTCTTTCTCTCGCTCTTTCTTTCTCTGCCTGTATTTTATTCTTTTGAGGCAGTGAAAACGGCCAGAGAAGGTACACACAGGTCAGTTTTTGGACTGTGAATGGGGCAGAGTGCAATGCTCAAGCATTGCTGCTGTATTATGCAAGTTTTGGCCTTCTTTAATAAAAAAATAAATAAATAAATAAAAAAAAAATCAGTGGTCAGTTTGGTTTAAAAAAAGATGTTAGCGAACAAAAAACAACAAAGCCTGGCCTGTAAGATTCTAACCCGGATGCATTCAATATATAAAGTGCACGCATGCGCAGTAGCTAAAGTACCCAGGAGAAAAATTCATGTTAAATCCATGTTTTAGTTTAGAGTATAAACTAGGAATAGGACAAAGAGATCCTGTCAGATTAGCTATTTATAGCATATCTGAATAAGACTTGCAGAATTCCTGTCAGGTTAGCTCATTGTTAGCTTGTACTGAAGATTATAAACATTTTCCTGTCAGAAATCCTCTCAGGTTAGCTCATATTAGTTAGCTAGCATAACCAGCTGGCTAGAAGTCAATATTATAAATGTCTTCTCAGCTTAAATCTAGTACTGATTTCAAATCCTGTCAGAAATCCTGTCAGGTTAGCATGAACAAAAGCTATAAACATTTAAATAGGATACAGAAGTTCTGTCAGGTTAGCTCACTGTTAGCTTGTACTGAAGATTCTAAACAGTGATGAGGAAAAAATCCTGTCAGAAATCCTCCTAGGTTAGCTGATATTAGTTAGCAAGCTTAACCAGTTGGCTAGAAGTCAATATTATAAATATCTTCTCTGCTTAAATCTAGTACTGATTTCAAATCCTGTCAGAAATCTTTAGCTATCCAGTTAGCATTAACAAAGATTATTAACGTTTAAATAGGATGCAGAAATCCTGTCAGGTTAGATATCCGGTTGGCATTAATAAAGGCTATAACCATATCTGAATAGGATAAAGAAATCCAGTCTGGTTAGCTCACTATTACCTTGAACTGAAGATTATAAACATTTGAGAAAAAATTATCCTCTGAGAAATCCTCTCAGGCTACTTCATAGCCAGCTGGCTAGTAAGTAGCACTGGTGAATATAAATGATTACAAATATGACAAAAATATTCTAGAAGAATTCCTGTCAGGTCAGTTTGTGCTAATTAGCTAGGACAAACTTTCTCAGAAAAGCTCAAAACTCTCCCAGAATTTCTGTCAGGTTAGCTCAGGTTAATTAGCTGACTAGCATGAGCTGTGACTTTTTATATAATTAGCTTTGCAGAAATCACATTGTGCTGACACTTTGAGTCAAAAATGAACCATTTCTGTGAAAACAAACACAACATCTTGGTTTTTCACAGACTGAAAGCTACATCAAACTAGAGAACAACAGAAAACGTTTGAAGGACACGCGTCTAGAGTTAAATCCTGAAACGATACTCCTAATTACAATGTCTGTGGAGTCGCTGCTGGGATTTTTCCGCCTTGTTTATTCCAAATGTGCCGTTACACAGTCAAGTAACGGCATTATAAAAAATTCCCAACTAGCAATTAGACGTTTGACGAAGACGTGAATGTTTTTTTTTCCCCAGACAGAAACTCATAATTATGCTAATTCCGACAACATGCGAACGCACTAGCGCTACACAGACAGCAACGTTATAAAGTTAGAGTTTCATTTTTAACCCCGTGAGCTAATTAATATCACTAGAAGATTGTGAGCTGGAAAGCTACAGTTGAGCCTTGAGTTGTTTAGAGTACAAACTTCTACCAGATGAATAAATCAGAAAATATGATTTTATAAATAGATGATAAATCAACCTAATGATCTCGAAAAGTAATTAATCAAGCCTCATCGAATGCAGAATGCTAGCACACACAGCATGCACAAACATATATACTGTATACTGAAGATTTTTCTTTCCTAAAGGTTCACGTGATAACGGTATAAAATCCGACGCTTCTGACGTGTCATTTTTAAGAGCAAATCGTAGACAAATTAGGACAGGACATCCTTGAGATCTTTTCCTTTTTTTTTTTTTTAGTGCTTTTATTACTGTCACTCTTTGAACAAATAATATCCCCGGAAAGAAATTACGACCACGCAGATTTCAAGCTTCCGCTCAGATATCTTTAATTACACTCGAAATGAGTAATGAGGTTTTTTTTTTTCTTTTTTCTTCTCATCTCTTTACTTACTAAAGGTGACACCGGGTCCATTTATTGCTGCTTAAAGTAGACTAATAATTGTAGAAACGAGCAGAAGAGAGTTCAAGCAGAGTTTTTCTACAAGGCCAGAAAATATGTAGATATAGAGTACTGAATACTGTGACATATTGAATCAATATTTTTATTTATTTATTTTATTTTATTTATTTTTATTTATTTATTTCTATTTATTTATTTATTTCTATTTATTTATTTATTTATTTATTTATTTATTTATTTATTTATAAAAATGGATCACAAGCAACTGATTGGCTCTTAATATTTTGTGTAAAAGTTTTACAATTTTGGAAAGATTTATTTATTTATTTTACATTGCTTTCCAGTGCAATTTTTTCCTCTCTTTTCTCTTTCTGTTTATACACTTAATTGATCATGGAAATGTCTTTAACTTACGTGATATATTTTTTCCAACATCGATAGCAACAACTGAACTGATCTACATCCTGTCAATCAGCTAAATTCAGTACTGTGATGATGTGCATGCCGTAATGAAAAAAATAGACTTTCTGGACATCTTCCACGTCTCTGGAAAACGTTCTAGCCTATAGCTAACCAGCGCTTTGCCAGGGGAAATCATGAGACATGATTCGGGGTGTAATGAATCTGAGGAAATGATGCTCATCACTAATTACAGCTACAAAATTCACTTCGGCGAGAAGGGAACTCATCACGGATGTTTTAATCTTTCCATTGTTTTGCTTTCTTATGCAGCTTCACCACCCACACACCAAACCAGTGTTCTCGTTTGCTTAAAGGTCAGGGGAGATTACAAGGTCAGGGACAAGAAAATGGAAATTTTGTATTTAAAAAAAAAAAAAAGAAAAAAAGTTTTGACATTTGTTCCCTGCAGACGTTTTTCCCTCAGAGCTTTTTTCTTGATCAGACTGTCGATCTATACCTCAACCAAATCCACTCGAAGACTAATCGAAGCTTCGTTAAACTGCCCAGGCTCTATGACAAGTGTATTCACAAACATTAAATCGTTAAAGCCCCGCGGAAGCGGCGTCTCGGCAGGCCGAGCAAGAATATTATTCACCTTAATGGCTACGTTTTTTTTCTGCAGCGCTGTTGTCAGTGGACAGCTGCTGTTGTTTTAGAATCAGTCAGCGTGCCAAGTGCGGGTGATTTCTGCTTACAAGGTTCAGAAATGGATTAGATAAATGAAAGCGAGCCCACGGTGGCTTCGGTAAGTGTGTGTGAAGTCAAGCGGCGTGTTTTGCAGAAAGTGATGACCATCTCTGGTTCTGTAGCTGAAGCCACGCTACAAAAAATCCACCACGGCAAACGAGCTCTCGCAATTATATACTGCAAGTAGTGAAACTCCAGCACACGGCGTGACAGACATACCGTCCTAATAGACATACTAAACAGACGGATATAGAGAGAGAGACAAAGAAACAAAGACGGACCAGAAAGGTTGCTTTAATGTAACTGTGTGCATGTTTTTTATGCCATTATCTACATATGTATATACATATATATACGGGGGCTCAGTGGTGAACACGTTTGCTTCACACCTCCAGGGTTTGGGGTCTATTCTCACCTCCTGTGGAGTTTACATGACACCCCCCCAGTTTCCTCTGGGGTTTCCAATTTCCTCCCCCAGTCCATAGACATGCATACAGGCTGACTGGCATCTCCACATTTTTTCTGTAGTGTGTGTGATCTGTGCCCTGCAATGGACTGGTACCCCATCCAAAAAAAATAGATATTTCTATATTCTAGACAAAAAGGAAGCAAGAAGAAGAAATAGAGGGGGAGTAAGGGAAAAAAGAAAAAAACGAAGAAAAAGGAACTCAATTGATTGAATTTCTTATTTCACATTTCCCTGGGACTTTCCACTTTGGCCATAGACACAGCAGATGATGTCAGTGTTTAGGGTATCTACATGGAGCCGGGTGTCAGCGCTCCGTTTCTGAATTCGTGCACCGGAGCTCATGTGGGTGCTCCTCAGCTGATCACGTCATGGTGTGGATTAGCAGGTGATGTATATCACTAACTCGCTCTTTCCTGTGTGCTGAATGCGCAACCAGCTGAGTGTGCACGGCAAACGAAAAGTGCTTATCGACTCAAACCCCAAGCGATATTTTGTGATAGTCAACCACAAGTACGTAATTGGGATCTCTGATCAAAGGACCTACTGTTTGACCTTATTATGAGATGAGTAGGTAATGTCAAAATCTTCCTGTCAAAATTAGTGTACATTATGGTTAGGCAGTAATACTGAGCTCAAGCTATGTTCAATACAACCACTTATCAGATGTAGGGTTATTCAGCGCAGGCTTCTCGTTAGAGATGGTGAATATGCAGCGCTCGGCTATTTTTAGTGTAGGAGATGATGGGGGGGGTTAGTGGTCAATTTTCCGCACTGGTGACTGCAGGTTTGTGATATTATATTTAAGAATTAGCAGAGAAACTGCTCAGCGCTTCTAAGTGAGACATGACATGATGAAGTGTTAATGATTATGACTTGGCTCGAGAAGAACGCATGACATCAGACTCATTTTCGAGTCGGATATTCTTGCACCTGTTTAAAGAGATTTGCAGCAAATCGAGTCGACCAGTCAGTATTGTTGTTTTGTCTTGTTTTTTCACTTTTGAGTCTGAATTTTAATCCTGACAAACTAAGCAAAGAACAAGGAGCCTTTGCTCTTGAACCTAGGCTTTAGCTTGAAAATAAACCCCACACCCCTCCCCGGGGCGAAAATCAATGCGATCGTCTGCCCGCACCGCTGTGATTGGGATGAGCAAGCACCATTCCTCCTGAGACTATAAAATATTCATCAGTGAAGCTTCATTGCCACTGGTTGCCTGAGCGTGCCATACTGAAGCTACGTAATTACTAGAAGGGTCTGAAATGTCCCTCGTATCTCAGCTCTCCTTACACTTTACTGTGAAATTACAGACCAGACAAAGAAACTAGATACAAGAGGGAACGATGAATAAGATAAATACTGGTCTGACTAGCACAAGACTAACACAGATGATACAAAGACAAGATGCAGGTTAGATAGATTCAGACAGACATATACATACAGAGAGACAGATAGATTAATAGATACATTCATGCAGAGAGAGAAAGAGACATATAGATAGATATATAGATAGACAGATAGAGACAAACAGATTTAATAATAAACACACTAATAGAAAGATATAGAATCAGACAAACACATTAACCAAAAGAAGAGAGAGAGACAGATATATACAAGCAGACAGACAGAGAGACAGATATATACAAGCAGACAGACAGGTAGACAGACAGACAGATATATACAGGCAGACAGACAGGCAGACAGACAGATAGATAGATATATACAAGCAGATAGACAGGCAGACAGACAGATATACAGTGGTGTGAAAAAGTGTTGGCCCCCTTCCTGATTTCTTATCTTTTTGCATGTTTGTCACACTTTAATGATTCAGATAATCAAACACATTTAAATATTAGTCAAAGATAACACAAGTAAACACATCATGCAGTTTTTAAATGAAGGTTTTTATTATTAAGGGAAAACAAAATCCAAAACTACATGGCCCTGTGTGAAAAAGTATTTGCGCCCTAAGCCTAATAACTGGTTGGTCCACCCTTAGCAGCAACAACTGCAATCAAGCGTTTTCCATAACTTGAAAAAAACTTTAAATGAAAAACTTTAAAAAGCTGAAGCGAACTTGGGTTCTGCAGCAGGACAATGATCCAAAACACACCAGCAAGTCCACCTCTGAATGGCTGAAGAAAAACAAAATGAAGACTTTGGAGTGGCCTAGTCAAAGTCCTGACCTCAATCCCATTGAGATGCTGTGGCATGACCTTAAAAATGTGGTTCATGCTCGAAAACCCTCCAATGTGGCTGAATTACAACAATTCTGCAAAGATGAGTGGGCCAAAATTCCTCCACAGCGCTGTAACAGACTCATTGCAAGTTATGGAAAACGCTTGATTGCAGTTGTTGCTGCTAAGGGTGGACCAACCAGTTATTAGGCTTAGGGGGCAAACACTTTTTCACACAGGGCCATGTAGTTTTGGATTTTGTTTTCCCTTAATAATAAAAACCTTCATTTAAAAACTGCATGATGTGTTTACTTGTGTTATCTTTGACTAATATTTAAATGTGTTTGATTATCTGAAACATTAAAGTGTGACAAACATGCAAAAAAATAAGAAATCAGGAAGGGGGCCAACACTTTTTCACACCACTGTATACAAGCAGACAAACAGATATATACAAGCAGACAGACAGACTGATACAGATAGACAGAAATATACATGCCGACAGAGAGACAAACAGATAGATAGTTAGATAGAGACAGACAGACACATACATACATGTACAAACAGATAGGTATATACAAGCAGACGGACAGATAGACAGACAGACAGACAAATAGATATATACAAGCAGACACACAGACATACAGACAGATAAACAGACAGACAGATAGATATATATACAAGCACACAGACAGGTAAACAAACAGACAGATATATACAAACAGACAGACAGATATACAGACACATATACAAACAGACAGACATACAGACAGATATATACAAGCAGACAGACAGACAGACAGACAGATACGGATAGACAGAAAGATACATGCCGATAGAGAGACAGATAGATAGATAGTTAGATAGATGGATACAGACAGACAGACACATACATACATGTGCAGACAGACTGATATATACAAGCAGACAGACAGACAGAGAGACAGATATATACAAGCAGACACACAGACAGATAAACAGACAAGACACAAACAGACAGACAGATAGATAGATAGATAGATAGATAGATAGATAGATAGATAGATAGATAGATAGACAGATATATAGATAGGCAGACAAATGCACACACAGACTGATATACACACAGACAGACCGATAAAAAGATAAGCAGACAGACAGACAGATAGGGTTAAACTTTATATCATGGCACTACTATGGTCTTTTTTTTTTTTTTTTTTTGATGCTGTCATGTCACAAAAAAACAAAACCCAACCACAAACATGGCAACGCCTTCAATTCAAAGCTGTGTGTGTGTGTGTGTGTCTGCGTACCATATACATGCTCATCTTCTCTAAATGAAACACATCTCCTCTAAACACACACACGGGATCGGTCACCAGGGAAAGACCTCGACGTTATGCGCTTCGTCTCGAACACACACACACACACACACACACGTCACTCGAGCGTGCGCATTATTCACAGCACATTACACTCTACTGCGAACTGTTTCATCTGCCATTCAATCTATCAGAGCATACGCTGTGGGGAAAAAAATCAAAACAGCCCTAGATCTAATAAACACTCATTTCTGTGCACGGATTTATATATATATATATATATATATATATATATATATATATATATATATATATATATACATACACACACACACACACACACATTATTAAAGGGAAGTCCGGTATATACAATTACCTGCACCTGAGGGACTGTACGATATTCGGGCTATTCTGGGTGAAAACTTTTTGCTTGAATATGACGAAACTTACTGAAAGTCGCACATTCATCATTTTCACGGAACACGGCATTAAGCAAACGAAACAAAAAAAAAAAAGAAAGTTTCTAGATCTCAGTCAACAGCGCATCAGCGGCGTCTTCAAAACACACACACACACACACACACATCACAGAATGCAAGGCTACTTCCTTTGTTAGCTTCATAACCACGCAGACAGACAGGCAGACAGACAGGTGTGCGGTTACCTCAGAAAGTTACACATGCACTCCGGTTAAAGCGCTGGCTTCTGAGAAAGCGGAGACATTCCAGATGTGAGTGACAAAAAAGTCCATGCTGCCCCTTTAATCGAGCCGAGCAGCAGAGTGCACACTAAAGCTCCTCCAGAGAATGATGAAAAGCCTGCTGGTGTCACAGTGTGTGTCGTGTGTGTATATGTGTGTGTGGTTGGGAGGAAAGCGAGCTGGGCCGAGGAAGGTTAAAAGCAGCTTGGGTGAATCATGACTTCCCACATTTGTAGGTCAGAAAGCGGCATGACTCATACGCCGGTTTTACATGGTAACAGACAGAACATGTGACACACACACACACACACACACACACACACAGCACATATAGTTATCAGCGAAGCTATCTTTCGAACACAAAAGGTAGTGCTTCAATCAGGTGCTCGGTGCACAAAAAGAAAGTAGCATCCATGCCTCCACAGCTTCCATCCTGAGCTCAGGTTTCTGTGTGTAAAGATTCACACTGGTTTCCGGAAACTTCTCCAGTTTCCTCCATCTGTCTGCAAACCATCCTGATGAGTCTCTAAATCACCTTTAGGTGAATGAGTGCGTGTCCTGTGGTGGACTTTATTCCATAAAGGCTGTATTCCCAGGATCGGCTCCGGATCCACATCCGGATCTATTTCCAGTTTTCCAGAGAACCCTGGAAGATAGAATCAGTTCAGATAGAATCCTAGATTGGATTCTGGTCAGCTTTATAATGAATCAGGAGCCTATCATGAGAATACTGAGTATTCAGGACACAAATCCATCCGGAGGATACACATGTTCAGACCTGGGGGGTAATTTAGATAAGACGTTCCACCTTCTGAGATGATGGAAAACCTGGAGGACGCTGTGAGAGGAATCGCTACCATCATGCAACCTAACATAAACGCTATATCACTAATTTTCGGTCACGCCCACTCGACATTCCCAAAGCGGGTTCCCTCCAAGCCGTTTCTTCCATATCTTTTTTGTTTTGTTTTTTCACTAAATAGATTTTGTGGACTTTGTCTTCATAGATGATCCGAGGCTCGGTGGTTGCCAGTCTGTAAAGCCCACAGAGACATTGATGGATTTTGGGATTTATACAAAAGACTTAGATTGACTCGCCCGAGACAGAGACACACAATCTTAGCCGAGTCTCGTGTCTGGAGACCTACACACACACACACACACTCGTACACACTGGAATTTATAACCACCAGACGCTCATTTGAAGACCACACAGGTCATAAATATCAGTGTTTTAAGTACATGACCCATCAGTCACAGCACTGATTGATTGACCGCTTGAATGGCAGATTTATTGGAATTTTAGGCGCCGTCCAAATCCAAAGCTCCGCCAGCTGAAGTGGACTAGGACGGAAAAACGCATTCTTCTCACGCTGCACTGCAAGAAAAATGCTGCGGCTGCCTCTTAAAGCTGGCCTGAAGGCTGAGCATTTAGGAAGCAGACTAATCAGGTCTTCACAACCATCAGCAATCAACAACGCTAATCCTCACCTTGAGCAGATTTTTTTTTTGCCTCCTGACACACCCACATACACACCTTACTCATGTGCACACACACACACACACACACACACACACATCACCACATACACACACAGTGAGACACAGTCACATATGCACACATTCACGCTCAACACACACCTACACCCACACACACACACCCCATACCTACGCACACACACACGTATACACAGACACATAAATACACACACACATGCACAAGCGCACACGCTTACACTCACACATATTTGCACACACAAACACACCCATTAATACATGCACGCACACACACCTATATGTATGCACACACACACACACACACACACAAACACACACACACCACCTGTATGAAACACACACCAGAAATGTTTTCTCTTTCATTAAAAGGTTGAGACTCAGGGACTCTGGGACAAAGAGACGAGCAGTGATCGAAGTGTCTGAGGCGTGCACTTGCACTTTAAACCACGGCGCATTTCAGGCATGCAGAAAATGTAACGTTGATGCATGAAAAAGTAATAAAATTTTCCTGCATATACAACACAAACCTCAAACTCAGCACAGGAAACAGAGACTGATGGAAAATCTCCCCATAGGAAAGAAGTGACACATAAAACCGCCTACTAGTATACTCCCACGCCTGTGTGTGTGTGTGTGTGGTGTGTGTGTGTGTGTGTGTGTGAGAGAGAGACAGCATGACTATGTGCAGCAGAATGAAAAAATATGAAAATTAAGAATATATATATATATTTTTTTTAGCTGCAGACAAGACAACAACCATAAAGATATTACTAATCTCTATACAGAATAATATAATACACGCAAAGACGTGTGTCACGACGTCGATTTCTTAAAATCCGATTGGTCCGGACGAGTGGATTCGATATTGCCAAGAGTTTTGGGACACCCCATCTAAATCATTCAATTCAGGTGTTGGGTTCGGCCCTTTAGTTCCAGTGGAACTCTTAGTGCTTCAGCATACCAAGACATTTTGGATTGCTTTGTGGGAACAGTTTGGGGATGACTCCTTCCTGTTCCAACATGACTGCACACCAGTGCCCAAAGCAAGGTCCATAAAGACATGGATGAGAGAGTTTGGTGTGGAGGAACTTCACCTCAACCCCATAGAACACCTTTGGGATGAATTAGAGCGGAGACTGCGAGCCAGATCTTCTCGTCCAACATCAGTGCCTGACCTCACAAATGCACTTCTAGAGGAACGGTTAAAAATTCCCATAAACACACTCCTAAACCTTGTGGAAAGACTTCCCAGAAGAGTTGAAGCTTTTATAACTACAAAGAGCGAATCAACTCCATATCACATTCATGTGACGTCCCAAAACTTTTGACAATACAGTGTATATAGCCTGAGCAGCTTAGTCTCAAGCTTTAACGTACACATGTGGCTAAATTTCAGCAAAAAAAGTCCACGAATCATCAAGCAGCCTGTGAATTTATGCTCGAATCAAGAGCCCACGCCTTAATAACCACTCACTTCTAAAGTGTACACGCTGTCTGGAAAGCGAGATTTGTCGAAAGCTCGGTACACCTCTGTTTAATCCCTCTAATCCTTCTGGAAAAGGTGATGAGTCAAATATCAAAGATTCTTCATTGTTGCGAAGCCAGCGCTGGTGATGTAGCGTCTAGTTTTTTTTTTTTGTTGCTTGTTTGTACAATCTATGTTTATTATGTCTGAAGCGCTTCGTTATCTGATACTCAGAAGCTTGCTAGCAAATGTGTGCTTCTGATTCTCACCTCCAGTTAAAAATGAACATTTGACGAATTCTAAATCGGGTCTCGCGTTCAGAGAATTGAACGCAAAGGCTGCAATTTAAGACAATCTAGCATGACTAGCATTTCTGTCTGTATTAATAATAACAAATTAATTATTATATTAATAATAATTAATACTTATAATATAAGTATTAATAATCCTTTTAATAACCTTATCCCGAAACAGTGCTCAGGCTTATTGTTCATTGTTAAAAACACACACACACACACACACACACACACACACACACACATTCATTCATCTCTAACCCTCCTTCAGTGAAGCTATTTTCTTTTGGACAGCTAAAGTTTTCTTAAACCACATGTTTTAGTTCAACAAGGCTACAGCGTGTTATGACCTGAGATCGCTGGCATTGCCCTGCCTTTAATGGAATCGCTACGAGCGTGCCAACAGGATTAACGCCGACCTGTCACACCCTGAACACTACTCAGTGTAATGTTCCTGTTAGACCAGGAAGTTGGTGTGCCAAATCTGATCAAGAGCATCGTGTTTATACTGTATATATATATATATGTATGTATATAAACACTAATATTCCTACATTTATGAATGAAACTTGGGTCAGATTCCTAATTTGGTCTTCGGCAGTTCTGTTCAAGCTTTCTTTCTGTGCCACACGGATGCACAAAACTCCAGAATTCCGGGAGATCATCATTTCTAATATAATCTATTACATTCAAACCAGTTCATCTGGAATCAGCCATCTTTTTTTTTCCCCCTGACGCTCTCTGCGACATGATTGGCTGATGGGAACGAAACACTGACATAATAAGTGGGAAGAAAAATAAATGTTAGTGTGATTGCATAAGTATTCAGCTCCCGTCACTGGGAAACTACTAAATTAGTTCTGGAGCAACCAGTTTCCACTAAAAGTCACATAATTATCTCAACTAAAGTGTCACCTGATGATGAATGTCAGTATAATTACAAATGTTCCTGGAAGGAGTTTGTTCGATTAACATGAAAGTCCAGGACAAAGGTATCGATCATATGAAAGAAAGCGAAACTTCCTCGGCATTCCGCAAAGCGATTTTAAATCAGAAAAGACAACCACACCTGTGAGTAGAGGAGGAAGACGAGATTATTCAGCAACTAAAAGGCCAAGGAAAGGTCTGAAAGAACTGGAAGAAATCCACAGCTCAGCTACACAAGACCGTCTAGTCATGTCACATCCTGCTCAGAAACTGTGAAGGTTTACTCTGCTGTTATGCTCATGCCCAACATCTGCTTGGCATCTCATCACATGGAAGTTCTCTCCCTGCTGCTGAAGATGAACCACAACCTGGAGATACACTATATTGCCAAAAGTTTTGGGACACCCCTCCAAATCATTGAATTCAGGTGTTGTTTTAGTTCCAGTGAAAGGAACTCTTAATGCTTCAGCATACCAAGACATTTTGTACAATTTCATGCTCCGAAATTTGTGGGAACAGTTTGGGGATGACCCCTTCCTGTTCCAACATGACTGCACACCAGTGCACAAAGCAAGGTCCATAAAGACATGGATGAGCGAGTTTGGTGTGGAGGAACTTCACAGAGTCCTGACCTCTGGGATGGATTAGAGCGGAGACTGTGAGCCAGGTCTCCTTGTCAGGCATCAGTGCCTGACCTCAGTAATGCGCCCAAAAATTCCCATAAACACACTCCTAAACCTCGTGGAAAGCCTTCCTAGAAGAGCTAAAGCTGTTATAGCTGCAAAGGGCGGATCAACTCCATATTAAATTCAAGTGCATGTAAAGGCAGATGTCCCAAAACTTTTGGCAATATAGTGTATGTGAGACTGCTGTTGATGGTAGAACTTAGAAACTATGAAGATCTCCATCAGTGACTAGATGATAACCTCAACAAAATAGATTGCACAATGATTTTATAATCACACTGGTGTCACTCAAATGATGATGAGATTCTCTTTAGAGCCCGATTCCTCTCAAGGTTTCCTCCTCATATCATCTCAGGGAGTTTTTCCTCACCACCGTCACCTGTGGCTCGCTCATTAGGTCTACTTTTATAAATTTACAATCCTGAATTGTCAGATTTCTTTGGAGCTGCTTCGTTAAAAGTGCCATACGAATAAAACTGAGTTTTGTTACTTCCTCCATCTCTAAACAAACTGCTTCTGTTTTCTTTCCATGCTACCTGCATCTCTGCTCATGTTCGAATTTCCACAATCAAATTCAGACGGATTAAACCCCACACAATCCAGACGCATTTTATTTCCTCCACGGTGTTATGATTTATGTTTCATATCAGATCAAATCCCTGCCCCGGTGTCTCAAAAGGCTGAACGTAGGCACCGTGATGAGTTTGTCGCATCAACACTCATCGGTCACCTCCAGCATGACTCACGGCTGTCTGACAGAAATCGGACAGAGTTACAGCACGGTTCAAAAATCTGCTTAAAATTCCTCACCAATCAACACATCAAAGGTCATATCAAAGGTCATGTTCAAGAGACAGAATTTCTAACAGTCTTTTCCCCCACCCAAACTCTAAATAATGCCAGGCTATAAATAAAAAAAAAAAAAACTACTCTACTAATATGTGCATGTGTATATACTTGTGTGTGTGTGTGTGTGTGTGTGTGTGTGTGTGTGTGTGTAGGCCTGAGTGAACACTATCACCAATTAAAAGGTTAGAATTCTGACCTGCGCAACCAAAAACACTGTGGGTTTGGGGGTTTAGCATGCACACACACACACACACACACACACACACACAGGCATACATGAGAATAGTGTGAGTCATAACAGGAGGAGAAAATTCTCTCTGTCAAACACATACATACACACACACAAATGCACAATGGAATTATTTAGATAAGCATAACCTTAACGCGTACCTCAGGCATGTAGGAGGTCTCAGCCCACTGTCAGCTTTGTTATGGTGAGTGTGTTTCCTGTTCGACTGAGGGACGTTTGGGATGAAAGTGATGGAGATGGTGGCCTTATTTCTATATCTGGGTTATGCAAATGTGAGACCCAGTTCATGTGCAGCTTGTAAAATTCCTTACTGAAGGTGACACACACACTCACACACAGTTTTAGTTCAAGTTCCAAATGACTGTGTTATACATGATATTAGTTACCACTAGATGAGAAGCGTTAACTCACAACAACAAGAATGAAGTCGATATCAAGTGGAGGCGTTGAAATAATATTAATTTAAAAAAATTTAAAAAAAAAATGGGTGAATTGATCTAGTATTTCTTATTTGGAGATATTTTATAAATTGATTTTTCAAACAATCCTATTCATTTTAAGCTTTTTTGTTAGTCTGTTGGCAGATTCTTTCATTTCTAGAAATAAGAAAGCAATGTGTCAATAGAACACAAAAAAATGTCTGAAATAAAAATAAATTAAAAAATGTAGATTTGATAATCAGTCGTATATAACATTTATTTGTATTTATTCACATAATAGAATAATATAATATTCTAATAGAATGAAAAAAAATCCTAGGAATTTTATTCCTAGAATTTTTTATTTTTTTTTTAGTTTTATTTTTCACTTTTTTTTTTTAACCCTTTAAAATCTCTGCACTCCCCATGATTTCTGGATGCTAAAAATATATATATATATTTTTTATTTATCTTCAAATACAATTCATTCCAAGAGGTTGAAAGGCTTCAACCAAAGTTACATACATCTTAATGAAAGTTTTCGCAGCCTCGAAAAAATGAAATGGTTTTTTTCAAGGGCGCAAACTTTTGCACTCGAGTTCAAATTTAAAGATGGCAGCGCCATAAAGGTCCTTCTTCTTAAAGAAGGCACAAATAACACTGTGTCCAGAAGTGTGTATTTCCTCTTACACTACAGCAGCTTGACCATTTTAAAAAATCCATATTTAGTTCTATTTTAATGCGGCGGAACATCGTGCAACAAGTTCCTGTTACCTTCTGTGCTATAGTGGCTATAAACAGCGGTTTCCTCACTAGCTTCTCGTTTTTTTTTCTCTCTTGTGAAGTATAGAAGACAAAAATATACAACTTGTCATGTTACTACAAAAAAACTGAAAGACCTCTTCAAAGCTGAAAGCTTCTAAGTTACAGCTTGGCTTCTGACTGTTACAAACTGTGCGATCTCCTGGGAGAAGTTTGTATTTACGAGTTGGAAAGTCGTAATTACGACCTCGGGTGCGCTTGGTTCAGAACAAAGGTTTAAAGTCTACTTGAAATTTAGGAACAAAGCATGCGCATCAGGTGTTTTTTTTACGACTTTTAAGCAATTTACGAAGACGTTATTGTTACTTTTAATTCAAAGTTATGCAACGTATTTTGTTTTTTCCCCAAAATGATTAACACACACCCGGATTTCTACACCTGTGCGTATTTCACTAGAAGTCGTTACGCTGAGACACTGAGACATGCGTCTGCAATGACTCAGGCTCTCTCTCCGTGTTGGGAAAATCGATACGCATCACGGCAGCATATCGAATATATCTTGATTAAAAGACTGACTAAAGGTAAAGGAGCTGAATCGCATTACGGCTGATGCTTTCCAGGAACAAGGCTTGAGAGAGAAAGAGAGAGAGAGAGAAATGGCACGAGATGTACAGATGAATCCGAGTGTCTCTATACAAAAAGCTATCTTTCCGCTTCACTTCTAATTTAAAAGCGCTGCAAATCACGGATCGCCCCTGCCGAGTTTATTTGAGAGCTCTTGCTGTGACTTTTGCACAAAGTTGTCTTAAATACACGTATAAAAAAACCTTTTTGAAGAGCTGAGGAGAACGTAATACGGAAACACGGAGTCTTCCATATATAGAGGGATAAGGAGCTTGGTGCTGTTAAATCCTCAATCCTGATTGGTTAGAAGACGCTAATTAACTTCCTATGACAATAGTTCGGCTTCAAAGCGCAGGTTTATATTGATGTGCGTTATTGTTTCCATAGTAACAACTTGTACGGTGGACGCTCCACATAAACAAATTAAAATGAATCTGTTATCATTGATGTTGGTGAGGAGAGAAGAAGTTTATTTAGCTTTTTTTTTTTTTATGACACAGTTTACGTGTTAAGGTTTCTCTTTTTAACATGACAAGTTTGAGGTTTTTTTGTTATTAATTTCAGGACAGAGAATAAAAACAGAGCTGGTGAAGGAAACGACTGTTTATAGTGAACAGAACAACATAACATACCTACAACGTAACAAATCGACAATTTAATGTAAAGCTCCATCATAACATATCTACAACATAACATATAGCTACAGTGTAACTTACAATGTAACATATAGCTACAACATAACATAGTTACAATGTAACTTATAGCTACAGTGTAACATATCTACAATGTAACGTAAAGCTACAACATAATGTACATCTACATCGTAACATATAGCTACAATGTATCGTATATTCTGCAAACTAACTTATAGCAACAATGTAATGTATATCTACAACTACCATAGTTACAATGTAACTTATAGCTACAATGTAATGTTTATCTACAAGGAACATAGTTATAATGTAACTTATACCTACAACGTAACATATATCTACCATTAACTTAGTTACAACATAACTTGTATCTAAATCATAACGTATAGCTACAATGTAACGTACATCTACAACCCAACTTATAGCTACAATGTAACATATTTACAACGTAACGTATAGCTACAGTGTAACATATATCTACAACCTAACTTATAGCTACAATGTTACATAGTTAGAACGTAACTTATAGCAACTACGTAACGTATGTCTACAATGTAAAATATAGCTCCACCGTAACATATCTACAACATAACATATAGCTACAGTGTAACTTATATCTACAATGTAACATACAGCTACAACGCAACTTATAGCCACGGCATAACTTGTAGCTACAATGTAACATAGTTACCATGTAACTTATAGCTATCTACAGCATAACATACAGCTACAACATAATGTATAGCCAAAGCATAACTTAAAGCTACAATGTAACATAAAGCTACAATAAAACCTATAGCTACAACGTAACATATAGCTACAGGATATCATATCTACAGTGTAACTTGTTTCTACAACATAATATAGTTACAGCATAATGTATAGCCACAGCATAACTTATAGCTACAACGTAACGTATAGCTGCAACGTAACATATAATTAAAACGTAACATATAGTTACAGTGTATATATAGCTACAATGTAAGTGATAACGGGAAGTAACCTGATTCGCAGACAGTAAATCTGTCCTTTAATAAGTAAAACATTGTTAATTTTTGGCAGATCGTCGCATTGCAATATGAATAAAACACTCGGTATGTGCTGTTGTCGGAAAAAGAATCAACTTTAGGGTGGTAATAGTAAAACTCTTATTATATCTCTATAACTCATATATAACAGCTACATGAGGCCATTTAAAGTGACCAATTCAGTACTAACATCACAGACCTGCTGATTCAATATACGTCAAATACTACATTTCACTGAGATATGCATCTGAAGCAGTGATTTTGAGTTGGACTCTGATCCCACTTAGTTATTTCAAGACATTTGAACTGAATCATAACATTTCACACTTGTTGACTCACCATTTCAGGAAAACAAAATGCTGTTAGTTTATTAACTTCATTAACTTAAATCACCCAGAGAGCTAACCGCTAGTTGCTGCTTACATGAGTAACTCTGAAATTCTGGGGCATTTCTGCTCCTCAATTCAGAGCTGAAAGAAACCACTTCCTGACAAGCCTGCCGTCTTTTAGTGCTCACTAAAGAAGCTGCCAGCTAGAGAGCTAAGCTTTAATGCTAATCAGGGACGTGCAAAAAACCCCCCAAAACTTCATACTTCATTTAAAATTCAAACTTGCAAATGCAAGTGGATGTAACAGGAAAATGTATTCCTGTAAAATGTTAATAAATGCAATATTTTATGAAAAAAGCATGAGATGAGTTTTTCTTAGTTTAAGAGTAATGTTTGCTAACACTAATGCTAGCTACAGTTCAGAAATGTGCTGAATAATTCAGAAAATCTCTTGTGTTTACCGAAATTAGCCTTGTGTTCTAGAGATGCTAGCATGCTGTGATTTTTAGATCATATGGCCTACTAGCTAGCATCAAGCTTACAAGCTAACAACCAGCTTGGTAGTTAAAATCTAGCTCAATATCTAACATCCAGCTTAACAGGTAGCATTGATCTTACTAGCTAAAGTCCAGTTTACTAACTAGCATTCAGGTTACTAGCTAACATCCTCTTTACAAGCGAACATCCATTTTACTATCTAAGCTAGTAATCTTACTCTCCAAGTAATCTCTACTATTTTAGCTAGTAAGCTAACATCCAGCTTAATATCTAACATCCAATTTACTAGGTAACATCCAGCTTACTATCTAGCATCCAGCTTACTAGCTAACATCCACTTTACTAGTTAGCATCTAGCTTTCTAGCTAACATCCACTTTAATAGCGAACATCCAGCTTACTATCTAACATCCACTTTACTAGCTAGCATCTAGCTCACTAGCTAACATCCACTTTACTAGCTAACATCTAGCTCACTAGCTAACATCCACTTTACTAGCTAACATCCACTTTACTAGCTAGCATTCAGCTTACTAGCAAACATCCAGCTCAATCTCTAGCATCCACTTTACTAGCTAACATCCATTTCACTGGCTAGCATCCGCTTTATTAGCTAGAATCCAGCTCAATATCTAACGTTCAGCTTACTAGCTAAAATCCATATTACTAGCTAACATCCAGCTCAATATCTACCATCCAGCTTACTAGCTAACATCCATTTTACTAGCTAACCTCTACTTTAATAACTAACATCCACTTTACTAGCTAACATCCAATTTATTAGGTAACATCCAGCTTACTAGCTAACATCCACTTTAATAGCTAACATCGAGCTCACTAGCTAACATCCATTATACTAGCTAGCATCCAGCTTACTAGCTAACATCCACGTTAATAGCAAACATCCAGCTCACTAACATCAACTTTACTAGCTAACATCCAGCTTACTAGCTAACATCCACTTTATTAGCTAACATCCAATTTGCTAGGTAACATCCAGCTTACTAGCTAACATCTAGCTCACTAGCTAACATCCATTTTACTAGCTAGCATCCAGCTTACTAGCTAACATCCACTTTATTAGCTAACATCCACTTTACTAGCTAACATCCAGCTTACTAGCTAACATCCACTTTACTAACTAACATCTAGCTCACTAGCTAACATCCCGCTTACTAGCTAGCATCCGCTTTACTAGCTAACATCCAGCGTACTAGCAGCATCCACTTTACTAGCTAACATCCAGCTTACTAGCCAACATCCTCTTTACTAGCTAGTATCCAGCTCAATATCTGACCTCCACTTTGCTAGCTAGTGAAAGCTATAATGGCTTTATAATATTAGCATCATTAGCATTGCCTAATACAAATTCTGTCATCTCAGAATTGCAGTGATAACACAGGACAAGCAGAAACTACCTTTCTCTTAACATGTATGTGTGTGTGTGTGTGTGTATGTGAGAGAGAGAGAGAGACCAGTGCTAAAATGACTGTGCATGAACACCTGCATGTGGTGTGTGTGTGTGTGTGTGTGTGTGTGAATTGCTTCATTTTGGACTTCCCCTGCACTGCCTGTGGAAGGTCATTACTTGATAGTTTAGCTCATTAAGACTCTGTGAGTGTGTGTGTGTGTGTGTGTGTGTGTGTGGCAACTAAGTACAAAAAAAGAAGAAGAAGAGGGGGAAAAAAGAAAAGCCACAGTGAGGACAGCATGGCAGGACGCCTCTTGTTTGGCGAACGCATTCCACTGCTATTTGCAGACGGGTGAAGCAGCAGCAGCGCGGCGGTTAGAGACGCTACATCTGGCCGTCTCCGTCTCCGCCCGCCTCCCTTCCCTACATGAGTCCACATGCGATCCTGCGTCGCTCAGCACTTCCACCCAGCCTTTCTGTGCCTCCACACTGGCCTCACACTCTCACGCTGTGTTCGGATTTGTTAAACATAATTGTTGCTAATAATCAGGGGTGGTGGTAGAAATAAGAAGCGTGTGTGTGTGTGTGTGTGTGTGTCTGTGTGTGTGTGTGTTAATGGATTCTTCTAGAACATCAGTCTTACACCACATCAACATATGTAATACTTTTTATCCATTTATAGTTGCATAAACCGCAAACTCCTGACAGCGGAGACTCCGCTGAAGTAGCCGTTACTATAGCAACGATAACTCTATTGTCCGAGCCTCTGTTCTAGAACGTTCTACAGCGCTGTGGTGAGACGGTATTAAAAATAGTGCTAGGAAATCAGTAGTGAAGAGAAACATGAGGGTTTAATCAGCAGTCTAAACATTTGCTTGTGTGTGTTTGTGCGCGTGTGTGTGTGTGTGTTTTTTTCCATCACCAGCAGCAGCCAGCGCTGGATTGAGGGCGTCCGCCCGAGGTCAGCCTCCCGCAGGCCACAAATTATTCCCTGTAGCTAAAGCCAGACGGACCGGCCGAGTCTCGGTCCACACGTGCGCACGAGTTTGTTTGTAGAAGTAGCTCTCGCTGCACAAGCTCCCGCTTTTAGCCGTTTAAATCCTTCCGATGAATCAGGCAAAAAAAAAAAAAAATGAACAGAAATAACCAGACATAAGGTGAGGGGGTAAAAAAAAAAGAAGCATGATGTAAAAAGCATGCCAGAGGTTTTTGTCTAATCTCTCATTATTTACGGCGCTGGAATATTCGGGTGGAGCAGAAGGTCCTGCGTTATGTGTGTTTTTTTTTTGTTCAGGTTAAAGGCGATGTCAAATTTAGATCAGTAGCATCATATTATCTGGAATAAATCTCCTCCAGGGGTGTGATTAGTGAGGATGAGATGGAGACATGGTCATGCGGGGCGAGCGGGGAACCGAGGAACAGGGAAAAAGGCGACAAACAGGAAGAAATGATTTTAAAAACAAAACACACACGCACACACTTACACGCACACTTACACACACAAATGGAAATGGAAAAGTTTTCTCCCCCAAGCATTCACAGCTCTTGGTGAGTAAGATGTATTAATAATTACACTCTTCTAAAGAGCTTGTACTATTTATTTTTTTTCTCGATTTTTTTTAAAGAGGGAAAAACTATTTCTTTTGCTTTATAGGTTCCCTGATCAACCCTCGATGGAATCTTTTTTTTTTTTTTTTTTTTTCATAATTTATTATGAAATGTCTCCAATGGAAATGCCAACGATTCAAATGGTTATTGATGAAAAAATGAAAAAGATTATACTTCACTCATCCACTCTTCCATCTAGCACTGGTTTTTACGTAAATGTGCAGAAAAGGATCCAAGTCGAAGTCGCTAAAAAACGCTTGAACGCTTAAACAGCCAAAGCAAGTAGATACACTTGCACAAAAAAACAAACAAACAAACAAAAGTAGGGCTTCCTCTTCAGGAACCCTTAAGATTACTATAAGTAAAATTACTATAAGTAAAATTTATTTATTTACACACTTACATATTTATTTCTTTATTTACTTACTTATTTATTTACTTTCTTTTTTTATTTCTTTATTTACTTACTTATTATTTATTTATTTACTTACTTATTTATTTACTTACTTACTTATTTACATATTTATTTATTTACTTACATATTTATTTGCTTACTTACTTACATATTTATTATTTCTTTATTAGCTTACTGACTTACATATTTATTTGTTTACTTACTTACATATTTATTTATTTACTTACATGTTTATTTATTTACATACTTACATATTTATTTATTTACTTATATTTATTTATTTACATACTTGCATATTTATTTATTTATTTATATTTATTTACATACTTGCATATTTATTTGCTTACTTACATATTTATTTATTTATTTATTTACATACTTGCATATTTATTTGTTTACTTACTTACATATTTATTTATTTGCTTACTTACATATTCATTATTTCTTTATTTGCTTACTGACACATATTTATTTATTTACTTATATTTATTTACATACTTACATATTTATTTATTTACTTACATATTTATTTATTTACATACTTATATATTTATTTATTTACTTATATTTATTTACATACTTGCATATTTATTTGCTTACTTACATATTTATTTATTTATTTACATACTTGCATATTTATTTGTTTACTTACTTACATATTCATTATTTCTTTATTTGCTTACTGACACATATTTATTTATTTACATACTGGCATATTTATTTGTTTATTTACTTACATATTTATTTATTTACATACTTGCATATTTATTTGTTTACTTACTTACATATTTATTTATTTGCTTACTTACTTACATATTCATTATTTCTTTATTTGCTTACTGACTTACATATTTATTTGCTTATTTACTTATTTTATTTGCTTATTTTACATATTTGTTTGTTTGCTTGTTTATTTATTGATTGGTTATTGAACCTAAGCAGCTCCAATTTGTTTTCGAAATGTTTATTTTCTAATTGAAACCCATTAAAGCTTCTGTATGGATCCCTACAAACAGACAAGATGTCTTTCAAACAAGGGAACTGTCTTGAAATGCTAGAACCCTTAAACAGCCAAAGGAAACCTCCCTTAAGGTAACACTTACGCGTTCTGTGTGTCTGCTTTTAGAATAAAAAGTTAGAACTCATGCTCATCTTTGGCCAGTCGTTTTGGGAAAGTCTTAAAGGTTCTATGTAGAACCCTATGACAAAGAGGTTCCCTCTTAAAAAAGGTTCCAACTGGAACCATTTTAAGTGCTACTTTTAAAACACTTAAGTGTTCTTCTTCTTCTTTTTATTTCCTCCAGATCCTGCGCAGAACCCTATAAGAGACATGTTTCTATGCAGAACCCTGTTTAGGAAAGTGTAGAAAGCTTGAAGCCTTGAAAAACCTTCCAGACGTCAAGGATTCCTTGTTTTGTCCTGAGTATTTCTTTATCAGACACAGCTTCAAGTGGAACTCCTCAAGAAGCAAAGAACCCTTAAAGGAAATCTCGAATGAACCTGTTTTCCTAAGATTGTGTGATTCCTAAGAAAGTATGTTTTAGAAAATTTAAAAGTAAAGATCCATAAAGAATCATTTTTCCCCCCAAATGACATCTTGTCTACAACTGACTGGAATAAAAATCAAATCGAATCAAATTGAATCAAATAAAAATGGAATCGAACCAAATCGAATCAAATAAAAAATGGAATTGAATCAAATAGAATCAAATAAAAAATGAATTGAATCCAATAGAATCAAATAAAAATCAAATCAAATCGAATCAAATTGAGTCTAATATAAACAGAATCGAATCAAATAGAATGGAATGGAATAAAAATCGGATCAAATCTAATAGAATTGAACAAAAATTGAATTGAGTCAAATATAATGTGATAGAGATGGAATCGAATCAAATAAAAATCGAATCAAATCAAACATAATGTAACAAAAATGGAATCGAATCAAGTAGAATCGAATAAAAAAATGAATCGAATCAAATAAGCAAATCAAACTGAATCAAATCATGACAATTATTATTCATTACAGCGAATCCTTTCACATTTGTTGGCTTATTTATTTATTTATTTATTTATTTATTTATTAATAAATCCCTCAAAATTGTGATGCTGCTTTACCTCAACATAATTTCCCAACCGGAAACAACACACAAGCCACAGAGTGAATCATCAGCGAATATCACCACCATTACTGAAGCCTTTAATGAGCTGAATTTGTTTCACCTACACCAGTTTAAAGTCTGACTCTTTATCCTGACATGGCTGACGTGGCTTTCTCGTAATCTGCTGCCTGGTTATTAAACAGGGATGTGAATTCCCACACTAGGAATCATCAAGACCTGCAGCAATAATTAAGGGCTGGCTAAAATGAGCACTGAAGTCAGAAGACAAGCTGATACCTTTCCTTTTACTTTTTCTTGGATGTGTAATAAAAAAAAAAGAAAGCTCTGTGACGCATCAGATTGTATGGCTTAATAAAGATATTAGTCTCTAGTGATTAAACGAATGAAAATGTGCACGCACCAAACAAGCGAACAGCAGGGGACATGGACCGAGTAGCGAGTGTGCGATGACTCGGATGCCTGTAGGGCAGCCTGTAAATCTGAGTCAAACAGGAAGAGAAGGAAAGCGGAGTTTATATTAATGCTACGCTGACACGCCATGAAGAGAATGAACACACAGCCTTCAAAAAACTTTAAACGAGACGTTAACCTCTTCCTCGAATCACGACTTCTTCATCAGCAGCCATGTTTGTGACACTGAGCTAATAACAGTCTCAGCATCCAGGAAGCACTACGCTATAGCAGACAGTCATTCCTTCATTCCTTCACTAGCCTTTATTGAAGATATTAAAGTCGTCTGTCCTGAAACCTGCTGTAACTGACCTTCCAAAAATATTCAACACAAACAAAAAGCCACACATTTAAAACAAATCCACTTTTGTTTCACGTCCACCATACTGTACCTCTCCACCATAGTGGGTGTGGTGGGTCGTCACCATAGAAATGCTAAATGTTATGCATGGATTAATATAAACCGTAATATAAATGGGGCGGTGGTAGCTCAAGGGGTTAAGGCTCTGGGTCATTGATCGGAAGATCAGGGTTCAAGCCCCAGCACCGCCAAGCTGCCACTGTTGGGCCCTTGAGCAAGGCCCCCAACCCACCCTGCTCCAGGGGCACTGTATCATGGCTGACCCTGCGCTCCGACCCCAACCCCCAAGGATGGGATATGCAGTAATGTACATGTGACAAATAAAGCCTACTTAAATCAATCATAGGCAAGAATTCAACAGCGTTGAACCTCCATAATGCATAAAGCACCTATAAAATTCAGCTCAATTTTATTCGTAGCGCTCTCTACGCAGCTTTAGCGAAAAGTAAAAATGTAGAATAGAAATGACAAAGTTTTAAATTAAATTTATGTTTATCCCAAAGCCTCAGGCAAAGATGAAGAGGAAAAACTCCCTGAGATGAAATCTTGAGAAGAACCAAAAGGCTCATTTAAGGGGGCGGGGCTAACGTTCATGAACATTTCTTTAAGCATTTCTTGTTAATGCTTTCGGCTGCTCCCTGTTCGGGGTCGCCACAGCGGACCAACTGGTCAAATGTTTTACGCCGGATGCCCTTCCTGACGCAACCCTCCCATTTTTCCGGGCTTGAGACCGGCACTGCATCCAGTGGCTGGGGTTGAGGCATTGGCTGGGAATCGAACCCCGGCCTTCCGCATGATAGGCGAGTAACCTACCACTGAGCCACCAATGCCCCTTTCTTTAAGCATTTCTACAGATTGGAATTCTTTGGGAATTTGAATTCCCAAAAAATTTCCCAATAAAATTGGCCTAGAGGTGAAAGTAGAGCTATGCATGGTTAAATGCTGCTCTTCCACTTCCTGTTTGATACCTTGACTGATTTGTATGTATGTATAAATGTATATATTTATCTACTGCAAGTTCTGCTGGTTAAACCATTATCTAATGATGCTCATTATTCCGCTAGCGTGTAATCGGAGTGAAAAGTACAACTTCTGGCAAACGTCTTCAAAAGCATGTGTGTCTACACGTCCCTGAAAGGAATGCTGAGAACTGGCACGACCAGCGAAGTCTTACTCATCCTCCAACGGGCTATGACAGGTGTTTTTGTAAAGCCCTTATTAAAAGAGACGCTCTCTAACCTCTCCACCTGTCTGAAGTGTTTGAATGGTGAGTCATGCCACACTTTCCCCTGAATGAGTCTCAGGGAGGTCACCTGAGGAGAGCGCTGATGAATAACCGAGTCTCGCAGCCACCTGCATGCACACCGCCACATTTCTGATGCACGGCAGATGTGCTTTAGATTCCTGAACAGAAATCGCTACGATTTTCAGACGGCTGGGATAACACACACGGGCTTGTGCGTGATTGTAATTGCGTAATTGTTGGTTGTGTAAACGTGGCGGTGCTACTGTTTGGTCAAAGGTGCAGTTTGTCATGTTTAAACCTCTTTCTAGACCCGAGATCATTTCACTGAAAACGGACAATAACCGGTTTATATTTTTACAGAGCAGAAATTAATAGAGGTGCTCAGTATTTTATAGACATAATTTGTTCTTAATTAGTCAAATAAAAAGCAAAAAACAATAATAATAATAATAATCATCATCATCATCATTATCATCATCATCATTATTATTATTATTAGCAGTATTATTATTATTATTATTATTATTATTATTATTAACAAATAAAATTTCAATTAATAAATCTATAAATATTAAGTAACATAAAAACTTAAAAATATATAAAAATACTGTTAAACACATTTTGAAAGCTATTTTTTTCTAAATAATTCTTTTATATCTTAAATAAAATTTTATTCTTTTTTTTACTTTATAATACTACACTATTTAAAAAGAAAAATTCCAAAAGGTTTTGGTGCAAAAAACTACCATTTTTATTTTAGCAGCAGTTGAAGGTTATGTTTTATTTTATTTTATTTATTTATTTGTTTTAACTATTCTATTCTATTTATTTATTTATTTGTCTATCTATCTATTTCTTTCTTTTTCTTTTCTTATCAAAAAAACAATTTAATTAAAATTCCAAACAATATTTTTTCAAGGCATCAGTATGGACAGTTATTTAAAACACAGATGCAAATATTATGATAAATATTATTTGAACATAATAATATAATATATAACAACATTTCAGCTACAGAAATATTTCTGCCAACTCCTGGGGTCACTTTAAAACACTGTGCATATTTCTAATAATAATAATAATAATAATAATAATAATAATAATAATAATAATAATAATAATAATAATAATAATAATAATAATAATGGGGGGGCACGGTGGCTTAGTGGTTAGCACGTTTGCCTCACACCTCCAGGGTTGGGGGCTCGATTCCCGCCTCCACCATGTGTGTGTGGAGTTTGCATGTTCTCCCCGTGCCTCGGGGGTTTCCTCCAGGTACTCCGGTTTCCTCCCCCAGTCCAAAAGACATGCATTGTAGGTTGATTGGCATCTCTAAATTGTCCGTAGTGTGTAATTGCGTGAGTGAATGAGAGTGTGTGTGTGCCCTGTAATGGGTTGGCACTCCGTCCAGGGTGTATAGGCACAGGCTCCCCGTGACCCGAGAATAGTTTGTATAAGCGGTAGGCAATGAATGAAATAATAATAATAATAATAATGAATTAAGGTGTTTGTATTATTTTTAAAACAGTTCTTTGCAGCAGTAGACTTTAAGACTTTAATGTATATGCTGAAGCTTGATAAACTCCTGTCGTTTATCTGGGATAAGGGTTCGAGTGGAAGTGTGCAGATTGTAGGGATTAGGGTGTAGGGAGTGGAAAGATTCCCTTAGGCTAGGTGATAGTGTGTATAGAGCATGTGGAACACAGGGGCTTTGGCGTCATTAGGACCACAGCTCTCGTTCAAAGCAGCTCGTAAACACACAGTGCGCGCACACACACACACACACACACACACACACTTGTAGGAATGAACACTCTCATAAATGCATGAGCATGTATGGAAAACACACACACTCACAGTGATGTAAAGGTGTTAGCCTCAGGGGCTTGACTAATATTTCATATAAACACACTTCAAGGGGGAAAAAAACGCATCAGAACGCCATAAACTGAAATGAAAACACACTCAGGAGCGCGTTATTTCCAGAATCAAATATGTAAATGGAAATCTACAGACAAAAGTCTTTCACCCACCTCCTTAGACACTCTATCTCTCTCTCTCTCTCTACACACACACACACACACACACACACACACACACGGAGAAAGAATGCAGAATCAAAGACAGATCTAAAATGTTGGCCTCCTGCTCTGAGTCATCATTTTGCAGCGGATGCTAGAGATGAGTCAGAGAATGTTCCAGAACCGCAGCCATGTACTCACAACCGTACCACATGAATGATTCTCCCCAGCTACGCTACTCGTATTCTAGCACTGTATTCTACACTCGCAACGTAACAAAGACGATCCGTTTTCGGTTTCTACATCGCTCCGGCATCATCATTTCATCATGTGCCACGCGAAAACCAGAGCTTAAAATGAGACGTGTGGTAATTTATGTCTTTTTTTAAAAAAAAAAAAAAAAGATTTTTCTCATGTCCTGGACGAGAAATGAACAGTGACTGGAAGTGGATAAAAGGAGCGCGAGGTACGAGACACGAAAGCGGGGAGTGTAATCTGAGCGTGATGAGGACGCCGGACTGCGGGACCTCGCTCACGTCTAGTCAGGATTTCTCGCTAGACGGCGACGAGCCTAGAGAGACCCGGACAGATTCGTTCAACGAAACATGAGATGCTGAGAGACAGAGAGAGAGAGAGAGAGAGAGAGAGAGAGAGAAAGTGATGGAGGATTCCATCCACCTGCTTGTGATGCAAATTTGCATACAATTTGAAACATATTACGCTTGGCTGACTTCCCACATCGATAAACAAGGGGCTTTCACACGCTGTCGTCGCGCCACGGCGACATCCAAAACAGCTTTGGGGTTTGTTGGGAGTCGATTTCGAGCTTAATCACGCAATTAGTGAGGGATAAAAATGTGCTTCCGTGAGTCACAAACGTTCTCTGAATGACAGGAGACTAAATCGAAGGACTTCTGATCTGACCGTAAGACTGGAACTCAATCATCATCATCATCATCATCATCATCATCATCATAAATCAACTCTGCAGGAAGAAAAGGTGGTTTAAATCCAAATATACACTGATCGGCCATAACATTATGACCACCTGCCTAATATTGTTTCGGTCCTTCCTTTTGCTGTCAAATCAGCCCTGACCCATCAAGGCATGGACGTAATGTTATGGCTGATCGGTGTAGATACAGTAAGAAAATAAAATAAATAAATAAATAAATAAATAAAAACAGATAAACTTCCATTAGCATGTCAGTGAGCAGTCAGTGCTTGGCCTCCGGAATATTTGCAGCAGTAAACTGTGTTCCATCATTAATACAGATATTTGATTCACAAATGCACATTTTGGGGCGAACCGGAACAGAATGAATCATTTAAATGACTCACGAATCATTTAAACGACTCATGAATCCTTTGAATGAATCATGAATCAACAAAGCTCAGTACTGAAGAACTCACCAAATGTCCAGGTGGGCTCATTAGACATACGATGCGTGTACGATGTGAACAATTATTCCAACAACAACAACAACCACCTCACAATAACACACACACACACAAATAAGAGGTGCTTTGTGTTTGAAGTAAAGAGGCGAGCCGTCAGCGGCTGTTTTCTTAATGTCTGTTCTTATACCTCACGGGGATGACATTCCTGAAATAGTCCAATCTAAACATAAAGCCGTAATTTATCACCTGTCTGGACGCAGACACACGTGGGATGTTAGGGGTGAGGACAGGAGAGAGAGTTTCAGCCTGTCGTAAAAGACCTACTAATCTCCTGTGATGGACTCGGATTATTCGAGGACAGGACAATTTACTGTTTTCCTTCAGCTTATTCGAGACAGTCGTCTCGCTATACAGTACGCCGTTGATTTAAATCCGCTCCTCATCCTTTAAAAAAAACTCTCTTCTTTCAGGGATGTGCTGCTGAGGAATGAGCTGTAAAGACACAGATCAGTACACATCTAACTGCTCTCTCTTTTTTTTTTAAAGTAATCAGACAGGAAAACCTCTATGCTAACAATTTTATATTTGTTAAAGAATATCCCAAATCGCATACTTATTCACCCTAGAGTTCATGACTTTCCTAGAATAATAATCCGAATAAATTATGCAACTATAAATGGATAAAAATCATCTTCTTATTTTTCTCTGGAAAAAACAACACCACAAAAAACACACTGGTCATGTTACTGAGAAAAACGCAAGCTGGTCATGTTACTGAAAAACTGCCCACTCCTGCCACTGGAGACTCCTTCATCCCATCTAAAATACAGAAACCTCCATCATATCGGCGTTCACACATACAAATACAAATAAAAGCTCTTAGGTCGTGTCCCAAATCGCATACACTTCCGGCATTGTGTAGTATAAACAGTGTGTGTAGTGTGCACTTATTCAAGTGTGAGGTATACAAAAGAGCTTTTAGACACGTTATAAATGTCCATAATGTTCCATTTGAGACGATACGACCCTTTTAAAGTTCCTAAAAAACGCTGGACGCTAGGGTACATAGTGCACAGTGTAAGTGTGTAGTGTGTCATTTGGGATGCGGCTCTACCTGCAGCTCCATGTTCGCCTTTGTTCAGATTACAGTTTGATTTATATGGGACGTGGTGGCTCAGTGGTCAAGGCGCAGGGTCACTGATCACAAGGTCGGGGTTCAAGCCTCCAAACTGCCAAGCTATCAACGTTGGGCCCTTAACGCTACCTGCTCCAGGGACGCCATACCATGGCTTGACCCTGTGCTCTGACCCCAGCTTGATAATAAGCTGGGATATGTGAATACCTTGGGCCCTTGAACAAGACCCCCAACCCACCCTGCTCCAGGGGTGCTCCAGGGGTGCTCCAGGGGTCATGGCTGACCCTACGCTCTGACCCCAACCCCCAGGGATGGGACATGCGAAGAAAGAATTTCACTGTGCAGTAATGTATATGTGACAAAGACAACATAACTTATAAAAATGGACGTATTGTACTTTTTTGAAATCTCTCTCTCTTTCACACACACACACACACACGTTCACAAAACAGCTGACCGAGCTAAATGTGACATTGTTTATTTTACGATTCAGTAACATGGCACACCAAGGTATCCATCACTGTCTGAAAAAATAAATGATAAAATCATTATACATCAATGACCACCGATCTGAACGTGGCCCTCGTCTCTCCTGCCCTCCTGTGCTGCCGCTCGTGGCGGTTGAGGGTCAGAGAAGCTGCATTTCTGCGAGCTTGTGTTACCGAGGGAATAAATACACACAGTGCATGAAGAAAAAAAGATTTTTTTCCCTATATACTGAATCTTTCCGGCTCTACCCCCCCTTTCAATCCGACTGAAATGACAACCAGGGGACGGAGATCAAACGGATCGATCGAGGCGTTTACACGAAGGCTTTACGATCCGATCGCATCGATCCGCATTATTTCGTCGAATGTAAACGCACCGATTCTTTACATCATTTCATTTTCGAGGCAAAGAAACCTTGAGATGAAGCAGACTCAATAGAAAACATGTCATCTGTGCATCACTGGATAAAGTGTGATTATAAAATCATAACACTTCTACAAGTGTGTACTATAAAGTTCCCATAAAGGGAACCGGATCATGAGAAACAGCACGATTACACATACAGCACGAAATTCTCTGATGGTTTCTCAGAAGACGATCGAAAAGAAAAAAATTCTCTGAAAATGACAGGGTTTTTTTTTCTTATTTGCATCGTAAATTGAGCTCGATATCAAACACACACGCAAGAAAATGACTCAAAAAGGACCGTGGCCCCGGGGCACAAGCTCTAGAGTACGGAAATTCTGCACCCGCCCTCGGTAACATTTTAATATACAGAGAAATAAAAGGAGGATCGTTCAGAGAAGAAGTGTAGAGTGTGGGCTGCAGCTCAGCCTCGGTGTTTCCATGAGCGTAATGATAAGATGAAGAAAAAAGAAAAAAAGTTTCAGAACGACTGAAAAGAGTCATCTGCATGGCAGAAAGGAAAAGATGAATCTGCGCCCTTTACTTGCCCCAATTCAGGGCAGATATTTTATATTTTATATCACAGTACATGAGGTTTGTTTAGCAGGAATACTGCTAAATAAAATTATACTGAAGAATAAAATGTTTGATTGATTAATATTTAGAATTTAATTATTTGAAGATTATTTAATAAATAATATTTTATTATATTTTATTTTATATATATAAATATATTTATTAAATAATAAATATTTGACAACAATATAACTATTTATTAAATAATAAATATAATTTAATAAATAATAAACCATGATGAGATGTTAAAGGACCATTTTCTTATTTTCACATCTTGAGCTATTTTATTTATCTCTCTAACACCTTACGTTCCTTTTTTTTTTTTTTTTTTTTTTAACTTTAAAGTACTAAAAAAATGACAGCATAATTTTTTATCCATTTATAGTTACATTTAACGATGCAGCTCTTTTTATTGATGCTACAAACGGTCTTCCTCACCAGCCTCAAATGTTTTGTCCCATTTTTTCTTAAGGTAACAAGCAAAACAAACAAAAATCCCAGACGAAACAACTTGCTTATGAACAATAAACTACCAAGTGCAATTTTTTCCCCTCCTGAACAGCTCAAGCTGTCCCCGAAGCGCTGACCCTGACGACTCCTTCCACAGACCGTATTAAACGTTCGTAGAGACGATTCAGACAAATCGACTGTTATAAAGTCCAAAGACTGTCGGCGCTGTTCTTATTGAAAATAATTTAAAAGATTTCACATCATTCATTTCCTTAATGACGAACATGTTTCCCTGACAAATAAAAAAATTCGTCTACTTTTAAAATTTGTAAATTTCTCTCTAAATCTGTCGGCTTTCAGTGTGTTTCAGGCGTGTGTTTTTCCCCTCTGTTGGATAACCTCGCGCAGAATTTTACTGGTCGGAGATAAAGATCTGCTTTTCGCATGAACAAGCACTCGGAGCATCTCAGTGAGCAGAAATGGGTTCGATATCAACATTTACTTTCAAGATTGAAGATCTGAAACATTTCCGTGGGGGAAAAAAATGAACCGGTTTTGTTTTTTGGGATCTTTTCCATGAATATATCGCTCCTAGTAGGCTAGGGAAAAAGAGAAATACTTATAAAACACTACAAATTCTTAAAATCTACTTTCATATGAGCTTCATATTAATCCCAACTGTGGAGTGAGACATGATAAAGATATTTAATGTTGTAAAAAAAAAAAAAAAAAAAAAAAGAGTTAGGTTCTACGTAGAACCTTTTACGGGTCCAGATATCAATCGCCTGATGGTTTTTTTTTTAGTATTCTATACAGGACGTGTTCTTCTAATAGTGCAGAAATCAATCCTGAGCTTTATCGATACACAACGAAAGGTACGTGATCAATTCAAGGACGTTTACAGATTTCCAAAAAAAAAACCCCACCAAAATACTTTATTATCCATAGTTTATTATTAGTCTTGGATTGACAGCGTGCTTTTCTAACCGCCTCATAATTTACCTCTCCCACAAACACAACAAACACGTCCTGACAACAGCAACGGACACGCATGCTGGGAAAATGCGCAGTGTTACACAATCGTGTGCTAAGCCTTTCCTTTTTTTTTTTCCACACTCAGAAACTTCTAAGTCAAGTCCTCCATCATTTACGAGACGAAAGCGGGCGTGTCCTTTACGAGCCGAGAAACCTGCACTTACACCGGGAATTTTTTTAAAATGTAGAAATTGGTAAATAATATAATGCTGAAGTAACTTTGTAAATAGAATTAAATGGAATTATATTTATATTAAAAATTCTTTTTTCTTTTCATTAAAAAAAAATTCACGTGATAATTTCCTCCGTATAATAAATGTCTCGTAATCGTAAATCTGTCTACAGTATTTAAATGTGCGTCTTTATGATAAAATTATATTTCAAAAAGTTGAAAACTTTTTTTTTAAAGAAGCTTAAAGAAATAAATAAATATTTTACGATATTTTGTCATAATTATGGATATTTAACAACACTATAATTGAAAATAAAGTTTTATATTTAATATATAAAACATCTAATACATAAAATATTTAACAACAGTATTATTAAAAAAAAGTTATATTTAATATATAAAATATGAAACATTTAACAACAATATTTGACAACAATATTATTTAAAAGTTACTGAGGAGTTTACGTAATAATTGAGAACTTGCAGAAAGCACTGAGAAAAAAAAAAAAAAGGTAAATATGATACGCGAATAAGGTGGGGCGCGGACGTCACCGGAAAGCCCAGGAGAAATTACGTTTAATATGAGAAGTGAATTCTGAGTTTTATTAAACATCTCGATTACCGTGTTTAACTCGGAACCGACTGTTTATTTCAGACACGAAACACAAGATCCCGCACCTTCTGTCTTCCCAAAAATCTAATTACTTTAACCACGGCTTTAGGCTTGGAGAGGAGACACCGGGCTCACACTACAATTTTCTGTGTTGTAGGGCTAACAGTGCACATAATAAACACTTTCTCTTCTTCCGAAGCGTTTATACTCGGCTTCCTCACAACGACATGTTTCAGACATTTAACTCTTAGAACCAAAATGGAGTTTGCTCCTGTTTAGTTCGTGTCTCACTCCACAGCCGGGATTAATATGGAGCTCATATGAAAGTAGACTTTAAGAATTTGTAGTGTTTTATAAGCATTTCTCTTTTTCCCTAGCCTACTAGGAGCGATATAGTCATAGAAAAGATCATACTTCAGCTTTATGCGCTTGAACGTTTCTGAATTTATTGAGCAGCCGTATAGGACACTGATGAGTCATTTGAGTCTGTTCAGTTTAAACGATTCAATCAGTTTCGTTCAAATATTCACTCCGATTCTTATCGCTGTTCTTTTTTTTTTTTTGTTTGGCTTATTATATATTTGTATATCTGGATTACGAGAATTATCATTCACACACACACACCCGACACACACAGCGCACGCACTTACACTCCGTATATCTTCCAGTCACTTCGAATGAACCACTGAATCGACGAAAGAGTCACGACTGGATCTCGGCTATGAAGAAAAGATCCAAAAAACCCCAAGAACAGCTAATTTTTTTACCTCATAAATGTTTCTATTTTCAAAGTAAATGTTGATATCAAACCCATTTCTGCTCTCTGAGATGCTCCGAGTGCTTGTTCATGTACAAAGCATCTCAAATTTGATCTTCAAGCAGTAAAATTCAGTGTAAGGTTATCCAACCGAGGGAAAAACACACGTCTAAAACACACTGAAAGCCGACAGAGTCACTTTATATCAGACTCACAGCCTGAACATCATTTGTTTCTTTATACCGATGGAAAATTTCCCATAAATCCCTTTCAGGACAGCAGCGTAGTGGTATAAAGAGTTAATAAACCCTACGACACAACACCGTTACCCTTTAACGTGAAAATAATCCTTAATTGTATCATTTCATGCTCAAATCAAGGACATTTGAATTCATTCGATCTCTCTGTAACCTGAAAAAGTTCACCTCTATGAAATATTCCACATACAAGAG
>JAUCMX010000030.1:5262051-5297051 GCA_033459395.1 Hemibagrus guttatus | reverse complement strand
TTTATGCTGCTGTGACTCTCATCCAGCCACATCTGGATGAGATGAAGCCCAAACTAATGTCTTTAATTAACTTCACAAAGACTCTGGCATTTCAGTGTCAGTGAGGATGGAGCTGATGGATCCAGTGGAGATTTATAGAGTGGTGCAGGCATCAGTGTCAGATAAAAAAACGGCTCTGTAATGGAATTAAAAAGGATTTTCGTGTGCGTGTTGATTGTACCAATGGTGGTGGAGGTTGAACAGGGGCTTATATGTGTGATGTGGGGCAGTTTACAGTGGTGGTTCAAGTGGTTAAAGCTCTGGGCTGTTGATTAGAGGATCAAGGTTCAAGCCCCAACACCACCAAGCTGCCACTGTTGGGCAATTGAGCAAGGCTTTTAACCCTCAATGCTCCAGAGGCGCTGTATCATATCTGTTCCTGTGCTCTGACCCCAACGTCCTCAGCTGAAATGCACGAAGAAAAGAAATTCACTGTGCTGTAACGTTCTTCTTCTAAGTCTTGTTGATTTGTATCGCTTACCTCCATCATTCGTTTTTTAATAAAAGGGGCTACTTGCAGGGGTAGGGGTGGGGGTTTGGGTGTGTGTGTGTGTGTGTGTGTGTGTGTGTGTGTGTGGTGAGGTTGGTGGTTGGTGTAAGTGGGGCATGTGTTGGCTTTTCTGTTCTAACCCTCAGTTAAGAGATCAACCAGTTTACATCCAGCAAGAACAGATACGAATAGCGAGCCTCTACTGATCGATGGAGGGGTCGAGGATGAAAGAAATGTGAGAGAGATGGAAAGAGCAAAGAGAGTAACGGAAGGAGGAGGTGGAGGTTAGGAAGTCACTGATTTAAGCCCACCCTCCATCCCTCATTCCCTCAATCCGAGCCAACAAGTTATCCTGCTGTCATACCTCCCTCTGATCCCGACTCCTCTTGTGGTTGCTTTGTATTTCTTGCAAGTTTCTTTGGATCTTTCATTATTTTTCTTGAAAAGTGGGAGGTGTTACAAGGGAATGCTGGGTGTGGCATGTGTGGGCTGTAGCGACACTCATGTAGGTGATCAAACATTTGCATGCAAAGTAGCCTTGATTAGGGAGTCCTGATCGATTCAAAGGCAAGAAGTGTATGAGAGAAGGAAAGAGCAAAGACAGAAAGAGAGAATCAATCCCCGTCCATCCCTCCGTTAGATCCTACAAGCTGTCCTACTATCGTGCCACCACCTTCACGGCGGCGAACCCGACTCCACCTGTTTGTTTCTTGCAAGCTTGTCTAGCTCTGCCTTTGTTTGTTTTTAACAGGATAAGTGGTCGGGATAACTGGGGTGGTGGGTGTGGCCGTGGTTGGGCCTACTTTGACACTAGACGATCAACCAATCACACGTAAAAAGACTTGATCCACGTAGGGGGTGTGGGATAAAAAGGAATGTAAGAATGAGGGAGAGACGAGAGAGAAAGAGAGTAATGGAAGGATGAGGTGGTGGTTAGGAAGTCGCTGACTCAGGCCCACCCTCCTTCCCTCATTCCCTCCTGTATCTGAGCCAAAAAAGCTGCTCTGCCATCACGCCTCCTCTTTCAGGGTGATCCCAACTCCCCCTGTGGCCTCCTTCCCTCTCTCCCTCGCTCCCTCCCTCTCTCTCTCTCTCTTTCTCTCTCTGTCTGAATGTCAATATTTCCACACCCGCTGGCTGCCTATTGAGGGGGAGGGAGCGTTTCACTGGCTTTTTTTGGTTCCTAACAAAAACATCCTAAGGACCTGGCTTGCCCCAAGCTCCAGGAACTGCAGGAAATGAGGACAACAAGATTGGTGTGAGAAAAAGAGGATGTTCTTTGCTAACAATATGAGAGATAAGCCTTCGTGATCTGCGAATCTCCCAGAACAAAGCAAGTGACGCCAGGCTACGAGGGTAGTAAAATTGCAAATCATTACACCCCTGAAGCTACGAGGAAACTAGCTGCAGTACCATCTGCCCTAGCTTTCATTAATCACCTCAGCCAGATGGGGTATTAGAGATTTTTTGCATATCTTCAGTAAGCATAGCTTAAAGGGGTGTTGGGTATGGGGGAGGACGTGCTTGCTCTCTTCTCACCCCCTAGATCTTAGCTTGAAGCTATTTTTCCAGTTCATTCGATCGCTTTGCTTTGGACCGAACTTTTCTGTCATTTTCTAAAGAAACTGATTGATTTCTCCCGGGTTATAAATAGAGCCGCAGGCCGTCGTCAAGCTATGAACGAATCCATGTACGAGGTCACTAGCTATCTATAGCGTGTACATGCGTGCAACTGCATGTGTGTTTGTGCTTCTGAAGGGCAGGAAGTCCTTGACTCTGAGCTTCAGCATTCGATTCCTTCTCCAGTCAATAAGTTCAGACTGAGTCATCAACAACCAATAGCATTGCCCTCCAGACTGAGGGGCTAATTTAATTACAGGAATGGACACTTAAAGCGAGTGCTGCAGACGAACGCAAATGCATGTGCTCATTCAGAGCTTCTCATAACAACTCCGTAGCCTCGGTCAAGCAACTGGGGCATTACGACCCGTCCACAATAAAATATGGCAGGATCCAGAGTAATACCATGATTTGACTAATTTTCCTTACTCGGTCTTACTGGTTGCTCTTGTAGTTTCAGATAAACACTAATCAAATGGTTGTGCACCGTGGGGCTGACATCTATGCAGGCACACCACGCCTTAGTCACCCTGACAAATGTACGTGATATAAGATAGTGGAGTGAACACTAGGGATGACGCTTTCTCACAGAAGGTCTGACAGGATCCGTGTGGGGGCTTTGGAGACTGCTAACACATCCTCGGGTGAGAAATCTGCCACGGCACCAGTTGCCACATATAGCCGTAACCATGGCGATGGCGACTCCGGAGCTGAGGCTGCCATTAAAGATAAACATAAGGCACAATGTAAATCTCCACGATGGTGTTAGGTATAAGAAAGAAGAACTGTGCATTAGTCTTTTTTTTTTTTCTTCTTTCTTTTAGGTACCATTTTTAGCTAGGAGGAAAATAAAATCTTTGGATATTTCGGATGCAGTGTCATGTGGCGAAACTGAACAGAGTTCTGGTATGTCTGTGTTAAAGCCTGTAAATATAAATTCCCTGAAAATCATTCCTGTTGAATCATCCAGTTTGTATTCTAGTCGTCTTCTTTATATTTACGTTCCCACTTCCTTGTGGAGCTGTCTTTGCCCTTGCACGTTGGCCAAGTCCCCAGAGGCTCCTATAGCCCGTTTCCCATGGGAATCCATTCATCCTTTGGCTTTTCAGCACACAGCGGGGACTTGACAAGGCTCGTGACATCTTCAGCATGGCCACTTCCACAGCGCACAGATTGGCAAGAAGCACAAGATTAGTGCTAACTAGAAAATGGCTATCGTCCAATCTTAATTCACTGAAAATCATATGTTAAAGCTTTACATGCCATTGTACCTGCTCCAGCAGAGTTTCTGCTTCTTAATATTCCTGACTGTGAAATAATTAACAAATAAATGAGTGTCAAACAGGGTGTAAGCAGCACTCTTCACACTTTCTGCTGAATCAAACCTTATCTAACTAAAGAGCAAATAACAGCAGGAATGCAGGATCGATATGTGGAGGGGAAAAAAACGGCATCCAGCCAGATCGCTCATACAGCAAATGAAAAGAACAAGACTAAGCATACTTAGCTTAGCTAAACATGACCTGTGGAAAAACGCTGTCTGTTTGAATCTAAAGCCACTTTACGTCTATAAATAAATAAATATGTTTCCATGATTATGAAGAGAAAGCTACGGGATCATGAATAAAACCGAACTAGCTAAGCAGCTTGCTGCAAATGTTTACCTACTAATAAGCTAGAGAGATCTGCCATTCTAAATGTTCAGGAAGCTATGTTTACTAATAAAATTAGCTACAAGAATGCTAGTTTAGTCCCACTGGCATTATCCTTCAGAGACATGTGCTGCACATGGCTAAATTGCAAGCAGCCGCATAGCAAATTAAACTCTGTTGCTAACCAGTAGTACCAGTAGGACGCGTGAAAATGTTAGTCTGCTTTGTCATTCCCTAAAAAAAAAAAGGAACTGCTGTTGTTTCTGTGATAAATTGCTAACATTTTTAGACTAGCAATTAGCTGAATACTGAGTAAACAGACTAAAAATCGGCTATTAAACAAAAGGTCTAAAAAGTAGAATATTATCAAAAATGGTCCAAATTGATGCCGTATTAACGTCTTCCTGGTCAGAAAATGCAATTTTACCGAGGAGTTATCTGACTAATGTCGGCTAAACTCGTGTAAAAGGAGTTTTCCTGGCTTCGACGCCAGAGAACGCAAAACTAGAAGCAGCAAAAAGGACGGATTTGTTAATGGATTTAAAAGATTTAGTGAACAAATCTAGAGGAAGTATGAGAGGATGTTGTCTTTTTATATAGAACTACAGAGGAAGAACAACGCTGTGGTCAGAAACGCAGTCATGATGTCATCAAAGCGGTGAACAGAAACAATATTTCCAGCTTACGCTTCTAAAAATAACTGGAGGAACAGTCCAGTGAAATGACAAAAAAGAAAATTAAATAGACTAAACTTTCTGTCAAGGTGTATTTTTGTGTCCAAGGCCGATAAATCTCAAACCAAATTTTTAGATAATGTATAAAAGCTTATTTTCAAAGCTTCAGCAAAAAAAAAAAAAAAAAAAAAAAAAAAAAAAAAAAAAATCCACAAAACAATTCCAGCTTCCAGAGTAAAAAAAAAAAAAAAGAGTTCCGGTTATTTAAAGATGGCCGACATCATGTTACAAAATTGACAAGATTTTTGTAGATCAAAGCAAATAATAAAATTCAATTATTTATTTATGTTTTTTATTTATTGTCATTTTTAACAGAAAATATATTTTTTATTTATTGTGAATTATAATAAAACAAATCAAATGTAATGATTTTTTTTTTGGTAGATTTTAATAATTTAAAAAAATCAAATTTAATGGTTTATGTTTGTTTTTTTTATTTATTGTAAATTTTAATATAATCAAATGTAATGATTTATTTTTGAGTATTTCTAATTTATTGTAAATGTGAATATAAAATAAAAGTTAATGATTTTTTTTTTTACATTTATTTTAAACTTGAATATAAAATAATAGAATTTAATGATTTACGTTTTTAATTTCTTTAAAATTTAACTTATAAAATAATCCTCTCTGGGTAGTTTTTTTTTTTTCTTTCTTCTTCTTTGTTTCTTTTCTTTTCAATGTACAATTAAATTTTATTTTACTTGTAAATTCCATTGAAATTTTTTGATGCATTTAAAAAAAATGTTCTTTTGCTAAGACAGACAGTCGTAAAAAGTTTTGCTGCATGTCTGACTGTACGTGATTGTTTATGTGACTAAAGAAAATCCTATTTGAATTACGTTGCGTCTCTTACTGCCTTCTTGACCAGGTCGCTCTTGTAAAAGCGATGAGTTTTTATCCTGGTTAAATAAAGCTCACTAACTACTAACCTACTAAATGACTAATTATGTTCTCAGGATAAGCTGCAGAATAAAGCAGCTCGAGTGTGTGAATACAATCCGACTTCTTTAGCTTCGTTATTGTCGTAGATCCACTGACACAAACTCGGGACGCCAAAGAAGTGATTAATTCCATCAACAACAGCTGCTTAACAACTGCTTTAAATTCTCATTCAAAAAATCATTCATTTGTTTATACTGATTGAAAATGGCCCATAAATCCATCTCCATGCTGGAAGAGTCGATCTACGAGTCTGTAGATAACTGGGAAGCGGGTGTGATCGGTTTCCTGGTGTAAAATGGTCATCAGGATGTATTCAGGAAGCCGTGTGCACTTTTCACTCCACTTTCATTAGTTCACACTCCGTGATCAAATATAGACTAAAAGTGGGCTGTGCGCCTCTGCCCCATTTCTCCTTAACCTGCTTTTACGTCCTCGTGTACCCAGAGACAAAATGCAAGCCGTCACACACACACACACACACACACACTCAGCGTGCGATGTCCTTCTCAAGGACGTATCCAGAGGCAAATGAACCACAGACTCAAAAGCGAGCTCAGAACAGCATCACACACTTCCAGTGTATCGCACTTTTCCATTCAGAGACACAACATCGTAATGAGATTTCACTTTTCACTGCAACTGCACATGGTTTCACACGACACCAATAAACAGCGGGTTTATTTTTGGAAAAATTTCTGATTTGATGGAGATGGTCAGGATAATAATCGCTTTCGGGAAAAAAAAAAAAAAAAAAAAAAAAAGCTCATTTGCATATTGTGACCTCCGTGAAGGGTTTCCTCCGGGTGCTCCGGTTTCCTCCCACAGTCCAAACACATGCTTCTAGGCTGATTGAAGTCTCTAAATTGCCCGTAGTGTGTGATTGAAAAAATTACACAAACAATTCCACCTTTGGGAGTAAAAAAGATGGCCGACATCATGTTACAAAATGTACAAGATTTATGCGGATTAAAACTAATAATCAAATTTGATGACATTTATTTTTAATGTTTTCTTTTTAATTATTTTAAATTTGAATATTTGAAATGTAATGATTTATTTTTGTTTATTTTTATTTATTTTAAAGTTTAATATAAAATAATGAAATGTAATGATTTATTTTTGTTTCTTTTTATTTATTTATTTTAAAGTTTAATATAAAATAATGAAATGTAATGATTTATTTTTGTTTATTTTTATTTATTTATTTTAAAGTTTAATATAAAATAATGAAATGTAATGATTTATTTTTGTTTCTTTTTATTTATTTTAAAGTTTAATACAAAATAAGCAAATGTAATGATTTATTTTTGTTTCTTTTTATTTTAAAGTTTAATATAAAATAATGAAACGTAATGATTTATTTTTGTTTTTTTTATTTTAAATTTTAATACAAAACAAGCAAATGTAATGATTTATTTTACTTCTTTAAAACTTATTTTAAATATTAATATAAAATAATAAAATGTAATGAATTACTTTTAGATTTTTTCAAATTTATTTGAAATTTTCATATAAAATAATCCAATGTAATGATTTATTTTTATGTTTTCTAAATGTATTGGAAATTTGAATAGAAAATAATCACATTGAGTGATTTATTTTTATGTTGCTTAAATTTATTTTAAATAAAAAAGCAAAAAAAAAAAAATCCCCAAACAAACAAACAAACAAACTTTTTTTTTTGCGTGGCAGCCATATTGTTTGGTGCATCAGCCATTTAACAATATTTAATCTTGAGGATCTAGCTGTTCCCATGGCAACACACTCGACAGAAACAGATGTAAGTATCTAAGAGATATATAACGTAAGTGATAATAGGAACACTTCGGTAAATGTAAGTAGAAACAAATGAAACGTATGTCATGTCATTCATAAATAAATCCAACTTGGAATCAGTGATAAATAACCAAACTGAACGTCACACGTCACACACACAAGGTTCGAGGTGTTAAAGAAGATCCCTAAACAAATGCTATATAAATGTACTTCTTGTGGGTTTTTTTTTGGCTCACACAATCACTCACACAATCTATTTCAGCTTTGGGACCTGTTGTAGACATCTGATGCGCATCAACTCGCAGCTATTGCGATGCATGACTCATCTCATCACACTGCGCTTTATTTACCTCCTGGAAAAGACTCCGCAGCTGGACGGAAACATGACACTGCGGCTTGGCTGACGTGCAGCCATCTTAAAGCTCCGGCGTGGCCTCGTCAGCCGAGCTGAAACGGCGTAACGCGCCCGTATCTGTTTGCTGGGCTTCAACAGCGGGCGGCTAGCTGAAACCGGCCAGGCCATGCTAACACGGCTAATCACACGCACAGCAGCATGCAGGGTTAATAGGTCAAAGTGGGGACGGACGCACGGACACTTGCCTCTTGCTCGGCTTATTCTGGTTCGTTCTCGCTTTGTTATGATCCTATCTGCTGTGAACGCTGGACTGTGTAGGAGGGGAGCGAGGGACTGAGAGAAGGATAGACACAGAGAGAGAGAGAGAGAGAGAGAGAGAGAGAGAGAGAGAGAGAGAGAGAGACAGATAGAGTGAGCTGGCAGTCACCTCGTTCCCTCCCATGCCTTCTGCATGGCTGGAGTGTGTTAAAATAAATCGGTGCCTCCCCTTTACACACACCAGACATTACCTTATACAAGACTCACTAGGGAGCAGACCACCTACTCTCTCTCTCTCTCTCTCTCTCTCTCTCGGTCCGTTCCTCTCTGACCCTGACTCCCACAACTCCACCCCTTCCCTCCATGACACTCACTGGCTCTGTCTTGAGGAATGCAGAGTGTACATGAACTCATATGACTCGGCAGATCCGGAGGTCTAGAGGGGGATACGGCTCATGTCTATCCTTCCCAGACAGAAAAGAGAGATAAACATAAAGAGAGAGAGAGAGAGACAGAAGTAGAGAGAGAGGGCTCTGGAGCACTGGCTCAGTGTTAGCTCGAATTACGCGCCTGTCAGTTCTGATGGATTTGGCTGAGAATAAAAGGAAATAAAAGAAAGCGGGCATCCGCGACGGCTCGATAAACGAGGGAGCCCTTACACAGGGACCCCAGTGCACCCCACAGTCACACACACACCCTTCTGCACCTCGCCTTTTGTTTTCCCGCCCGTTCAAATGCCGGGCACGAACCAGTCGCATTCCAGAAACGCATTCCTCGATTTTCCCAATGGGACGAGGAAAAACAAGAGCCAGCGGAGGCTGGAGATCCGAGCGGGAATCCCTTATCTGTCTCTCGACTTCCTCTGTCTCGTGTGTCACGCGGGATTCAGACAGGACGGATCACATCGCCACACCACGGTGAAGGGAAGATCCCGGGAAGCAGAGGAAAAGCTTCGGACTTGCGGTACTCGGAGCAGTCGATGTAAATAAATGACAATAATGAAGGATGCGATGTCTAAGTGCAGCGTCTGGGAAAATTTCCCGCCATTTTCAACTGTCTGGTTTGACTTCTTTGAAGATGACCTCTGTCTGTGTGTGTGTGTGTGTGTGTGTGTGTGGACAGTCTACACCCGATTTGAGTGCACATATCCATGACGATTCCCCGCTCCTGCGCTACGTATCGCCCTTAAATATTTCCTCGCTGTTTTCCAGATGTGCAGCCAGCTTCTCGGAGTTGTGTACTCACGTTCCACCAGCACATCTGGCTCCGGTCTGGTGCTTACAGCTACAGATGTGCTGGGTTACAGACGCAGGCCGGTTATAGGGAAGGATGGATTTTCTGGCTTTTTAAAAAAAAAAAAAAAAAAAAATGTCCGCTTCCGATCTTAAGACACACATCCGCCCTGAACCAGGTGCATATTCCTTATTTTGGATTTTGGAGACGTGACCTTTGACCCGTGTCCAGGATTTATTTTGTAATGAAATTCCGAATTTCCGACATTACCTAAAATGCCATTCGAGTGCCCTTTATAAGACTGAACCCTCGCTTCATCTCCATCTGAAGTGAGCGATGCGGCGGCACTTTAGTCTTTCCGGAGTGTTCTCGCTTCCTTATCTGTCGTCTCAGCTTCATGCTAATAGCACCGTCGTTGCTAGCTAGCTTCCTGAAGAACGAAAACGCACCGCTACCTAAGAAATTAGCCTCAGAATCGTTAAACACATCCCACATATATATGTACAAATACAGAAGCACAAGGTTAATTCCACTTCCTGTTGTACTTCCTTTCTCTGGGATTTAGGCTCCTCCCTGTGCACCTGCTCCAGGAGTGATGTAATACAGCTGATGTCAGGGCTGAAGGACATTAACTCTACACATTTCTACAGGAAGATGGAGATGTGTTTTGTTGCATTGTGAATCTCAGAGCCGGGAAAAACGCGGAGGTTACCTGAGAGCGTCCCGAAATATCCCCCGCTCTCACCTGACAAAAGACCAAAATGGCAGGAGGAGATACATGATACAGCAGAGTCAGAAATAGACTCCTCACACACACACACACACACACACACACACACACACACACACTATCTCTCACAGACACATATATTCTCTCTCTCTCTATCTATCTCTTCTCCAGTACTCCTTCCCTTTCTTCCATTCTTCCATTCTTCCCTGTCTTTTTCTTTCTTTCTCTCTCTCTCTCTCTCATCCAGTACTCCTTCCCTTTCTTTCTTTCTCTCTCTCTCATCCAGTACTCCTTCCCTTTCTTTCTTTCTCTCTTTCTTTCTCTCTCTCTCTCTCTCTCTCTCTCATCCAGTACTCCTTCCCTTTCTTTCTTTCTCTCTCTCTCATCCAGTACTCCTTCCCTTTCTTTCTTTCTCTCTTTCTTTCTCTCTCTCTCTCTCTCTCTCTCATCCAGTACTCCTTCCCTTTCTTTCTTTCTCTCTTTCTTTTTCTTTCTTTCTCTCTCTCTCTCTCATCCAGTACTCCTTCCCTTTCTCTTTCTTTCTTTCTCTCTCTCATCCAGTACTCCTTCTCTTTCTTTCTTTCTTTCTTTCTTTCTTTCTCTCTCTCTCTCATCCAGTACTCCCCTTCCCTTTCTTTCTTTCTCTCTCTCTCTCATCCAGTACTCCTTCCCTTTCTTCAAATCTTCCATTCTTTCTTTCTTTCTCTCTCTCTCTCTCTCTCTCTCTCTCTCTCTCTCTCTCTCTCTCTCTCTCATCCAGTACTCCTTCCCTTTCTTCAAATCTTCCATTCTTTCTTTCTTTCTCTCTCTCTCTCTCTCTCTCTCTCTCTCTCTCTCTCATCCAGTACTCCCCTTCCCTTTCTTTCTCTCTCTCATCCAGTACTCCTTCCCTTTCTTCAAATCTTCCATTCTTTCTTTCTTTCTTTCTTTCTTTTATCCAATACTCCTTCCCTTTCTTCCATTCTTTCTTCCATTTTTTCTTTCTTTCTCTCTCTCTCTCATCCAGTACTTTCTTTCTTTCTTTCTTTCTTTCTTTCTTTGTCATCCAGTACTCCTTTCCCTCTCTCTCTCTCTCTCTCTCTCTCTCTCTCTCTCTCATCCAGTACTTCTTCCCTTTCTTCAAATCTTCCATTCTTTCTTTCTTTCTTTCTTTTATCCAGTACTCCTTCCCTTTCTTCCATTCTTTCTTCCATTTTTTCTTTCTTTCTCTCTCACTCTCATCCAGTACTCTTTCTTTCTTTTTCTGTCATCCAGTACTCCTTTCCTTCCCTCCCTCTCTCTCTCTCTCATCCAGTACTCCTTCCCTTTCCTTCTTTCTTTCTTTCTTTCTCTCTCTCTCTTTCTCTCTCTCATCCAGTACTCCCCTTCCCTTTCTTTCTTTCTTTCTTTCTTTCTTTCTTTCTCTCTCTCATCCAGTACTCCTTCCCTTTCTTCAATTCTTCCATTCTTTCTTTCTTTCTTTCTTTTATCCAGTACTCCTTCCCTTTCTTCCATTCTTTCTTCCATTTTTTCATTCTTTCTCTCTCTCACTCTCATCCAGTACTCTTTCTTTCTTTCTTTCTTTCTTTCTTTCTTTCTTTCTTTCTCTCTCTCATCCAGTACTCCTTCCCTTTCTTCAATTCTTCCATTCTTTCTTTCTTTCTTTCTTTTATCCAGTACTCCTTCCCTTTCTTCCATTCTTTCTTCCATTTTTTCATTCTTTCTCTCTCTCACTCTCATCCAGTACTCTTTCTTTCTTTCTTTCTTTCTTTCTTTCTCTCTCTCATCCAGTACTCCTTCCCTTTCTTCAATTCTTCCATTCTTTCTTTCTTTCTTTTATCCAGTACTCCTTCCCTTTCTTCCATTCTTTCTTCCATTTTTTCATTCTTTCTCTCTCTCACTCTCATCCAGTACTCTTTCTTTCTTTCTTTCTTTCTTTCTTTGTCATCCAGTACTCCTTCCCTTCCCTTTCTTTCTCTCTCTCTCTCTCTCTCTCTCTCATCCAGTACTCCTTCCCTTTCTTCCATTCTTTCTTCCATTTTTTCTTTCTTTCTCTCTCTCACTCTCATCCAGTACTCTTTCTTTCTTTCTGTCATCCAGTACTCCTTCCCTTCCCTTTCTTTCTCTCTCTCTCTCTCTCTCTCTCGCTCATATCCAGTACTCCTTCCTTTTCTTTCTTCCTTTATTTCTCTTTCTCTCTCTCTCTCTCTCTCTCTCTCTCTCTCTCTCACATCCAGTACTCCTTCCCTTTCTTTCTTTCTAAGAAAATCACAAACTGGACCGTATGCTGTGGTCGAGTAAAGGTGGACAGATGATAGAGATGACGATTTCTTACTTTTCTTAAATAATTTCAGTTTTGTTTTATTTTTATATAAAAGCTGCTTTTTACATGAACAAGCACTCGGAGCATCTCGGAGAGCAGAAATGGGTTCGAGATCAACATTTACTTTGAAACATTTCAGTGGAAAAAAGTGAACCGTTTTTGGTTCGTTTTATCTTTTCTATGAATATATCGCTCCTTGTAGGCTAGAGAGAAAGAGAAACACTTATAAACCACTACAAATTCTTAAAGTCTACTTTCATATGAGCTCCATATTAATCCCCGCTGTAGAGTGAGACATTCAATGCTGAACTTAAACGGGAGCAAACTACTTCTTCCCACCAAAATAGTTAATTTTTTTCTAAATGCGCAGTAGGTTTTGATAAATATCCGCGTGGACGGCTCGGTGTTCTGTTTCAGCAGGATATAAAGTGTTGAAACACACATCCGCGTTCCTCTTTGTCTCTTTAGAAGCTTTTTCTTTCCGTGTGTGCAACAGGACACGCTGTAATATTTGGAGTTTAATGCTCTTAAAACATGACATCATCTCGGACAGGGAAACCCTCCGGGCTGGAGGAATCCTTTACTGGTGAACTTTCCTGGATCAATGGTATCCGAGCGGGAAGAATGGAGCTCGGAGGCTTTGAATGGCTCTCATTGTGTCAGCGAGGCAGAAGCCGGAGTCTGGATTGAAGCTCGGAGGTCTGAATCCCACTCCGGAGGTGGTCTTAACGCGTCGTTCACATTCTGAGTCACCCAGCTCGAACGCCCCACTGTTTTTGTGAGGAAAATGAGAAGCAGGCTGACCCTGAGCTCTCTTCCTTGCGCCTCGGTGACTCAGAGTGTTCTCGAGCCACGCCGTTCTGGCACACTAATCGCCTTTTTTTCCCCACTAGCTGCTCCATTTAATGCAAACCATCTGCAGTTCCAGAGCGAGCGACGCTCTGGAAATGGCATTCATCAACGATAACAAGCAGGCCCGTTACGCTCGGGGTTACGTGGCGACTCGGACGAGGTGTACTCTGAAACGAAAACAAAGTCAGCGAGTGACTCCGCTGCTTTTCTTGCTGTACAATCTGCTCATTCAAAGGCATTCCTGCAGAGTGACGGGGGAAATTCGCCCACTCCGACTTATAAGTGCGTGCAACATGCCGCACTACGAACGTCCACAATGACCTCTTTCATGAATCCCCCACCACCATCATCCCCCCCCACACACACACACACACACTCCAGGAGCATGCTGGGAGATAGGATAGACAGAAGGACAGCTTACACACATGCCGTGTCACTTCAGCTTTACACAGTCACGTGTTTTCCGTGACCCCTGTGCATGTGGTACTACTTACAGCTTCGACACACAACCCAGATGCATGTGTATAACAAACTATTTTTAAAAAAGTATGAAACAATTACGAAACAAAAGATACTTTATGCTGTGAAACGTCTGTGTGAAATTCCAAGCATCTGCAGAAATCATTTGGAAAAACTACAGACATCAGTACACACACACACACACACACACACACACACACACACACACACAAAAGCAAACTATTTCAGTACAAATGTATCTGCAGTGAATAAAAAATATTCCAGACATTTTTTACATATTAGACAATATGCTACGTGACTAGAATTTTTTTTTTTCTTTTTTAAAAATGCAATTTCACCAATTCGAGTCGTTTTCACTTTAAATACGCCACAAATTTTTAAAAAAAAACAACACAAAAACAAAAATAAACAAATAAATTCAAACATTTTTGGCTGCCAGAAATCATTTGACTTGAGCTTCAAAGAAACGATTTTATTAAACAATTAATTAAAAAGAAACTTAAGGCAAAATATCTGAAACGAAAAACAAAATGTTTAAGTTTATAAGTCTGTCATTACAGCATCATGGCGGTCATTTAGTTTTTATGTGTAAATTTTGTTAAATGCAAAAAGAAAACTTTACTCAAGTGCTCGAAGAAGTAAACAAAAAAAAATAACAAACAAAAAGCCCAAAAAGTCACCAAAACAACAAACAGAACCATTTGAAAACAAAACATTTTTTGGAATATTTTGAGGAATTTTGAAATATTTTATGAAAAAATTTTAAATATTTTATAAAGAATTCTGAAATATTTTAAAGATTTTTGAAATATTTTATGAAGAATTCTGAAATATTTTATGAAGAATTCTGAAATATTTTATAAAGAATTCTGAAATATTTAAAAGATTTTTGAAATATTTTATGAAAAATTTTGAAATATTTTATGATGAATTCTGAAATATTTTATAAAGAATTCGGAAATATTTTATGAAGAATGAGATTTTATGAAAATTTTGAAATATTTTATAATGAATTTTGAAATATTTTATGAACAATTGTGAATGATTTTGTAAAGAATTTTGAAATATTTTATTAAGAATTCTGAAAGTTTATGAATAATTTTGAAATATTTTATAATGAATTTTTATATATTTTATAATGAATATTGAAATATTTTAAAACAACCAAAGTAAATATCCTAAACACAACATCCTGAACATTGTATATTCACGATTCCACACTATTTCTATTTCCTTATTTAAATCTAAGCAAACGTGTGATATTATCAACCTTAGCTGCTTTGTACAAAAAGTCGAATTTTCCTTGAGTCTAATCTCTTCTCCTGAAGCGTGCGATCAGACAACACTCTGAGGGATTTGATCTAAAATTGACCAAAATGTGTGGAGTCACATGATCATTATATTGGGAAAAAAAATAAATACCGGTGGTGGTGTTAATCCTTTAATCAGTAATGAAAATTGTCTTATTCAGGCTAACAGTGTTAAAATCTTCGCTGTGTTTTCTCACGTTTTGTAACGATTCTCACGTTTAGAGAGTTATATCGCATTGTCGCGATCGTGCGAATCTGACGACCTGAAATAACACAACCCCGAGTCAACAAACTCCAGAGAAATCAAGGTGTCACCCGATGCCTGATGGAATAAGCGTTAAAATCTTTATAGAAGGTTATGTCAGGTGTCATTAGAGGTTATTAACGTCAGCATTATCAAAAATTCAAGTTCTCTCCGAAGGTTTAGCGTTCCGCAAAAAAATCTGAGTGTTAAAACCCCCCAGAATTCTTACATTTACATTATATAATCTTGAGCAGTGTATCGTTTCCGTCTTGTTCCTGCTTTTAGTCAGACTAATCGCTCTGACGAGTGGAGTAACTTTTCACAGCGCTATTAAACTTGCACGCTAAGAGATCGGCGCTGAAAGAGGAGCTCGGGGCGGCTGAGGTTCAAGAGCAACGCGACCCGTCCGTATCTTTCCTTCCGTTTACGTTTAGCGGACGCTTTAGGATTCGAGAGGTTTATTGTCGTGTTCTCAGTGAAGACACAGTGGTTTAGATAATAACAATCAAATCCTTACTTTGCTAGAATAGAAAGGAAATATGAAAGATTTGAAACGTTTCCAAGCAGTTCGCTCTTGTCGAGATGCTTCACTTCCTGAGCCGATGCTAAGCTGTTAGCATGACAGCGAGTTAGCCATCCCAGCGTCACCGATACACAGCGAGGAAATCGATCAGGCTGAGCGGAAAGAAATATTAGCTCTCGAATCTCATCGGAAAAAAAATGATAGCAGTTATGATTAAGTAGAAACGTGTTCTAAACAGACAGAAGTAGGGGTATGAAGATGAGGCTGACTGATGCCTCGTTTTGTCTGGAGCGTGAAGGCGAGCGAGGAATTTACGACGTTTTACCTCATCCGCCTTCACCTTTAGTAAGCGTCTGGTCAGAATCGCTGGGGTTTCGTAATCTTATCAGATTTCGGGACGGGAAAACGTTGCATGGACGTACAAACAAACATAATAATCCCTGGGAAACAAATTTCTGACTCAAAACAAACAAACAATCTCATCCTTGGTGCCTCAATGTTTCAGTTCAATAGATACAGCTGGTCTTTACGGTCCTGACTTTATCCCCACATACACACACACACACACACACACACACACACACACTATATAAAACTGCTGGAAACGTCAGAGCACTGAGGAGATATTCAAAATCTTATAGCTTCTTCTAAGCGTTTTATAAAGCAAAACCGTTTTAGGATTGAATTCCTATTTTAACGCATAATAAGGAATTCTGAAAATAAGTCGAATCGATTTATTTCTCATTCGAAATCCAGGTACGTTAATCCTGCTATAAATGAATCAAACTGCCCTGCTGCTGTCATACAGTTCAGTTACTCCGGAGGTTAATATTTATTTGGATGGATGATATCGTAGCACCTGCAGAGGAAGTCGTGAAAAGGAAGCTTTATTTCCTGTAAAACAAAAAAAAAAAAAACAACCAAAAAACGTTTTTTTGGTATATATTTATTTGGTAAAACTATTCTGGTTGCCAGTTCGCACCTTATACACTCGCTTGAGACAGCATGAGACGGTGTAGTGATGGTGATGGAGGTGGTGGAGGTGGGGTGTGTGTCGGGAGCGAGTGGATGGAGATGTGTTCGTGATAGCTCCACTCCACCTCTTTGTTCTTGGCTTTCTGCGTAGCGAGAGGTCACACGACTCGCGTTAAAGATTTACGCGTTCGCTGGCAGACGTCGCGCCGTTCGCCTTTAATCTGATCCGACTTTTAGTGCTTTTTAGGCCCGAGTGCTGCGTGACGAGCCGCTAAACCCGAGGGCTTCGGCCCTGAGAAGACAAAAGCCACGTCTCTCAGGTGTCTCAGCATCTCTAACAAACACGCTCGAACGTGGACGTTTCATCCGCCGTCTGATGTTTGCAGGATTTCACAGAGAATTGGAACAAATTCTTTTTCGAGCAAATGATTCATTCTACATTTACATATAAATAAAGTTCATTAAAACATCGTACATTTTAGATTCTGAACTCAGCATTGTTTACTCGTCATTGTTTACTCTTTAGGCATGAAGACATGTAGTTTCTTACCAGCGTAATAATGAGCTAGCAAGAAATTTCTAGAAAGATCCAAAAGCATCCTTTAGTTACAAATCAATCCAAAGTAGGAAAAGTGAAGAAACTCACAGATCTGAGAGAAGATCGCTGCACCAAGTCGCTGCTCTGTACGGAGCTTGCGCTCACCGCTCCAGCAACGCTAACACGTGTGGAGATGCGCCTCAGTGTGTGTGTGTGTGTGTGTGTGTGACTCATGCTAAGCTTGGCTCGTGACTGGCAGCTACCTGGTGTGACTGGGTGTTTATTCCATATAAACTTTAATCATATTTCCTGTCAGGTTTATTAACCACGCTGAATCTCACGATCGAATCGAATAGAATAAGAAAAAGAAAAAAAACAGGTCACATGGTTTGGATTGAGCTTTTCATTTTTTTTCTCGTTTTGATCATGCAATCCAAATTCAGTCAAATTGATAACGTTTCTGAGCGGATCATACGATCACAAACGAATGTTGTGGTAGGACATCGTCTCCATGGCAACAACCATCCGGTGGACGGAGCATGTGATACGTGATCGATATCGTGAAGGAATCTCCAGTTTAGGAAATCCATTCAGGACTAAATTTCTTCAGTGATCTTCTTTGTATTATTATACATTTTATACACAAATAACGTAACTATAAATGGATAAAAAAAGTGTCCATGGTCAATGTACTAGAAGAGGAATAAAATATGTAATACAGGACGCATTATGAGGGAAATAATCAACTTTAGATACCGCTTTAAAACTTTCGAGAGATCATTTAACATTGATTTTTTTTTTTTTTTTTTTAAATAATTTTTTTTTTTTTTTTGTTAATTTTATTTCTTAAAGTCAAGGCTGAAGATATGTTTATTTATTAAGCACTAATAAAGAAAACATATCATTTTAGAAATGAAGAGTGTTAACAAATCAAGCTACACTTTCACACTGTTACACACACACACACACACACACACGTCGAGGTTATCCAGACGAGTGTTGGCGTTGGGAAAACAGAGCTGGAGAGGGTTTGCTGTATTTTGAAACCTTCAGTGTTCGAGTGTGTGCATAAATATTAGCCAACAAATAAACCCTGTGTGAGATCAATGCCCTTTAATATGGTCACACAAAATTAAAAAAAAGTCAAACCACGTCTCATCAAAAACCTGCACCAATCACATCAGTAAAAACAACTTCCTGTGTCCAAAGATGGGAAAGTTATTGTTAAAAATGACTATCAAAGAGAAAAGTATAAATACGTCCAAAAATGATTTATATATATTATGTAATAGAAATTAAATACGTCAAATTATATATATATATATATATATATATATATATATATATATATATATATATTATATATATATATATATATATATATATATATATATATATATATATATATATATATATATATAAAATTTACTAATTTGACAGAAATTAACTTGTCTAATCGTTCACTATAATTAATTAACTAATTCCATAAATAATTCAATAGAATTACCAATTTATATATGTATTCAATTCTAAAAACAGTAAACAAAATCATAATATTTTCCCCTAAAATGTTATAAAAAGCTACTAGAGATAAGAAAATCTGATAAAATTTATGAAAAATGTTATTTACAGAAATATCTAGCTATGAAAGTTTCTGTTAAAGTTACTACATACAATAAAACTTCTTAAACAATCTCAAATATATTACATTTATTAAAAATCATTAAACGTATTCAAATTGAAGCTACTATTAAGGTTAGTATTTAGAAAAGTTAACTAAGTAGTATATTTTTTTGGTAAAGTTACTATAATACATTATGTATGTTTAGTGTGAAAGTTTCTACTTATAAAATGTTATAACTACAGATATTTTTGAAAAGAGCTAACAAATAATAAATTTATTAAGGTACTACTTTCAAAAGTAAAACTATTTAAAGCTTATTTTTAAGATTACTTTTAACAAAGTGAACTATATACTAAGGTCAGAATTAAGGCTAGTATTTAGGTCAGAATTTAAATTAAAAAAGTTAGTAGTTGTCTATCTAGTACATTTTCTATTAAATTTATTGCTAAATTAACTATTCACAAAGCCGACTATCTAGTCGGGTTAGTATTAAAGTTATTACTTTTAAAACTGAATGTTTAGGAAGCTTACAATTGTGGTTTTATTTAAAAAAGCTAACTATCTAGTACATTTACTAATAAAAAATATAATTATTATAATTTTCCAAACTTTAATTTCCAAATCTAGCTATATATTTATACATAGATTGAAAACAACTATTCAGAAAGCCAATTATCTAGTAAAGGTTTGTGTTAAAGTTACTATTTACAAATCTTAAAGCTAAGCTTTAAATTAAGGATAATATTTAGAATAGTTATGTATGTATCTAATAATAATGTTTATTATTCAGGATACATTTTTAAAAAATAATTATTTATTAAAAGTAATTAATTACAAAGCCAACTATTTAGTAAAGGCACAATTATGGTTAGCATAAAAAAAAAACAACAACTATCTAATATGTTTAATAAAAGTTATAATTAAGATGAATATTTAGAAAAACTAACTATATATAAATTGTTATTTATAAGATTGTTTTTTTTTTTTTTTTTTTTAAAAACAAGCTATTTAGTAAAGTTACTTAAAATTAAAGTTGCTACTTACAAACCTGACTATCTAGTAAGTTTACAGAAATGCTAACTATATAGTAAGTTCTTATTTGGCAGACTATTTCCAAAAATTTGATAATTTAATAGTTACTTTTTAGATAATTTATCTTAATAGCAAGGGAAAATTAAGGCTACTATTTTTAAAATCAGTATTTTGAAAAGCTAACAATCGAGCAAGTTTACTAATAAAGTTAGGACACTAAATACAAAACTAACTAACTATAAATAGCTACTATTAAAGTTATCGTTTATAAAGTTAATGATTTAGTAAGGTTAATATTTATAAAACTGTCTGGTTTTGCTGTAAGGTCCTTTTTATTTCTGAAATTGTTAGCATGAGGGCTAATCTGCAGGATACATTACAGAAGATGCTATTGTTAAGTATGGTAGTCTAGACAAGATTAGACAGTAAACAAACACCTTTGCACATCGCTACACGCAAACCCCCACACACACACACACACACACACACACACACACACACACACGAGGAAAAGCAACATTCCATGCTAGCTTGTGACAGAGAACTCCGAGCGATCATCTTTAACTCTTTTACATTCCTCGGGTGTCATGAAGCAGCTTTTCCTTCTCTTTCCAACCTCACAACCTTTTCTTTCGTATTTGTTGTTTTTTTCTTCTCAAGTGAATCATTTAGGAAGAAAAAAACAGATAAAAGATGCAACTAATGAGCAGAAGCCACAGATGTCTGGTCGGGTGGCAGACAAATGAAAACAGGATGCTTTAAGAATCCAAGATGCTGCGTTTGCTTTGTTACAGTAAATTCAAACATGGACACACACACACACACACACACACACACACACACACACACACACACACATTATGTATTGAACTTTTTCAAACCATATATAAAAGTTATATATAGATTACAAACTAAGCAGCATTACAAAGTTGATTATTTGACTATAACGACACGTCCTGGAGATTTTCATTCCTCTCACACTTCTTTTTTCTCTCACACACACATTTACACATGAGAACTCCATCCTCAATCATGACTCTACATCTACAAGTGTACATATCTGTGCATTTTCGTGTACATTTTCCCCCTCTCTCTCCTTCCCTTTCTTTCCTTTTTCTGCTATTAGAAAGTTAGTAGTGATTTTTTGTCTTTTTTGTCTTTTATTTTCTTTTTTTGTATTTTTTATTTGTCTTTTTTGTTTCTTTTTTGTCTTGATTTTCTTTTTTTTGCCTTTATTGTCTTTTTTTACTTTATTTTCTTTTTGTCTTTTTATCTTTGTTTTCTTTTTTATCTTTATTGTCCTTCATTTATCTTTATTTTCTATTTTGGTTTTATTTTCTGTTTTATCTTTATTGTCTTAATTGCCTTTTTTAATCTTTATTTTCTTTTTTATCCTTATTGTCCTGTTTTGTCTTTATTTTCTTTTTTGTCTTTATTTTCTTTTTTTATCTTTATTTTCTTTTTCATCTTTATTGTCCTTTTTTGTCTTTATTTCTTTTTTACCTTTATTTTCTATTTTGGTTTTATTTTCTGTTTTATCTTTATTGTCTTTATTGCCTTTTTTAATCTTTATTTTCTTTTTTTTTTTATCTTTATTGTCCTTTTTTTTGTCTTTATTTTCTTTTTTTGTCTTTTTTATCTTTATTTTGGTTTTATTTTCTGTTTTATCTTTATTGCCTTTTTTAATCTTTATTTTAAGTTTCATATCCTTTTTTATTATTATTCTGACTAATACACTAAAGCATCATTTGAATGATTTGCTGATGATGATGATGAAGATGAGGAGCTAACCTTTTTCCAGTACACTTTATAAAAAAAAACACACAAAAAACCCACAACAACAACAACAACCACCATACAACAATAAAACAGCATCATTTCTGTAGCAAAGATCTATAGCTGTCCATCACAACAGCTTTTACACACACACACACACACACACACACACGTCAATAACATCAACGTCATGTATACATGGAACTGTACATATATATATATATATATTTATAAAGACTTATTCCAGGTATTATAGCACAACACGAAACGATAAATATTTTTTATCGTTTAAAACGATAACAGATTCTACATAAAGTATGTTTAACTAAAACAGCACCACACACACACACACACACGGTGCATGACATGAGCGAGAGCAGACGCACATGTGCAAACCTGGAACGCAGCCATGTAGCTTACTGTAGTCAATCAGGAAGTGGTCATGAAGCTCCACGCCCACCTCTCTCACCTCCCTCACCCCTCCACCCTGCTCCCCAGCCCTGTGCCACCTGCACAAGTCCCACAGGATGCACACACACACACACACATATACACACACAGCACAATCATCAACCCACCCACATTCAAACAAACACACAACCGCCCCACAGACTCACACCTACACCTCCAGCTGCATGAGTAAAACCGCATATTGCGCTTGTTTTTGTTCATCGCCTCAGAAATCACTAGACGCTGAGGAAACTGTCAGCGTATTCTTCTGCGCTCTCCAGATCGGCATAACGTGCAAAAAAAAAAAAGCTCTTTATGTCGAGTTATAAAGTAACACGCCAACATAAGTCCATAAGGCTACGTGAAAATATCAGCATGAATATCTAGATCAAATAGAAAACCTCATTTTTGCAATCTAGGGTGTCAATTTTGGTGGCAGTTTGCATTGTGACAGTTATAACACCTGTAATAAGCCTTTATAAATGTTTACGTCTGGTTTTTTTCCTCCCATCATGAACCGCTTACACCAGTGATAATACGTCTAGAAGGAAAAAAAGACATGTTTTTCAAATTTAGGGTCAGACAAAAAACCAAAAAAAACCAAACACACATAATGCATTCACATGAGTCATTACAGTGCCATAACACCGTCATAACTATTCATAGAAACAGAAGCTTGTTTCAATTAAGTGTCGGAAAATAAACAAGCTTTAGTTCTATTTTTCCTATTAACCACAAGCTCGGTCATATCAGTACTGTTCTGTGTCTCTGACGCACCAGAAGTACAGCGATTCACAAAGTTAGTCTTAAGATGGCTCAGAAAGCTGTCATAGCATGACCTTATCTGAACCACACAGATTCAGGTCGTGTTATGATGCTTTCTGAGCTGTCTTAAAACTGACTTTGTGACTCAGGTGTTCTGTCGATCTCAAATCTTTCTGTTTTTTTTTGAATAAGGCTTATTAATCTTTTATGCAGGCTTATGTAGGTGTCATGTAGCCCTACAAACAGTACCTTTATGTAGAGCATCACTAGTAAAGACTGACACGTTCACTGACAAGGGGAATTTCAAGCTTAGGATTTTTGCATAAGACGTACCGCACGCCACACTTAGTTGACTTAAGGTGGCGTTATGACACTTTATGCAGGAATGTCACAAGGACATATTGCTAATGATGCATCATAGCAAAAAGGGAAACCAAACGCATGCTAATTTAAGGTCCGATAAAAGGTTCAGAAATCAATCGTCTTATTTATTGTGGTGTCACGACATGGTTATAAGCATTCATAAAGCTTCATTAAGCAGAAATAAGAATATATATACACACACAGAGAGAGAAACTCTCTATATATATTCTAGATATACTGTAACACTTTCTTGTTACAGTGCAATGACTAGCAGTGATAAAGCCGCCACTATGTCACTGTGTTATTAACACTTAATAAATCGTACGTCAGTCATACGTCAGCCTGCAAGGCGTTACAACACAACCCGGTGTCAACAGTTTGTTCCGACGTTATAGTGATTCCACTTCAGGCTTGACAAAAAGCTCAAGCGGTTTGTTATAAGCCTTTATAAACGTCTATTCTGGTTAATACCTTCACTATGTCGCAGTGTTATAAAGGTTTTCATAACAGTGTAATTAACACCAAGTATGCCAAGTTCAAAACACCATAGCAGTTGTTCAGTTATTTATTTTTTTTACTCGAGTTATGTCGCGTCATTACTACTTATGTCAGTCATAAGTCACCTCAGGAAGTGTTATAGCAAAAAAAAAAAAAAAAAAAAAAGGTCAGGTGTTTTATTGACTTGATGAGCAGTGTCTGTTTTCACTTGGTGTAAATGTTCATGCAGGTTTGTGTCACAGGTTCTCGTGAAAAGCTGACGCAGGTTGCGTATCGCTTCATGAACATTCATAACAGAGATGACCGACGTGACGCCTTTAATGAAGCTTTATAAAGCCTGTCTCAGCTTAGATCACAATGCCTGAGTAACTCACACTAATGAGTTTCATCTTCTGGACAAATCACAGTGATTACTGACTCCTCCACGCTTCGATCATCTTCGATTCGTTTGATCTGACATTATTTCTTGTCATGCAAAAAGGGATGTCTTGGATTTCCAGTACCACTGTTTTAAACACACACACACACACACACAAACACACACACACACACAGTGGGAATGTTCGGTTTAGCCGCTCATTCAACATTTCTCACATCAGGAATCTCTTTCTGTGGCCACATGTCTTTCCCTCCATCCCTCCGTCCCTCACGTCCCCCTCTCCGTCTCTCTCGAAGCCATGATCTCATCCTCTTCCCAGGAATCCGCTGATTGTTTTAAATACCTTCCACTTGGGAGCTGGAGCGGACTGGAGTGACTGCGCAGCTCGTTCCCAAGTGCCTCAGGAATGAAAGAGGGAAAGGAGGAGGGGGAGAAACGAGAAAAGGAGGGAACAGGAAATGAACCTTCAGTAAAGAACGTCACGGTAACGTTTCTCGGGGCACGACCGCGATCCGGTTCGCTCATGCTTTGTTCCGAATTGGCCGGGAACTTTAATCCGGTTCAGAGAGAAAAGGAAAAGACAAATCAAGAAGGGGAAAAAAAAAACAATCGGGTCGAGTTATTGTTGGCTTCACGCCGGAGAATTCGATGATGAAACGACTGACCAAGCTACATGAGCTGGTGGATTTTTTTTTTTTTTGTTGTTGGACTTTTCCAGTGTATTTAATCCTCCTCGTATCCTTCACAGCAATACACAACCTTTACTACATTATCAGCAATTGAGAACGAGTCTAGAAATAGACACACGGAACCGGACACTTTATTTTTCTTTACAATTTTTTTTTTTTTTTATATATATATACATTTTTTTTTAAATTTCCAGAATTATTTTACTCAAAAAAAATCTAAAAATGTTTTTTTTTTTTTTTAAATAAAAACATTTTTCTCAAACACTAGCATGGGGCTGAAGACGTCCAAAAAAAATCCCAAACAATTTTTTTTAGACAGTTTTTAAATAATAAAATAGGTAAAATGCCATTTTATTATTGAAATTTTTTTTTTTCCCGGCGTTCATATTGTAAATTCGCTTTCGTTTTCATTCTAAGTAAAAGTTTTAACTGGATCAAAGCTGACTCAACCTGAACATTTTCACACAGCGATAAGTGAAAGTAGGGTTTGGGTGGAGATATTGAGTGTGTATTTGTGGTATGTTCGACCGGGTAAAACCTCAACAGGGGTGAAAGCGTGATTTATTTAAAAGCAAGAAAACAGAAAGCTGGTACAAAAAAATCAAAAATTCCCTGAGAGCTGTCTGTAATTAACACCGGGAAAACCCTTGCGTCTGACTTTTACTGGCCTTTTATCGCTTGGGACGACAATAAGCAGGATTTTTTACTGAGAGATTTGTTTTCTCAACTGAACATGCACTGCACTCTGTTTATTTCCTGTCTGTGTGTGTGTGTGTGTGTGTGCTTCAGTGCCCTGTGCAGCGCAGTGTGTATGTTATATTTAGAGGGAACCCAGTATTACACAGCCAAGCTGTGTATGAGTCATTTGTGCCAACACGGACCAGTGACACCACTGCTTCCCCCAAAGATTTCCTCAGAAACTCTGTGTGTGTGTGTGTGTGTGTGTGTGTGTGTGTATTTGTATGGGTTTTATTTGTGCATCTGTTTACGTCTGTTTGTTTACGTGGAGTAAGTGATACACAGAACGAAGGATGGGTGTGAGTAAGAAAAACTGACCGTGTGGGTAGATAGGTCTTTGTGTGTGTGTGTGTGTCTGGGATAGCCCCAGGCTGTGTCTGGCCCATATTTAGTCCTACTGTCTTTTCTAGTATCTGTGTCTGCTTAGCTCAGCTTGTGTGTGTTCCTTGGAGTGAGCAGAACTGATACCGAGGGCTTATGGTCTGCAGTCTGACCCGGAGTAATAGTAAAGGAAACCCAGGATAAACCTGGGATAAAGCGGGAGTCCTGTGTAACAACACACTAGTACAGTACGCTGTAGAGTAATCCACAGTATACTGTAGTACAGCCTTGTATTTAACACTCATCACACCGCATCATACACACTGCAGTACCCATGCACTTTGTGTAGCAAACATATAGATATAGTATACAAATACTTATAGTAGTATATAGTATAGTAGAGCATCCTTACAGTAATGCAGTGTGTACTACAAGTCATCAGTTAAGTATACTACATTACTACACCATATAGTACAGGACAACATAGTACAAATCAGTGAAGTGTACTACATCACTGCACCCTACATTACACCATACTACATTATAATGAAGTGTACTACATCACCGCACCCTACATTACACCATACTACATTATAATGAAGTGTACTACATCACCCTACATTACACCATACTACATTATAATGAAGTGTACTACATCACTGCACCCTACATTACACCATACTACATTATAATGAAGTGTACTACATCACCGCACCCTACATTACACCATACTACATTATAATGAAGTGTACTACATCACCGCACCCTACATTACACCATACTACATTATAATGAAGTGTACTACATCACCACACCCTACATTACACCATACTACATTATAATAAAGTGTACTACATCACCGCACCCTACATTACACCATACTACATTATAATGAAGTGTACTACATCACCCTACATTACACCATACTACATTATAATGAAGTGTACTACATCACCCTACATTACACCATACTACATTATAATGAAGTGTACTACATCACTGCACCCTACATTACACCATACTACATTATAATGAAGTGTACTACATCACCGCACCCTACATTACACCATACTACATTATAATGAAGTGTACTACATCACCCTACATTACACCATACTACATTATAATGAAGTGTACTACATCACCGCACCCTACATTACACCATACTACATTATAATGAAGTGTACTACATCACCCTACATTACACCATACTGCATTATAATGAAGTGTACTACATCACCGCACCCTACATTACACCATACTACATTATAATGAAGTGTACTACATCACTGCACCCTACATTACACCATACTGCATTATAATGAAGTGTACTACATCACCGCACCCTACATTACACCATACTACATTATAATGAAGTGTACTACATCACTGCACCCTACATTACACCATACTGCATTATAATGAAGTGTACTACATCACCGCACCCTACATTACACCATACTGCATTATAATGAAGTGTACTACATCACCGCACCCTACATTACACCATACTACATTATAATGAAGTGTACTACATCACTGCACCCTACATTACACCATACTGCATTATAATGAAGTGTACTACATCACCGCACCCTACATTACACCATACTACATTATAATGAAGTGTACTACATCACTGCACCCTACATTACACCATACTACATTATAATAAAGTGTACTACATCACCGCACCCTACATTACACCATACTACATTATAATGAAGTGTACTACATCACCCTACATTACACCATACTACATTATAATGAAGTGTACTACATCACCCTACATTACACCATACTACATTATAATGAAGTGTACTACATCACTGCACCCTACATTACACCATACTACATTATAATGAAGTGTACTACATCACCGCACCCTACATTACACCATACTACATTATAATGAAGTGTACTACATCACCCTACATTACACCATACTACATTATAATGAAGTGTACTACATCACCGCACCCTACATTACACCATACTACATTATAATGAAGTGTACTACATCACCCTACATTACACCATACTGCATTATAATGAAGTGTACTACATCACCGCACCCTACATTACACCATACTACATTATAATGAAGTGTACTACATCACCCTACATTACACCATACTACATTATAATGAAGTGTACTACATCACCCTACATTACACCATACTGCATTATAATGAAGTGTACTACATCACTGCACCCTACTGCATTATAATGAAGTGTACTACATCACTGCACCCTACATTACACCATACTACATTATAATGAAGTGTACTACATCACTGCACCCTACATTACACCATACTACATTATAATGAAGTGTACTACATCACCCTACATTACACCATACTACATTATAATGAAGTGTACTACATCACTGCACCCTACATTACACCATACTACATTATAATGAAGTGTACTACATCACCCTACATTACACCATACTACATTATAATGAAGTGTACTACATCACTGCACCCTACATTACACCATACTGCATTATAATGAAGTGTACTACATCACCCTACATTACACCATACTACATTATAATGAAGTGTACTACATCACCCTACATTACACCATACTACATTATAATGAAGTGTACTACATCACCCTACATTACACCATACTACATTATAATGAAGTGTACTACATCACCCTACATTACACCATACTACATTATAATGAAGTGTACTACATCACCCTACATTACACCATACTACATTATAATGAAGTGTACTACATCACCGCACCCTACATTACACCATACTACATTATAATGAAGTGTACTACATCACTGCACCCTACATTACACCATACTACATTATAATGAAGTGTACTACATCACCGCACCCTACATTACACCATACTACATTATAATGAAGTGTACTACATCACCCTACATTACACCATACTACATTATAATGAAGTGTACTACATCACTGCACCCTACATTACACCATACTACATTATAATGAAGTGTACTACATCACTGCACCCTACATTACACCATACTGCATTATAATGAAGTGTACTACATCACCCTACATTACACCATACTACATTATAATGAAGTGTACTACATCACCGCACCCTACATTACACCATACTACATTATAATGAAGTGTACTACATCACCCTACATTACACCATACTGTATGATAATGAAGTGTACTACATCACCGCACCCTACATTACACCATACTACATTATAATGAAGTGTACTACATCACCCTACATTACACCATACTACATTATAATGAAGTGTACTACATCACTGCACCCTACATTACACCATACTACATTATAATGAAGTGTACTACATCACCCTACATTACACCATACTACATTATAATGAAGTGTACTACATCACCGCACCCTACATTACACCATACTACATTATAATGAAGTGTACTACATCACCCTACATTACACCATACTACATTATAATGAAGTGTACTACATCACCCTACATTACACCATACTGCATTATAATAAAGTGTACTACATCACTGCACCCTACATTACACCATACTACATTATAATGAAGTGTACTACATCACCGCACCCTACATTACACCATACTACATTATAATGAAGTGTACTACATCACCCTACATTACACCATACTACATTATAATGAAGTGTACTACATCACTGCACCCTACATTACACCATACTACATTATAATGAAGTGTACTACATCACCGCACCCTACATTACACCATACTACATTATAATGAAGTGTACTACATCACCGCACCCTACATTACACCATACTGCATTATAATGAAGTGTACTACATCACCACACCCTACATTACACCATACTACATTATAATAAAGTGTACTACATCACCGCACCCTACATTACTCCATACTACATTATAATGAAGTGTACTACATCACCCTACATTACACCATACTACATTATAATGAAGTGTACTACATCACCCTACATTACACCATACTACATTATAATGAAGTCTACTACATCACCCTACATTACACCATACTACATTATAATGAAGTGTACTACATCACCCTACATTACACCATACTACATTATAATGAAGTGTACTACATCACCGCACCCTACATTACACCATACTACATTATAATGAAGTGTACTACATCACTGCACCCTACATTACACCATACTGCATTATAATGAAGTGTACTACATCACCGCACCCTACATTACACCATACTACATTATAATGAAGTGTACTACATCACCCTACATTACACCATACTACATTATAATGAAGTGTACTACATCACCCTACATTACACCATACTGCATTATAATGAAGTGTACTACATCACTGCACCCTACTGCATTATAATGAAGTGTACTACATCACTGCACCCTACATTACACCATACTACATTATAATGAAGTGTACTACATCACTGCACCCTACATTACACCATACTACATTATAATGAAGTGTACTACATCACCCTACATTACACCATACTACATTATAATGAAGTGTACTACATCACTGCACCCTACATTACACCATACTACATTATAATGAAGTGTACTACATCACCGCACCCTACATTACACCATACTACATTATAATGAAGTGTACTACATCACCCTACATTACACCATACTACATTATAATGAAGTGTACTACATCACTGCACCCTACATTACACCATACTGCATTATAATGAAGTGTACTACATCACCCTACATTACACCATACTACATTATAATGAAGTGTACTACATCACCCTACATTACACCATACTACATTATAATGAAGTGTACTACATCACCCTACATTACACCATACTACATTATAATGAAGTGTACTACATCACCCTACATTACACCATACTACATTATAATGAAGTGTACTACATCACCCTACATTACACCATACTACATTATAATGAAGTGTACTACATCACCGCACCCTACATTACACCATACTACATTATAATGAAGTGTACTACATCACCCTACATTACACCATACTACATTATAATGAAGTGTACTACATCACTGCACCCTACATTACACCATACTGCATTATAATGAAGTGTACTACATCACCCTACATTACACCATACTACATTATAATGAAGTGTACTACATCACCCTACATTACACCATACTACATTATAATGAAGTGTACTACATCACTGCACCCTACATTACACCATACTACATTATAATGAAGTGTACTACATCACCGCACCCTACATTACACCATACTACATTATAATGAAGTGTACTACATCACCCTACATTACACCATACTGTATGATAATGAAGTGTACTACATCACCGCACCCTACATTACACCATACTACATTATAATGAAGTGTACTACATCACCCTACATTACACCATACTACATTATAATGAAGTGTACTACATCACCCTACATTACACCATACTACATTATAATGAAGTGTACTACATCACCCTACATTACACCATACTACATTATAATGAAGTGTACTACATCACCCTACATTACACCATACTACATTATAATGAAGTGTACTACATCACCGCACCCTACATTACACCATACTACATTATAATGAAGTGTACTACATCACCCTACATTACACCATACTACATTATAATGAAGTGTACTACATCACCCTACATTACACCATACTGCATTATAATAAAGTGTACTACATCACTGCACCCTACATTACACCATACTACATTATAATAAAGTGTACTACATCACCCTACATTACACCATACTACATTATAATGAAGTGTACTACATCACCGCACCCTACATTACACCATACTACATTATAATGAAGTGTACTACATCACTGCACCCTACATTACACCATACTACATTATAATGAAGTGTACTACATCACCGCACCCTACATTACACCATACTGCATTATAATGAAGTGTACTACATCACCCTACATTACACCATACTACATTATAATGAAGTGTACTACATCACTGCACCCTACATTACACCATACTACATTATAATGAAGTGTACTACATCACCGCACCCTACATTACACCATACTACATTATAATGAAGTGTACTACATCACCCTACATTACACCATACTGTATTATAATGAAGTGTACTACATCACCGCACCCTACATTACACCATACTACATTATAATGAAGTGTACTACATCACCCTACATTACACCATACTACATTATAATGAAGTGTACTACATCACCGCACCCTACATTACACCATACTGCATTATAATGAAGTGTACTACATCACTGCACCCTACATTACACCATACTACATTATAATGAAGTGTACTACATCACCGCACCCTACATTACACCATACTACATTATAATGAAGTGTACTACATCACCCTACATTACACCATACTGCATTATAATGAAGTGTACTACATCACTGCACCCTACATTACACCATACTGCATTATAATGAAGTGTACTACATCACTGCACCCTACATTACACCATACTACATTATAATGAAGTGTACTACATCACTGCACCCTACATTACACCATACTACATTATAATAAAGTGTACTACATCACCCTACATTACACCATACTACATTATAATGAAGTGTACTACATCACTGCACCCTACATTACACCATACTGCATTATAATGAAGTGTACTACATCACTGCACCCTACATTACACCATACTGCATTATAATAAAGTGTACTACATCACCGCACCCTACATTACACCATACTACATTATAATGAAGTGTACTACATCACCCTACATTACACCATACTGCATTATAATGAAGTGTACTACATCACCCTACATTACACCATACTACATTATAATGAAGTGTACTACATCACCCTACATTACACCATACTACATTATAATGAAGTGTACTACATCACCCTACATTACACCATACTGCATTATAATGAAGTGTACTACATCACCCTACATTACACCATACTACATTATAATGAAGTGTACTACATCACTGCACCCTACATTACACCATACTGCATTATAATGAAGTGTACTACATCACCCTACATTACACCATACTACATTATAATGAAGTGTACTACATCACCCTACATTACACCATACTACATTATAATGAAGTGTACTACATCACTGCACCCTACATTACACCATACTACATTATAATGAAGTGTACTACATCACCGCACCCTACATTACACCATACTACATTATAATGAAGTGTACTACATCACCCTACATTACACCATACTGCATTATAATGAAGTGTACTACATCACTGCACCCTACATTACACCATACTACATTATAATGAAGTGTACTACATCACCCTACATTACACCATACTACATTATAATGAAGTGTACTACATCACCCTACATTACACCATACTGCATTATAATGAAGTGTACTACATCACTGCACCCTACATTACACCATACTACACTTCACTGGACCATACCACAGCACAGCACAGCACTCCTCAGTGATGTCCCCTACACTAGAAGGAAAAGAAGCAGCATTTATTTTTGTCACATATTCATTACAGCACATTTCTTTCTTCACATATCTCAGCTTTGGAGGTCGAGGTCAGAGCAGAGGGTCAGCCATGATACAGCAGAGCCTGTACCTCTGACCTGAACCTTGACCTTCTGATCAACAAGCCAGAGCCTTAACCACTGCTCCAAATATAGCAAAGCTTAATGTACTGTCATTTGCACTACAATAATGCCCAGCATACCACATTTACATGTACGGCATTTGGTAGACGCCCTTATCCAGAGCAATGACGTCTCATAAGGGTTAAGGGCCTTGCTCAAGGGCCCAGCAGTGGCAGCTTAGTGGACCTGGGATTTAAATTCCCATTAGTAGCCCTTCATACTACACCATACTCTACAGTATACTCTAGTTTTAAAACTACTGATGCTAAACACATCAAGCACACACACACACACACACACACACACAAACCCACACACCCAGAAACCTGGCCTTGAAGGAAAAGCTGAGAGAAACTGTTGAGTCATGCTTTATTTATTTGAGGTGAATCTGAGCTACTGTTTAGCAGCACAGACAGAGAGGTGAGATATTTCTGCTTAGGACAGCTGTTCCACTGCAGTGCATTATTTATCATCTTCTTTTGGCTAAGTGGATACGGATAAAGACGAGCTGGAAACACCACCTTGCACTTACCCTGCCGGCTCTCTTCAAAGCCTGGACGCAGAGAAGAGAAGACGTCACGTCACGGAGGAGACTGGACGATCGGATCGATGAGATGATGATGATGATGGCGAGAGGAAGACGAGTTCATTTGGTTTAAAGGCCCTCTGTGGTGACGGGGGTGAGTGTGGAAGTGAGTGTGTGAAACGATCGAGTCTGAATGCTCTAGATAAATAAGGAGAGTTTGAGTAAGCAGAAATACATGAATGAGTGTGTGTGTGTGTGTGTGTGTGTGTGTGTGTGTGTGGGGTGAGAGGAACATCTCGAGTTTCATTACACGTGCACAGAACATGTTGATTAGAGATCTTCACATGTGACCTTTGCACGCACACACGCACACACACACACACACACACTTTAAACGTTGCTGGACACGGACATGAAAGACCACCCCCCCCCCCCCACACACACACACGCTATTTTAAGCTCTGCAGAAGTGTGATTTACAGACCCCATCGAGACCAAAATAAACCAGTGACTAAACCTGATGAGGTGCAGTCTCACCCACACACAAATTCCACACACATACACACATTCCATCCTAAGCAAAACACTAGTCATGCGTGCTACACAGTAAAACGTGGTACGAAGCTCACCACGCTTCTGCACTCCACAGTACAACACAACGACCCACGACAAAATAACTGTACACTACAGTGGGGTGCAGAAATGCATGCAGCAGTACACATCAGTGCAGCTCACCACAATACAGTGTACTACACTGCAGTACTCCGAATACTATACTCCACACACAGTCCACAGTATAATCTCACAGGACCCGCCACAGCCTGGGTTCGAACCCCAGCCACTGAGGGGCTGAAAACGGGAGGGTTGCATCCAGGGGAGTCTGGTGTAAAATCTGTCCTGAATCAAATACGTGGATCTGATAAACGGCCAAACAACAACAAGAACAACAACAACAACAACAACAACAACAACAACAACAACAAGAACAACAACAACAACAACAACAACACTATGATGCACAGTGCACACGCTACTACACTTTATTACACTACAGCATCACATATACAGTAAAGCTCACTACACTTCAGTGCAGTAACTCATATACAGTGTGTGTGTGTGTGTGTTT
>JAUCMX010000030.1:5132928-5261551 GCA_033459395.1 Hemibagrus guttatus | reverse complement strand
CCCGACCTCCTTTGATGCCATCAAGACCAAAGTCGAGCACTGTGGCTCAGCTGAGCCACAAAAAAGGATGTACGCATCCTTGTGCTCCTTAAAGTCTTGAAGCAAAAATATATGTTGTTCGGGGTCGCCAGAGCGGACCAACTGGTCCACACAACAACTTGGCACAGGTTTTACGCCGGATGCCCTTCCTGACGGAACCCTCCCATGTTTTTAATCTGGGCTTGGGAACGGCACTGCATCCAGTGGCTGGGGTTTAAAGCAAAAAAAAAAAATAGACTGGGTCAGGACTGTGGTCATCGAACAAAAGGGAATCAGGACCTTGAACAAAAGGGAATGCTGTGTTTCACTGAATTCAGTAACACAGGGACAATGGAAATAAATGTACACACGGTGCCCAAGGTGCAAGGTGAATAACAAAATGGAAAGACTTTGTGGGAAGTCTCGGCATGAGAATATCCAAGTGTTTGACACATCGCGGCCATCAGACGTTTAAATAAAATTAAAAAACAAATAAATAAATAAAATGATACTGATACTAAAATCTAAATGAGTCCTGGTGCATGTTAAACTAAATAAAATCAACAGAGAACATGGAATCTATGTTGAAAACATTACAGAGCTATTATTGTACCTCATTTCCATCTTTTTTTTAAGTTCTTTGGTAAATGAATTAAGGATTTAATAAGAGGTTCTGTTTATACTAAGCCACGGTCAGGTAGACCAAGAAAGGTTTCACCCACTACTGCCAGAAGAATTGTTCGGGATGCAAAGAAAAAAACCCCAAACAACTTCGAGAGACATACAGGCTGCTCTGGAAAAAAAGTGGTGTTGTTTCAAGGAGCACAATAAGGAGGTACTTAAACACAATTGACCTGCATGGTCGAGTTGCCAGGAGAAAGCCCATGCCACAAAAAGGCCTGCTTTCAGTACACCCGACAGCATCTTGACAAGCCTCCCAGCTTCTGGAGCAGTCATTTAGGGTAGAGACCAAAATTTATAGTCACAACAATAAACGCTAGGTTTGTAGAGGAGTCAAGAAGACCAATGGTGAAAAATACACCATCCCCACTGTAAAGCATGGTAGTGGATCTCATGTTTTTGGGGCAGTTATTTTCTAAAAGCTATTAAGATTCTGTACAAAGGTTGCAGTAGCTCAGTTAAATTAGAAACAGGGACTTCTGGTAGATTTGAAATACATAGAGGGAACAGACAAGAGTGTCCAATGGCACTTCACATCAAAATAACATTTAACTGCCTCAGGTAAAGAGGTAAATTTAGGTAAATCAGGTAACTGATTAAGATAAGGCATATCTTATATAATTGTTCATTTTCATGAGATTTTCACATTCACAAAATGAAGTGGTTTGACTACAAACCAAATTTCTCATTTTAAAAACGTTTAAGTTTTATTGCACAGTTTTAAATAATTGCAGCTGCATCTCTGCCTGGTTTGGAAATTGCACTATTGCGCCCGAATTAGCACCGATAGCGTCGCGCACTTCCGGTTTGGCGGCCATTTTGGGCGGAGCGCGTCCGGTAAGCCGCCATTTTGTGCGCCACGGCGTTATATAAGTATATATACAAACCTTTGTGTGTGTGTGTATATATATGTATATAATATAATATAATATAATATCATATAATATCATATAATATATATATTTATAATATATATAAATATAAATATATATATATATAAATATATATAGAGGCATTGGTGGCTCAGTGGTAGGTTGCTTGCCTATCATGCGGAAGGCCCGGGTTCGATTCCCAGCCAATGCCTCAACCCCAGCCACTGGATGCAGTGCCGGTCCCAAGCCCGGAAAAATGGGAGGGTTGCAGCAGGAAGGGCATCCGGTGTAAAACCTGTGCCAAGTTGTTGTGCGGACCAGTTGGTACGCTGTGGCGACCCCGAACAGGGAGCAGCCGAAAGCAACTTCTATATATGTATGTGTATATATATATGTATGTATAGGGATGAGCCATACCATTTATCTCCTTTTCGATCCGATACCAAGTACTTTAAAGACAAGTATCGCCGATATTGATACCGATACCCAAACGTCTATGAAATATTTTTATGTAGGTAATTTTATAGTGTCTTTTGAGCCATCATTATTAATATTAAATAAACTGCAATAGACATGAGTTATTTTTTGCTACATTTATTGAAAAACAAAATACTGAACACTATTAATCAAATAGCAACTTGTATAACAAATATATAACACTCTACAAACCGTTTTCAATATTTGTCACGTAATGTTAAAACAATTCTTCCCTTTACAGGTTTTTTTTTTTTAGTTTTAATATGACCTGACATTTATTTTACCAGAACAGAGGTCCAAAGGAAAACAATAGTATGGTATACTAGTTGCAAATAAATATCTCTGATGCACCAGATAAAGGAATTCCAAGTAGATCACTGTGATCACATCAGCAGGGTGTAAGGAATAAAAAATAGTAAATATAAAAATACCACAATAACGAGACATTTAGGTAAATAAATTGAAGAGTTACAAGGGTATAATGCAGTGTAAAATCCAGCTTAAATAAATGAAGTTTTCACATTCCTAAGTGGTCTAATACAGGCTTCCATATTTTCCAAAATATATCTAGATTATCGTTGTCCATAAATCGTAACTTTTCAATATGAATAATGCCTGCTAACTCACTCAGCAACACATCGAATGTTGGATCAGTGTTGAGTTTCCATCTCTGAAGAATCAATCTCTTTGCAAGAACCATAAAGAAACACCCTGTCTTTCATATGTACTAAAAGGAGCCACAGAACTCAACCCGAAAATGGCAATCATTGGATCTGAAACAATATCTTTTTTATACACTTTTGAAAGCAGGTCAAAAATATCAGTCCAGTACTTATGAAGTTGACATGTCCAAAATGAATGTAGAAGTGTACCCTCCACAACCTTGCATTTATTGCATACTGGTGACACTTCAGGGAAAATCTTGTGCAGTTTAGCTTTGCACATGTATACTCTATGTAGAGATTTGAATTGAATTAAGTTGTGTCTAGTATTAATTGAACAATCATGTATATTCTGTAGACATTTCTCCCACTGCGCATCCTCAATAGTGAAGCCAAAATCCTCCTCCCATGATTTCCTAATTGTAGTTGTGTCACTATCCATAAAATCAGTTAACACATTATAGAAATATGACACTGCTTTTGAGCTTCCGACGTTAAATCGGTTTATTTCCTCTCATTTTTCATGCTTTTTTAGTTGTTCAAAGTCAGGAAAATATTTCCTGATATAGTCTTAGACTTGCAGATATCTGAAAATGTGAGAATTTGGTAACCCAAACTTTGATTGGAGCTCTTTAAAAGACAAGAAATGCCCATTTATATAAAGTGAACCGATACAGCTTATTCCCTTCTGTTTCCAAAGCGAAAAAACCTTATCATTAAGAGTGGAAATGAAAGAGTGATTCCTACATATGGGGCTATTAAGATATGCATTAGGAGCTTTAATATATTTAACTTGCTTCCAAATTTTTAAAGACTGATCTATAACAAAATGATGATTATAAATAAGCTTACTAACATGTCCTGGACTGTTGCATAGTGCCTGCAATGAAGAGTTAGAGCAAAGGGCATATTCAATTCTAAGCCATTCAGGTTGTTCACATTTTCTTTCTGGTGGGTCATAATTCCACCAAGAGAATATATTCAAGTGTGCTGCCCAATAATATGCTTTAAAGAAAGGTAACCCAAATCCCCCCTTCTCCTTAGATTTAAAGAAGTGTTGTTTTTTAATTCTTGCAGTCTTATGATTCCATAAAAACTGAAAAATTATCTTGTCTAATTGTTTAAAATAGGATTGTGATATACATGAAGGGATAGACTGAAATAAGTGGAGGAATCTTGATAGGCTTACCATCTTTAATGCATTAATTTTACCTACCATTGAGATTGGCAATGTTCTCCAATAGTCTTCTTCTTCTTCTTCTTCTTTCAGCTTTTCCCTTCAGGGGTCGCCACAGCGAATCATCTCTCTCCATCTAAACCCTATCTTCTGCATCCTCAACACTTGCACCCACTAGCTTCATATCCTCATTAATTCCATCCATATACCTCCTCTTTGGCCTTCCTCTTTGCCTCCTGCCTGGCAGCTCCATGTCCAACATTCTCCTACCAATATACTCACTCTCCCTCCTCTGAACATGTCCAAACCATCTTAATCTGGCCTCCCTAACTTTGTCCCCCAAACGTCCAACATGAGCTGTCCCTCTGATGTACTCGTTCCTAATCCTGTCCAATCTTGTCACTCCCAAAGAGAACCTCAACATCTTCAGCTCTGCTACCTCTAGCTCTGACTCCTGTCTCTTCCTCAGTGACACTGTCTCTAAACCATACAGCATGGCCGGTCTCACCACTGTCCTGTACACCTTCCCCTTGATTCTCGCTGATATTTTCCTATCACACAGAACTCCCAACACCTTTCTCCACCCATTCCAACCTGCCTGCACTCGCTTCATTACCTCTTTCCCACACTCTCTATTACTCTGGACTGTTGACCCCAAGTACTTAAACTCCTGTACCTTCTTCACCTCTTCACCCTGTAACCTTACTGTTCCACTTCCCTCCCTTTCATTCACACACATGTACTCAGTCTTACCATGACTGACTTTCATTCCTCTTCTCTCCAGCACAAACCTCCACCTTTCCAGGCTTTCCTCCACCTGCTCCCTGCTCTCACTACAGATCACAATGTCATCTGCAAACATCATTGTCCAAGGAGACTCCTGTCTGACCTGCTCTGACAACTGGTCCATCACTATAGCAAACAGGAAGGGGCTCAGAGCCGATCCCTGATGCAGTCCCACCTCCACTTTGAACTCCTCTGTCTGACCTACAGCACACCTCACCACTGTCCTGCTCCTCTCGTACATGTCCTGCACCACTCTGACATACTTCTCTGCTACTCCTGACTTCCTCATACAGTACCACAGCTCTTCTCTTGGCACCCTGTCATACGCTTTCTCCAAGTCTACAAACACACAGTGCAACTCCCTCTGACCATCCCTAGGCAGGACCAACTGCCTTTCCATCAGGCACGTAATACACGTCTTATTATAGGTTATAACAAGTTCACGACATAAAAACAGTGTAAATCAAACGGCTCGTATTATGCTAGGATTATGAATTGTATTAGTGATTCATCAGATGCATTATTCCTCTACATAAAGTATTCCGTTATTGTAAGAACCCGAGATTTTAGCTTACTAAAAAGTCTGGATCATTTTACAACTAATTTGAATGTTTTTTGTTGCGAACTTTTAGCTAGGTGCGAAGTTAGAAGCTAAGCTAACTATCGATTTCTAACAGATTTAGCTCTCCATAACTAATCTTTCTAACTTATCGATTAACTGGTAATCCTGTGAGATGGTTATGTATTTATATTCATTCATTCATTGTCTGATGCTTATCCGATCTATTCTCGGGTTCCGGTGCCGCATGTTGGTGCGCTCGGCATGGCGGCAGAGCCCCGTCTCTAACCGGGAAACAAGCTGCACTTCATCTCTGTTTTCCAGTCTCAGATAAATACAGAGTAAAAAGTAAAGGAGAGAGGATTATATCTCACTTCATTTAATGTGTTGTACATTACAGCAAGTCCACCGGTTTCCATCAGTCATTAGTGAGTGAGTCACACTGAGTCAGGTTACACTCTGCTTCCATCGTGAGCTCTGAGATCGATTTGTTGAGTCTGTATGCTCAGGGACGCCACTTGCTGCCCTCTGCTGGTAGAAAACGGGATTTCAGATGTACAGTTGTATTAAAAACTAGTTTTCTTTCCATGATAGATTTATATCGTGAACATTCTTACCTGCAGATTAGTGTTTTCACAATTTAGTGCTTTCCCTGCTCACTGTACATACTTTCCATAATTTAATTGTACAACAAGGATTGTGTTTGTAAGAATATGTTTGCTGAATCTTGAATCTTGGCTTTTACAGTAAACATGTATGTAAACAAAGCGTTGAAACAACAAATAAACATCCCATTTTACTTACTTCTTAATCACACCCAGTTAGATTGATGCGCTCACTCAGAGTTTCTATAGTAACGGCTCATTCACGTAGTGGACACTTCACATCACCCAATTTAAAAATGGACTCTCTAAGTTTCTTTATCATTTATGGAAGGAGTCTCCAGCATCAGCAGTAAAGCCCTAACTTTACGTGTCTGTGTTTTTTAATTGTTGCTCTGTATAAAAGGAATAAAATCCTGCAGGACATTCTGTTACTGGACAATAATCAATTAACAGTAACTCAACAGACACCGAGTGTTTTACTTCAGTAACCACAAACATCCTGTTACAGGGTGACTGTCACACTCACAGACACAAACAGACACACTGACAAAGACAGACAGCCACACACACAAACACACAAAGACAGACCAGTGTTAATTTTGTTAATTTTTAAAGACGATGAAGAAAAATGTTCGTTAATGACCATTTTTTCAGCCCACATGAGATGACGGTGGCAATTACTCGGAAAGGTAATAACACATAGGAAAACCCACTAGTTCCAGTAGGAAGCTGGTCTGCTGCTCTGGACCATATGATAGTAGAAGTGGAATCACAGTTTAAAGTTTGAAGGTAATAAAAGAAACCTTGGACACTACAGATTCATTAAAACTGGTTTAATTCCATTTTGAAGGTATAGCTGGTTTAGGTGTTGTTATCTACATATGCTACATTATGGTGCATAAGATTGAGATTTTTCACTAGTGAACACTGAAAAGCTCTAGCTGGTGCTTAGTGTTACGGCCGGCGGTGTCCGGCTGGATAGTAACAGACCCAACGCGAAGCTTCCGTGAACATAAAAGGGGATTTATTCAACATGAAACACGAGACATGAACATAACAGAAACCGCGACACCACACTGGCCTACATACAAACGAAGACTAGCAACTAAAACAGACAAAGACAGGACTATAAATAGGAAACATAATCAGGGAACAATCATGATACATTGGGGACAGGTGCACAGGGGAAGGAACACACATTAGGCTAGGGCGGGGCTAAAACACGCACATGGCCAAAACATAAACATAAACAGACATGACATCCCCTACTGAGGGCCCCCTAGTGATCACCCTCAGCCCTGCTACCCGTAACACTTAGTCTGTCATAGTGATATATTTGATTTATATTTAATTTACTAGTTGTAATATTTTAACCCCTTTTAACTTAGAGTAGTAAATTGACTCTAATTAGCCTGCTATATATCAAATACTGACATTATTAACTAGCTCTCCAAATCAAATCCCACCCACCCAAGAGAATGAAATCCTCTCAGTATATCAGTTATCTGTTTGCAGGCAGTAATATGCATTACAGTTATTTGGCAAAGTACAGACGCTCTTTATTGGAAATATCACAATAGAATGCTAGCATAGATCTACAATCTACAAAGTCTAGCAATGAATTTTTATAAATAAAAGCATGTTGGATGACACGATATCCTATATCACTTCCACATTTGGCATTGATGGTATAAATGTTCTAGGTTGCCCATATTTCTAGAACTAGTTGACCCTAGTAGACCCTAGTTGAATGAGTTTGAGTTAAATAAAAAAGTTTTAAAAATGAAAACAACAGCAACAACCACAATGTCCACATCTGTACACATCATTTTAAGTACTATGAGCTTCAGCTATTTTTTTTAAACAATATCTCTAATGAAGCATGTGAGAGAAGTTTGATTGAACAGAACAGTATCAGTGAACCCGGTCCTTAAAATTGAGTCACACCGTGTTGGAGAAATTTTAAATTTAGTTTTATGCTTACTTTTAACATAAAAATACTCTGCTTTAAATAGTATATTCTTACAGTATTCAACTAATATTCTTACAGTATTCAATTATAACTTAAGAGCAGGCTTTGCTTGAGGCAAAATTATGATAATCAAGCATAACCATAAGTATTAATGTGCTAGTATAATAGCATAGCGTATCAAGTGATTATGTAATCTTCATAAACACCAGGCTTAGCTTAAAATAAAATAAAGGCATAAAATAAAATAAAATGATAACGCTTAAAGGCTCAAGGCCTAGACAGTGTTATCTGTAACATAAAACAATAAGTGCAGACACAGAAAGTACAGAGGGTGTGAAAGCTTGCATAGTGTCTAGCAAAAACAAAATAAGAAAAAGTGCAACTAACTAAAAAATAATCATTTAATAATATATCAATGGCTTGGAGACAGACTTACACAGACTGACATAGACTTGTGATAAAAGGTATCAACTGTGAGGTCAAGATGATCTGTAAGATCTGTAGGGTCAGCGTGAAGGTCTAAAGTCAAACAAAGCTGATAGTGATGTCAGGGAAATTTAATGATAAATGCTTATCTTTAAAATTGCAATATATAGGGGAAATTCATGCTTATCTTCAAAGTAGTAATAACTCATTTAAGAGCAGTCGTATCTATTATCCTATCATCTATCTAACGGCTAAGCTTATGACAATCAGTATAGTATCAGTATAGTATAACCTCTGATAGTATGTATATGCAGTAATAATAAAATTATACTAATAGAATATAATAACAGTAACCATGCTGAGATTGGAAAAAGAGAGAAAAGACATTTAGTGAAAACCGTTGGAGCTTACAGCTTAAAGTTGCGGTTTAGTCGGTCAGGCTGCCCAATGGGATCATTGGATTGGCTGACCGGCCGAGTGAGCTAATGGAAATTGGATGAGTAAGGTGCATATCGTGCGGCTGTCTAATCTTAAAACGCAGGTTATTTAATCTTAACATGCAGGTTATGAAACGCTTTAAAGCTTAAAGGCAAAAAAAATAAAAACTGGACAGGAGGAAACAAAACTAGACAGCGTGGGGGTTTGAAATAACGGCAAAACCTGTTTTGCACCGTGTTATGAATAAAATGCGGAAGAACATCATGTTCAAAGAATCAAAATGTGATTCTTTTTGATTGGGAAAAAAAACTAGGTGAGAGTTTGAGATGTTCTGAAGAGATAGCCAAAAAAGGCCACCAATCTGTATGTATGCAAATTAGGTAAGGAGGGGCTCAAATGAAGGGATGAAATGTTAAAACAGAATTGGAATAAGCGTGTATAAATAGTAGGGAATTTTTTGAGGTTTTTCGGACCAGCTGCTCCCTTCAGTAAGCATGTGATGGGTGTCTTGCTGAATAAAGAATTTGCTTGTTCCCATCTGCAGACTGACTGCTCATCATTTTGGCTAAGTTTGGGTAGTTTACTGAGTTTCATTTTAACAAGTTTACTGAGATAATTGATAATGTAAAATTAAGGGGAAATAGATACAACTCAACATTCATCCTGCGATATGTCCACTCGGAGGGGGCTCTGAGTTCTGACAACCGCCCACCCATTTCTGATGTACACAATAGCCATATGAGGATATTTAGTTGAATGGAGTCCACTGCATGCAATTAAACTGTCACATGTCCAATTTAAAACACTGCAAAATGTGGGAAAGTTCAAGGGGGTGAATACTTATACAACAAACTTTATTTAAGTAATATATTGAATTCCACACACACTTTGTTAAATCCTCACAAAACTGGGAATGCCAAAGTCCTAGAATCCTCATTCGACAACCAAACCAACTCCACTGACTCATTACACTTGTTCGAACTCCCTTACCATCTGATTTAGCTTTACCTGTGGCTCAAGGGGCAGTGGTGGCTCAAGTGGTTAAGGCTCTGGGTCGTTGATCGGAGGATCGGGGTTCAAGCCCCAGCACCACCAAGCTCCACTGTTGGGCAATTGAGCAACCCTCTCTGCTCCAGGGGCGCTGTATCATAGCTGCCCCTGCGCTCTGACCCCAACTTCCTCAGCTGGGATATGCGAAGAAAAGAATTCCACTACGCTGTAATGTATGTGTGGTGATAATAAAGGCTTCATGCCCCACTTCTTCTTCTTCTTCATTCCAGCCTCATTCACATGTGCATTAATGCATCACTCTGTTTCATTCAGTAATAGGTCTGGTTTGCTCATTCTGTCCTTCATTGCTAAGCCTTTTCATTTGGTGAGTTTTTCAGAATTCCATGTATGACCCTTGCCTTGTTTCTCCTTGTTTTGTATTGTTGATCATATACTTTTCTCTTAAATCATTTTGACCATGAACTGATTTTCTTTCTCATTTTCTCATAAATAAACTCGGTTATTAACTCCACTATTCTGTCGGTGTCTATCACACTTACTCTACGGATTACGTTATTTTATCACCCAGTAATGTGACAGTGAAAGCATGCACAGTAGATAATCCCAGAAACACACTTTATTGAGGAGTGTGGCATATTTTCATCTTAGAATGAAAAATTTCATCTGTATAATTAAAACTCTGTATGAATAATACATTCAGCTCAAACTAGTAATATAGCATATCTCATATATTTCTTCTTTAACCTTTCTTAATGTCTCTCTCATCTTCATTACTGAGACGTGTTTTGTTGTAAGGTTAGTATTTCCATGTATATTTCTGTGTTTGACTGTGTGTGTATTGCAGTTCTTTAAGTTCAATGTGAAAAAGAATTCCTTAAAGGCCAGATATATGGAAATATTCAAGAAGGAATTCATTGGTATCCATACATGCAAATGTAGTTTCACAGATTTCAACTAATTAATATGAGCTAACCTGACAGGGTTTCTGAGTGCGATCACAAAACCTAATCTGAGTGTCTTTGAGTTCTTATATGGGCTTATAAAGACATTTACCAGCTTGACCTGCTCTTGGAGTCGTGTCTCAAATCACAGACTTTGTGTACTTTTACCATAAGTAGTGAGTAGTGTTCATGCCAGGAAAATTAGCAGATGATCACAGAGAAAAGAAGGCTTATTCAACATGTATGAATTGAATTAAGGAGGTGAAACCATCAGATGCTGCAGTGAGATGAAATGGTCAAAATGGCTGACGCTCTGCTACATCCCCCAGGAGAACAATGTTTAGGATATTTATGCGTGATTGTTGCTGTAGAGGCTGTTCTTATGATCCAATAATGTATGCTAACAGATAGAAATCTTTATGTTTAGCACAATATATGACCTTTCATTTGTTAGTTTTTTTGTTCGTACATTTCTTCAAAAATCTGGATATCAGATATCAGGGCAGCAAAATGGAATGCAGAAAACCTTTCACAACAGCTTAAAGACCTGACAAGAAAATGGCAAAATAGTGTGGCATGACAATCCAGGTCTAACTCTGAGTTTAATAACGCTGCTCGTGATGCACATCCAGATTGCGCAGTTCAGTTAGAGTTGGATTTAGTCCTCGATTGTTTAAAAAATATCACTCTAGGGTACTCTAGTACTTCAAGAGCTCTACAATCCATTACAAACTCCAGTCCAGACTTTGCCATGATTTTACACACCTGTTTCTCACTCCCTTTCATATAATGTTGTGTAGAAATACCACAGCATTCACACTCACACTTACACACATTCCTTTTATTCCTTGTTTTTGCTTACTTGTTTACTCACTCTGCTTCTGTCTTATCTACATTGATAACAGCTGTTTGCCTGCTGATTTTCAAGTGTATTCTACAGCTTTATCTTCCTCATCAGAAAAAGCTTGATTTGACAACTGAAAACAGAGGTATCCGTGGCTACAGTGAGTCCTGCTTTCAGGCTTTCATTAGTTATATTGTTATTGTTAATTTTAAACAATGAACCATGTTCTAATTTGATTAATTAGTTCGTTTTTAGGTTACTGTCCTTTTTCTTCTTTTTTCAATTCAATTCAATTCAATTCAATTCAATTCAATTCAATTTTATTTGTATAGCGCTTTTAACAAAGAGCATCGTCTCAAAGCAGCTTTACAGAACATAAGAAACAATAAACAAACAGTCCTAGATGTTAGACAAAATTTTCCCTAGTGAGCGAGCCTGAGGTGAATCAAGCGACAGTGGCAAGGAAAAACTCCCTCAGATGGAATTAGGAAGAAACCTTGAGAGGAACCAGACTCAAAAGTGAACCCATCTTCATCTGGGTGACACCGGAGAGTGTGATATGAACAATGTCCTTTCTGCATTAGTTGTGTGATGCAGATACAGCATGTGTAGAATGTTATGTGTAAAATGTCCACATAGGGTTGGCAGTGCTGCTTTGAAATCCCCAGTCCTCAGAAAGCAGAACCCAGCTGGAGCTGGTCCATCTCTGGATGCCACTGGAGCTGGCACAATCTCTGTGTGTCTCGGGGATGGGTAGAAGAAGGGAAACAAATGGAAAGGAATTAGCGTAGCTGCTATTCATAGTATTAGCAGGCACTAGATGATGATGTGCATTTAATCAGATGTATTGGAGCACAAAGTTATGGGATGTATTACGTGTGTGCCTGGCTAAAGAGATATGTCTTTAGTCTACGTTTGAACTGGGAGACTGTGTCTGAGCCCCGAACACTGTCAGGAAGACTGTTCCAAAGTTTAGGAGCTAAATACGTAAAAGCTCTACCCCCTTTTGTAGACTTTGATATTCTGGGAACTACCAGAAGTCCACAGTCTCGAGATCTTAAGGAGCGTGATGGATTGTAACATGTTAGAAGACTGGCTAGATACGTGGGAGCTAAACCATTTAGGGTCTTGTATGTAAGTAGTGCTAGTTTGTAATCAATTCTAAATTTAACAGGTAGCCAGTGCAGGGATGATAATATTGGGGTTATATGGTCATACTTTCTTGACCTGGTAAGGACTCTGGCAGCTGCATTCTGGACTAACTGTAGCTTGTTTATTGAAGATGTAGGACAACCACCTAGTAATGCATTACAATAGTCCAGTCTGGAGGTCATGAATGCGTGAACTAGCTTTTCTGCATCAGATACAGATAAAATGTTCCTAAGCTTGGTGATATTTCTGAGGTGGAAGAAGGCTATTTTTGTAATATCGGAAATATGTTTTTCAAAGGACAAACTACTGTCTAAAATTACGCCCAGGTCTTTCACTGTAGAGCTATTAGTAATAGAACATCCTTCTAAGTACAGGTTGAATTGTGAGAGCTTCTGTGTACTGGTTTTTGGACCAATCAGTAATATCTCCGTCTTATCAGGATTTAGTAATAGAAAATTATCAGTCATCCAGTCTTTAATATCTTTAACGCACTCTGTTAATCTAGACAGTTTAGATATTTCATCTGGTTTTGATGAGATATATAACTGTGTATCGTCAGCGTAACAATGGAAACTAATCCCATGCCTTCTAATGATGTTGCCTAAGGGAAGCATGTATATTGAGAAAAGCAGAGGTCCTAAAACTGATCCTTGTGGGACCCCGTATTTCACTGGCATTACACTGGACACTTCTCCATTTAAATCTACAAAATGGTATCGATCAGACAGGTAGGATCTGAACCATTTTAACACCTGTCCCTGAATACCTATGTAATTTTGTAAGCGGTCTACGAGAATGTTATGATCTATAGTGTTGAATGCAGCACTGAGATCAAGTAAGACTAATATTGAGATGCAGCCTTGGTCCGAAGCTAAAAACAAGTCGTTTGTGATCTTAACTAGTGCAGTTTCTGTACTATGATGGGGCCTGAAACCTGACTGAAATTCTTCAAGGATATTGTTTTCCTGTAAGAAGGAGCATAATTGAGTAGATACAACCTTTTCTAATATTTTAGATATAAAGGGAAGGTTTGAAATCGGTCTGTAATTTAATAAGTCATTAGGGTCTAGTTTAGGTTTCTTAAGAAGAGGCTTAATAACTGCTAGCTTGAAAGGTTTAGGGACGTGACCTAAATATAACAAGGAATTAATAATGTTGAGGAGAGGCTCTCCAGCTGTGTGTATCACTTCTTTCAGTAATCTAGTTGGAATTGGATCTAACAAACATGTTGTTGAATTAGCCGTGGTGATAAGTTTATACAGCTCTTCCTGCTCTATACCTGTAAAGCATTGTAGCTTTGAATGTGGAGCTTTAGGTTGGACTAGATCATTTTCGCTCGAGGTTACGGGTTGCTCTCTTGAGGGCGTGAGTATGACTATTGTACCATGGTGCAGGTGTATTATCTCTGACCTTTTTTAATCGGATGGCGGCAACAGTATCTAGTGTGCAGTATCATCGGCATTTAGGGGTCTGGTGAGAAGTTGAGACAGATCCGGTAGATTGCTTGTGAATTTGTCTTTAGTGGTCGGGATAATAGTTCTACCAAGTCGATAACGAGGAGAGACATGTCTAATATGTTCTACAGGTAGAGTGTACACTAAGAGGTGATGGTCTGTGATATCATCACTTTGAGGTAGAACAGCTATATCAGTGACATCTGTTCCATGTGATATAATTAAATCTAGTGTATGGTTAAAACGATGAGTCTATATATGTGGTGGCCAGCGCAAGATACAGTAGAGATTTATTATTTGTCTGTGAGTGTAACATTAAGGACAAGCACTTCGAATGAGTTAAACCTGGTTCCTGTTTTCTGAGTAACGGTAAGAGAGTTGCTATAGATAGTTGCAACACCACCTCCACGACCAGTCAGACGGGGCTCATGCTTATAGCAAAATCCTGACGGAGTGGACTCATTCAGACTAATGAATTCATTTGGCCTAAGCCAGGTTTCAGTAAGGCAGAGTGTATCAAAACTATAATCTGAGATCATTTCATTAACAATAAGTGCTTTCTGTGCAAGGGATCTAATGTTGAGAAGCCCAAACTTTAGGAATTGTTTTTCTTTAATTATATGCCGTTTTTCAGGTATAACTGCGATTAGATTATTTCGAGGGCTATTAATGAATTTATTCTTTGATCTCACTATTCATGGAACAGACACAGTCTCAATAGGATGAGCTATGTGTGCACTTGTATCAGTCTGGAGAGCTGAACAGTATCTATCATAATTGTAATCTGGGTTATGGCTTACCAGTCAGATGGTGCGTAGTGTCCTGGAGATGTTGTCTGAGAGGACTGCTACTCCAACTCTGCTTGGGTGCAGGCCATCAGGACGGTAGAGCCTAGGACGCTCCCAGAAAAGATTCTAGTTATCAACAAAAGGTAATTTCTGATCTTGACACCATGACTGTAACCATTTATTAAAAGCAAACAGTCTACTGAACCTCTCGATTCCTCGCTGGAACGTGGGAAATGGTCCTGACATGATAATCCTCGTCGTGTGCGATGTGGTACGTACCTTCTCCACCAGGATCCTGAAGTCCTTCTTCAGGATCTCCGTCTGCCTCAGCCTGATGTCGTTCGTGCCAGCATGGAGGACCACAGCTCCGATGTTCTTCTTCAGGATCGCGGGTACCTGTGCAAAGACATCGAGAACACGAGCACCAGGAAGACAGCGAGTGTGCACCTTAACATTAGCCGCAGTAGCACGGACGTGCCGGACGATGGAGTCTCCAATGATCACCGCGTCGCACTCCGTCTCGCGAAGGGGAGCGGAGTGGTTCTGGGTCGAGATCTCGAAGACGGGTGGCGTTGGAGGGGGAGAGGTCCTCGCCCGGGGCTTGGCTTGCGTCTTCCACTGCTGCTGCATCCAGGCTGCGTGGTACCCCGGCGCCAGAGTGAACAAAACCTGGGCGGGCCGCGTCCTTGGTGCGCTGGGCCTGGGCAGAGAAGCACACGGAGTTGAGGTTGTGGGAGTGATTGTTTCCCGCCGCGAATTTACTTGGGACAGGTGAGCGTCAGTCTGGGATGATTCCAACGCGGCTTTCCGCTGTCGCAGCTAGGCCTGCTTCACCTGTAGGTCACGGATCTGCTTCTCCACGGCCTCCAGCTCCAAATCCACCGAGTGCAGCTCGAAAGAGTCCTCACCTGCACTCAAAGGCAGACACACAACCGACATAGTGTTTAGTTGTAGTAGTAAACAGAGATAACCGGTGTGAAAATGTAAACAAACTTGTGGTAGCCGGGCTAACGAATTAGCAATGCTATTAAGCTAACTGGCTGTAAGCGAGTGTTTTGGAAAACAAATAAAACTAGCGATAAAAAACGTGTTTGGAGTGAGAATATTATAGGATACTATAGGTACTATAAAAGTTAGAATAAAAGTTAGAATATAGGACTGGATTTAAGATACAAATCGCGAAAATTGTAGGTCAGCTTGGCGGAGCTCGGAAAAACACGTATTGTCTCGTCCACAATGTGCCACAATCTGATTACTGTGCAGGAGTTTTCCATTTTGTCATTGATGCCCTTGTTCATCTCTCCTATTTGTCTACATTACAGTTAGAATTTAATAATCTCTACCCAATCTCACTCCAGCTGCAACTCAAAACAAGCTGTACCTTTCCACTTTAAATGTGTTCACTGGCAGTACAAGTTGTAAATGCATTTAGCTGTTTAGATACAGGAATAAGCAATAAACAATAATTGAATAAGCAATGTTGGCTATAACAAATCACGTTGGGATTCTGTATGTATAATATACTGTATAGAATACCTTCATTGATTCACCTTCATTAACCACTTAACCCAAGGTCATGACAGAGCGAGGAACATTGGCCATGAGGCAGCAATAAAACCTGAATGATATTATATGTTGTAGACACTGTAAATCATAGGACGTTCTACAGATTGTAAGGACTTTCTATATATAATAAAACATTCAGTATGGCATAATGACTGTCTACAGATTATGACTATAGATTATATTGATCTCCTATACACCATAAGTATTTCTCTAGATCACTGGGATTTTTTATTGATAATAAGGGCTTTTGCTTTAGGACTTTAGGACACAAAGTGTTTTTCAGAATTTTGTTGCCAGCTGTTGTGTACACCTGGGAGTGTGGAGCATGAATTCATCTCCAGTCTAGAGAAGGTTCCAGATGCTATAAGGGAATGGTTTATTATTTACTCTATATTGTTTAGTTTTATTATAAGTTGTATTGTCTTCATGACATGAATTTGGAAAAAATATTTATGCCCACAGAATAATTGTGAAAATGTCTGGGTACACATCTAGATACACGTCTCCATCTACAGCATTCACCTGAAATCTTGTAGATGCACATCACTGTAGATGCACAGTGGTCCTGAAGTAGGAGTTTGTGAGGAATGTTCTGGAGGTGAAGAGAGTGTCAGACAGGGTGATGAGTCTGAAGTTAGAGATTGAAGGGGTGATGTTGAATGTTGTTAGTGGTTATGCCCCACAGGTAGGTTGTGAGTTAGAGGAGAAAGAGAGATTATGGAGTGAATTAGATGAGGTGATGGAGAGTATTCCCATGGGTGAGAGAGTGGTGATAGGAGCGGATTTTAATGGACATGTTGGTGAGGGAAACAGAGGTGATGAGGAGGTGATGGGCAAGTTTGGAGTTAAGGAAAGGAACCTTGAAGGACAGATGGTAGTGGACTTTGCTAAGAGGATGGACATGGCTGTGGTTAACACTTATTTCAGAAGCGGGAGGAGCATAGAGTGACTTACAAGAGTGGAGGTAGGAGAACACAGGTAGACTACATCCTATGTAGAAGAGGCAATCTGAAAGAGATTAGTGACTGTAAAGTGGTAGTGGGAGAGAGTGTAGCCAGACAGCATAGGATGGTGGTGTGTAGGATGACTTTGATGGTCTGTAAGAAGAAGAGGTCAGAGATAGAGAAGAAAACCAAGTGGTGGAAGCTGAAAAAGGAGGAATGTTGTGAGGAATTTAGACAGAAGTTGAGGCAGGCTCTGGGTGGTCAGGTAGTGCTGCCAGAGGACTGGGAAACTACAGCAGAAGTAATCAGGGAGACAGGGAGAAAGGGTGTGTCATCTGGAAGGAGGAAAGAAGATAAGGAGACTTGGTGGTGGAATGAGGAAGTTCAGGATAGTATCCAGAGGAAGAGATTAGCCAAGAAGTAGTGGGACATGGACAGGACTGAAGAGAATAGACAGGAATACAAGGAGTTACAGCGCAGAGTGAAGAGGGAGGTGTCTAGGGCCAAGCAGAAGGCATATGACGAGTTGTACGCTAGGTTAGACACTAGAGAAGGAGAGAAGGACTTGTACAGGTTAGCTAGGCAGAGGGATATAGATGGGAAGGATGTGCAGCAAGTTAGAGTTATTAAGGATAGAGATGGAAGGGTGCTCACAAGTGAGGAGAGTGTGGTTGAGTGAACGCTGGCGCTGTTAGCTGCCGCTACTCTCCGGAGTTGATTATCTGCTTTTTGTGCCCGTGTTTGGACTATTACCTGGATTGGATTACCTGTTTGTTGGTTCCTGGATTACCTGTTTGTTGGTTCCTGCTACATTCACCGTTGCCACTACCAGAAAGCATATGCCGGTTCATGTTTATTTCCTGAAATAATGTGGATTAATAAGCCGTTTGTGCGGACCGTGCTCATTTGGACTGCATTGTCTCTCATATTTCATCCACTGACAGCAGTAATTCAATATTCTGCGGCTGAGCTCCTGCAACTACGGTTTCCCCAGTCGGAGCTGCCACCGGCTTTACAAGCTCACTTGGACATCGTTCGTCACCCTCGTCGGAAATACATTCACCGTGGGTCCCGTAGGAGTTTTCACTATGATGACTCCAAGGCTATAAAATCTTTCTGGTCTTCAACTCGTCACCCTTCAGGAAACACTGGTCGGAAAGTTAACCACTGTGTTCTAGCTAGCCTAGCTAGGTCAGCTAATGACACTGTCAAACACGACAACGCCAATATCAACTTTGGCCTATTTAACATCCGCTCTCTTACGAACAAGGGTCATCTTGTGCAAGATCTCCTGATGGACCGTAAACTCGAGTTTTTGTGTTTGACTGAAACTTGGCAACAGCCTAATGACTTCTCACAGTTGAATGAATCTACTCCTCCTGGGTTTGTTTACATCTGCCAACCCCGTGCCTCTGGAAGAGGGGGAGGTCTCGCCATAATCTATCGCGAGAGGTGGAAAGTCTCGTCTGTGTCAGTACCGGTGTTTCCCTCATTTGAAGCCATAGTATGTAGACTGATGGGATCTACTTGTCACCCTATCATTCTTGCTGCTATATATCGCCCACCTAAGCCAAACACCGATTTTCTGATTGAATTTGCCACGTTTCTTACTCATTTAAGTGCACTTTCTCCAAATATATTATTGTTGGGAGATTTTAACATACATATGGACAGTACCACCAATCTTCTCACCAGGGACTTTTTATCCTGTCTGGACAGTTTTGGTCTTCAGCAATTCATAAATTTCCCGACTCATTTGAAAGGACATATTCTGGACTTGGTTTGCTGTTCTGGCCTTGTGCCTCGTGACTGTTCTTCAATTGATCTTCCGTTCTCTGATCACGTGCTGATATCTTTCAGTATCAGTTATACCTTATCCCAACTAAAACAGTCACGTTCAGTTTCTTTCCGCAATATTAAACACATTGACTTATCTATTCTTTCTAATGAGATCAACAGCCTGCCTGGAACTGAGGATTTACTCACCACCGACGACCTCGTCTTCCACTACAACAATAATCTTCATAGCCTTCTCAATGCTCTTGCTCCTCTGAAAACCCGGACTGTCTCTTTTACTCATTCTGCACCATGGTACACACCTGAGCTCCGTCAGCTTAAAGCTAGAGGTCGTCAATTAGAACGTCTTCACTTAAAAACTGGACTTACTGTTCATAAACAAATGTATCATAACCATCTGCTTCAATATAAGGATACTATTTCTACTGCAAAATCTATCTACTATTCCAACATGATTAAGTCAGGTGCAGGTAATACAAGAGCTCTTTTCTCAACTTTTAACAGGTTATTACGGCCGCCGGATACTCTCCCACCTCACCTTTACTCAACTGCTCAATGTGATCATTTTATGACATTTTTCAGATCTAAAATTGACATTATTCATCATTAGCTAACCTCTCTGAACACCTCATTTTCCATTTCTCTTCTTACATCCTCTGCTTCTTCATTATCTAGTTTTAAACTGCCAACTATTGCTGAAGTTTCACAGATTATTCATGAATCCAAACCTTCAACTAGTCAGTTAGATCCTCTCCCAACCTATTTAGTAAAAACCTGCTTGCCTTCTTTATCCGCTTTAATAACTAACATTATACATTCTTCTTTGAATTCTGGTAATGTTCCATCATCCCTTAAAATTGCTGCAATAACACCTATACTTAAAAAACCTGGTGCGGATCCTAATAACCTTAATAATTTTCCTCCTATCTCAAATTTACCATTTTTATCCAAAATACTTGAAAAAATAGTTGCAGGTCAGATTCATGATCACTTAAATACCAACAACCTGTTTGAAGAATTTCAGTCTGGTTTTCGTCCATCTCATAGCACTGAGACGGCGCTCGTAAAAATCACAAACGATCTTCTAATGGCAGCAGATTCTGGTCTTTTAACCATACTTATTTTTCTGGATCTGAGTGCAGCTTTTGACACTCTCGCATAACATTCTCCTTGAACGGCTTGCCTCTCTTGGCATCTCTGGCACGTGTCATGACTGGTTTAAATCATATCTTTCCCACCGCTCAGAGTTTGTTCAGCTTAAAAATTTTCGATCGCAATCATCTTCTGTTATTAGAGGTGTTCCTCAAGGTTCCGTGCTAGGCCCCCTTTTATTTATCATCTATCTCCTTCCTCTTGGCAATATCTTTCGTAGACATAATATTAATTTTCATTCTTATGCGGATGATACTCAGCTCTACCTGTCCACAAAGCCTACTTCCATGCTTCCTCCTGCTGTTCTTTCTGTCTGTCTAAATGAAATTAAATCCTGGTTTTCTTGCAACTTTCTCCAAATGAATACCAATAAAACAGAAGTCCTTCTCGTTGGCTCCAAGTCCACCTTAGCCAAGGTTGATAGTTTTTCATTAAATATTGATAATTCCACTGTTTTTCCTTCCCCTCAGGTAAAGAGTTTGGGTGTCATCCTTGATAGCACTCTATCATTTGAGGCTCATGTTAATAATGTCACTCGGTCTGCATACTTTCATCTTCGCAATATTAATCGCCTCCGCCCAATCTTGACACAGCACAGTACTGCCATATTAGTCCATGCCCTTGTCACATCACGTCTAGATTACTGTAACTCTGTTCTTTTTGGCTTGCCTTCTAAAATTCTTCACAAACTTCAACTGGTACAGAACTCTGCAGCCCGCATTATTACTGGAACTCCTTCTATTAACCATATCACACCAGCTCTTCACCAGCTTCACTGGCTTCCTGTGAAGTTTCGCATTGAGTTCAAAATTCTGCTATTCACTTTCAAGGCTCTTCATAATCTTTCTCCACCGTATCTGTCTGACCTTCTCCAATTATACACACCCTCCCGTACACTCAGATCTTCTTTTGCTAACCAGCTCACCACACCATCAGCTCGACTGTCCACCATGGGGCTTAGAGCATTCAGTCGCTCTGCACCCCGCCTCTGGAACAGTCTTCCTGCTGACATCAGAAGTACAGACTCTCTGATAACCTTTAAATCTAGACTCAAAACTTACATGTTTAGAACTGCATTTTATATCTGAAACTTGTCCATTATTTTTCTCTTTGTTAATTAATTTTTAAATATTTTATTATTTGTTTTCTATTTGTAAGTTTTATATTATGCTGTGTTTTTTTTTTTTTTTTTAAATGTATTCTTGTAAGGTGACCTTGAGAGCTTGAAAGGCGCCCACAAATAAAATGTATTATTATTATTATTATTACAGAGGAGATGGAAGGAGTACTTTGAGGAGCTGATGAATTAGGAAAATGAGAGGGAAAAAGGAGTAGAAGGGGTGAACTCTGTGTAACAGAAGGTATATAAGATTAGAAAGGATGAAGTCAGGAAGGCTTTGAAGAGGATGAAAAGTGGAAAGGCAGTTGGTCCTGACGACATCCCGGTGGAGGTCTGGAACTGTCTAGGAGAGGCAGCAGTGGAATTTTTAACTAGTTTGTTCAACAGGGTTTTAGAGAGTGAGAGGATGCCTGAGGAATGGAGAAGTAGTGTGTTAGTGCCGATCTTTAAGAATAAGGGTGATGTGCAGAGTTGCAGCAAATATAGGGGGATAAAGTTGATGAGCCATACAATGAAGCTATGGGAAAGAGTAGTGGAAGCTAGGTTAAGGAAGGTAGTGGAAATTTGTGAGCAGCAGTATGGCTTCATGCCCAGAAAGAGCACAACAGATGCAATTTTTGCTCTGAGAATTTTGATGGAGAAGTATAGGGATGGTCAGAGGGAGTTGCACTGTGTGTTTGTAGACTTGGAGAAAGCGTATGACAGGGTGCCAAGAGAAGAGCTGTGGTACTGTATGAGGAAGTCAGGAGTAGCAGAGAAGTATGTCAGAGTGGTGCAGGACATGTATGAGAGGAGCAGGACAGTGGTGAGGTGTGCTGTAGGTCAGACAGAGGAGTTCAAAGTGGAGGTGGGACTGCATCAGGGATCGGCTCTGAGCCCCTTCCTGTTTGCTATAGTGATGGACCAGTTGTCAGAGGAGGTCAGACAGGAGTCTCCTTGGACAATGATGTTTGCAGATGACATTGTGATCTGTAGTGAGAGCAGGGAGCAGGTGGAGGAAAACCTGGAGAGGTGGAGGTTTGCGCTGGAGAGAAGAGGAATGAAAGTCAGTCATAGCAAGACTGGGTACATGTGTGTGAATGAAAGGGAGGGAAGTGGAACAGTAAGGTTACAGGGTGAAGAGGTGAAGAAAGTACAGGAGTTTAAATACTTGGGGTCAACAGTCCAGAGTAATGGAGAGTGTGGGAAAGAGGTAAAGAAGCGAGTGCAGGCTAGTTGGAATGGGTGGAGAAAGGTGTCGGGAGTTCTGTGTGATCAGAGAATCAAGGGGAAGGTGTACAGGACAGTGGTGAGACTGGCCATGCTGTATGGTTTAGAGACAGTGTCACTGAGGAAGAGACAGGAGTCAGAGCTAGAGGTAGCAGAGCTGAAGATGTTCACTTTGGGAGTGACAAGGTTTGACAGGATTAGGAACGAGTACATCAGAGGGACAGCTCATGTTGGACGTTTGGGGGACAAAGTTAGGGAGGCCAGATTAAGATGGTTTGGACATGTTCAGAGGAGAGAGAGTGAGTATATTGGTATGAGAATTTTGGACATGGAGCTGCCAGGCAGGAGGCAAAGAGGAAGGCCAAAGAGGAGGTATATGGATGGAATTAATGAGGATATGAAGCTAGTGGGTGCAAGTGTTGAGGATGCAGAAGATAGGGATAGGTGGAGAGAGATGATTCGCTGTGGCGATCCCTGAAGGGAAAAGCTGAAAGAAGAAGAAGACTTGAATTCTTCGATGTAGGTCATTTTTGTAGAAACCTTTACTTTTCTAAATAGTTTGCTTTTTTTTATGACATACTTGAATATGGAACAAAAATTTGCAGATTTCAGAGCCCGAAAGAAAGTCGAGATACAAGCAACGAAAACCGAAAATCAACCTGAAAGTTGTTGTAGTGGTGGTAAAAACGATTCTTTTTAAAGACTTGGGTTTCGTCGAGTCACTCACTGAAATGAATCGAGTCAGTGATTCCTTTTGAGTCACTGAACATGCCCCTGTGTAAATTAAAAAGAATCAAGATTTACGATACCAGTGAACAAAAATTTATTTTAAAGTGCCACACAAACACACACACAAACTGTGACTGAGATTAATTAAATTAAATTATTAAATTAAATTATATAATTAAATTATTACTGGATGGAAAATTACTTTACAATATTACTGGATAAATCATCACGAAGTCTACAAAGTGCTGAGTATGTTAATGAAACTCAAGTCTGACTCATGATCAGTAAGTCTACTTCACGCTGACCGTGGACTACTAAACGTAAGAGTCTTTCGGGTTAATTTAGACTTCGGACTCATGAATCATGAGTCAAAATGCAGAATCGGATCATTTAACTTGGGTGAGTCAGTCAGGGCCCGTACTAATAGAAATACGATAAAAGTATAAAGACGGTGATACAGTAAAAGATTAAAATAAACTGATTAAAACACAACACAAAGACACATTTAAAAATGAAACACTAGCTCACTGTCATGAAGGTCACATAACACTTGATTTAGAGCCCAGACCTCAGAGAAACGCTCCACATTGTTGGTGAGTTTATAAAATGAAAAGTCGACCTTCAGTCTTCCGGTCACTAAACCTTTAAACATCCTCACTGGATCTGTGCACTTCAGCTCGAGACATCCTTGTTTTCCAGATAGCAAGCTTAGCTGTCCCTATCAGGTAATTTATTCAGGTAATTAAAGACAAACTTTTCGCATTCTGGGGTAAACTTATTTAACACCACAGATAAAAACTCTGTCTGAAAACTCTTCATCATACTTTTGAAACTGAGCAAACTGAAGAGCCGTGTGAGTCTGGGACATATTAAAAACAAATGTTCTAGATCTTCTGTTCTTTGACAGAACCTGAACTCCCCCCCACTGCTGTACTCAGGTGTGCCACATGCCTGTCTGTTGCTATTGCCCCGTGAATAATCCTCCACTGTAGATCACCTGAGCGCTTCACTATAGGAGGTCTATACTGGGCTTTCCACCTGTCCCTCACCAGGAAGTCCGGTCCTAACAGACCTGGCCACCTTGAAGCTCTCTGCTGTCTCAGTGACTGGAAGTGAGTCATTTTGACTGAGATGTGATACAGTGCTTTTTTTGATACCAGCTGGAAGTCTCCTAGATTTGGTGTTTTAAAGATTAAAATGGATCCACTGGTTTCTTCCTGTTGTTCCTCGCTGATGCCTGGAGTGATCATTATCTTTGGGAGGTCCTGATTGGTTCCTCCATCCTGTTGAAGTCCTCTTGTGATGAAGCTTCTGTAGCTACTCGGTAGGGCAGCAAAGATCTCTTCCTTCATTTTTGAGATGAGACATGTAGACCGCAGGCCTGTCATCACTTTCAGGTCTTCATCAGGTTTCCATCCATACTCATCTAGGAGTTGTACCAGCTTTGTGACGTTGTTTCTTATGAGAACTGCTCTCACACAAGCTGAGGACAACAGTCTGGTTTGGATGAGTGGATTAAAAAATAGCGGTTCCTCTAGGGCCCAGTCTTCACTCTCATTCACTGTCCTTTTTAAAATTGTCCTCCAGGTCTGTAGCACTGACCTGTAGAATGGAGTTACCCCAGTCAGATTCACCTCCTCACATTTCAGCAGAAGCAGATGTTTGTCCAGTCCGAGATGGCTGGCTCTATGCAGAATCAGACAGGCAGTCTGTGTCCATGCCAGGTCTTTTTGGTACATCAGTTTCTGTGCTGATTGCAGTCTAAAAGCTCGGATTCCGCTTCTGATGTCCACCAAACCTTGTCCTCCTTCTTTCTTTGGCAGTGATAGTGTTGCACCCTTTAGCCAGTGCTGCCCACTCCAGAAGAAGTCCACAACTGCTCACTGGATTCTGTGGATTAGTTCATCAGGTGGATCCATGACCATCACTTTATGCCATAAACTTGAGGCAGCCAGGTTGTTTATTACCAGAACTCGACCCCGGTAAGACATCTGTGGTAATAGCCATTTCCAGCAGGTTCCAGTTCTTTGTCTGAAAAAGATCGGTTCCTAAAAATACCCCCAATACTTTTAACCCTTCCCTTTCCCATTTTAAACCCTTGGGAAGTTTTGGGGGCCAACCCCACTCCACTGTCCAGTGATAAAACTGATGTACCTTGACAGCTTTTTCAACACTTTTCATAGTGATGCCTGAGAATTCTGTCCTTAGCATACATAGAAAGGGTTCAATAGCAATGCTATACAACTGTCCAGACAATCAATATACCTGTCTGATCCCTCTTGAGACTTTTATGGGATCACTAAGTCCCTCCCCCCACTTTTAGCATCACAGAAACATCATGATACAATAACTTAACCAAAGAGATAAAATTATGTCCAAAATTAAAACTCTTTAAAACATTAAAAAGGTAGCTGTGGTCGACTCTATCAAAAGCCTTTTTCTGGTCTAATGACAGGACACCCAGATCAAGATCATTAAAAATTCAGAGATCAATGACATCTCTTATTAAAGAGTCTGTATTTAAAACCTTTTTCAGTCTGTTGGCCAAGCATTTGGACAGTATTTTATAGTCCACGCACAGCAGTGAGACTGGCCTCCAGTTTTTTAAAAACCCAAGATTGCCCTTCTTTGACAGGAGCGATAGAGCCGCACACCGACAGCTGGTTTGGAGTGTTTTTTCTTTCAGGGACTCTGTTAATACTTTCTGAAAATCTTTTCCCAAGGTTTCCCAAAAGTGCTGGAAAAATTCGGCTGGGAGTCCGTTCACTCTAGGAGATCATCCAGTGGCTAGCTGCTTCATTGGAATGGTTAGTTCCAGGAGTGTGATTTCTTCTTCCAGAGATGCTCTCTGTTCAGAGTCCAGTTTTGGTAGGTCTTGAAGGAGGTTAGCAGTGTTTTCTGGATTGCAGTGCTCAGCGCTGTTCAGTGAGGTGTAGAACTCCACTGCCAGTTCTCTCATTTCTTTGATGTCCGTAGTTATTTTCCCAATTGGATGTCGTAGGTGGTTCATCTCCTGTTTGTGGACACACTTTTTCTCCATGCCAAAAAAGAAAGTGCTTGGTGAATCCACATCTTTGATAGAGCAGAAGCGTGATCTGATTAAAATGTTTATGACCTGCTCAGACAATAAAAAATCAAGTTCGTGTTTTTTTGTGTCTAAAGAGTCACTCGTTGTGGTGGTGTTATTGATTAGGTCTCTTTCTATAGCATTAACGTCCTTTTGTAAATTTTCCATTGATTTATTGACGCTTGCAGTAGTGTGACATGCATAGTTTTGACAAAACATTTTTATTTGTGTCCCACCACAGGCTAAGACTGTTAAACTCATTTTTCTTTTTTTCTTTTTCCAGTTTTCCCAAAACAATTTAAAACTATTACAAAAGGAAATATCCTGCAACATTTTAATATTAAAACACCAGATGTACCTGGGCTTTGACCTTTGTTTCATGTTAAAAAAACAGTAACCATATGATGATCTGTGAAACCATTTGGAGTGATTGATGTGTTAGTTATTCTATTGCTCCACGCTTTTCCTATATATAATCGATCTAGCCTGGCCCCACTCAGTTTATCTATAATTTTAATCCATGTTTATTGTCTTACACCCATGTTTCTTTCTCTCCATATGTCTATTAAGTCAAACTCTATGACTATTCTCGATAGAGCCACACTGGATTGACTGTGAGGCTCCTCTCTATTTGCTGTCAACAACAAAGTCTGTGGTGCAGTCCCAGTCCCCCTAAAACTATACACAAATTTTCATTACAATTTTTAAGAGCATTTTTTATTTTCATAAACACTCTTTCTCTTTCTGAACCCTTATTTGGAGCATATATTTTGACAAAAACAACACCACCATATCTCCACTAATAAAATCCTACCCTTTTCTATTTCGTTTATAGATAAAAGCTTTACATTTAAGTGTTTTGAGAATACGATGGCTAATCCTGTGCTGAGATTTGTCCCACCATTTTCTCCACTCAGTCTCATTCTCACTGTCTGTGTGTGTTTCTTGTAGAAGCATTATATTTATGTGATTTATTTTAATGAGCTCTGATAGTTTTGCCTTGTCTCTACCTCCATTTATGTTAAGAGAGCCTATTTTCAAGTACTCCATAAGCGAAGTAAAAAAAGATGGAAGTACTGTTAGGGTGCTTTCACATCTCTAGTTCGGTTCATTTGGTCCGAACCAAGGGCAAACAATTATACATTGTAGCATTTTTCAGCTTTTTTGGTTCCTTTTCACACCACACTGATTGCTTTGGTTCAAAACCAGTTGAAACGAACCAAAATGCAGTCACATGACAACATCCACATCACTCATTGGCCATGGCGTATTTCCTAAACTGCTTTTCGATTGGTCAGAATTTACGTGCGGGAAAATTCCAACATAAGAGGAAAAGCCAGCAAACAACACGGAGACCACACAACTATGGAGAGACGACTGCACAGGCTGGTTTTGTCCCTGGCCATAATCTATTACATTGTTTGTATACACCACAATATGCAAACAATACATTTCTATAATGAAGCGCAGATGCGGCTTGAAAACAACGTTCTAATGCACTGCAAACGGCGAGCGAGCATCGCTCGTCACTTCAAGCGGAGGCGTGCATTATTTTTTCTTAACTAAAGTGCAAACTGTCAACAAACACTTCCTCATCCAATAATGCACAGCGCAGCTGACTACGGCAGCTGGTTTAGTCCAAAAATGATCAGTACTTTTTGCAGTTGGGTCTGTTCGAGGTCGGATCACGTTCTCACCACAAATGAACCACTCCAGAGTTTGTTTGAAAGCGTACCGAGACCACCTCTTCAAGCAGGTCTCGGTACGCTTGTTTGGTCCGAACTCTGGTACGATTCAACCGAACTAAATGAGGCAGGTGTGAAAGCACCCTTAAAACAAAGCATTATACATTTTGAGTCTGAGTAAAGACTCAATAAATCTGAATGCATAATGCTGCACAGATTGTTGATATATGAAGGGTTTATCTGTTGTTCTTTTCATTTGATTATTGTTTGTTTTCAACTTTGCAAAATCATAATTAAAAGGTTAAATATCAGATGATCACCATGGACATAAATTGTAAAAAAAAAAAAAAAAAAACCAGCCTCAGACTGTTTATTTCCCAATATAAACATCCATGATGTGAGGTTTCTACAGAGACAAGTTTTATTTTTATTATTATTTTTTAAATACGCTTTGTGTGTATATATATATATATATATATATATATATATATATATATATATATATATATATATATATATATATATTTATACGTATATATGTATATATATATTTTATATGTGTGCCAAATACAAAATCCCAACATAAAACATATAAAAGTAAAAAAAAACATAGAATAAATGCAGAGTGTGATGATATTTATAACCATAACCAACCATAACCAACATTACAAGTTCATTCTTATAACTCCTGTATATTTATTTTTATGCGTGTATGTGTTGGTGATCGCAGAGGTCAGACGTTTCTTGTAGTTGGCCACCAGATTTGCTCACATCTCAGGAGGGATTTTGTCCCACTCCTCTTTGCAGATCCTCTCAAAGTCATTAAGGTTTCGAGGCAGATGTTTGGCAACTCGAACCTTCAGCTCCCTCCACAGATTTTCTATGGGATTAAGGCTAGGCCACTCCAGGACCTTAATGTGCTTCTTCTTGAGCCACTCCTTTGTTGCCTTGGCTGTGTGTTTTGGGTCATTGTCATGCTGGAATACCCATCCACGACCCATTTTCAATGCCCTGGCTGAGAGAAGAAGGTTCTTACCCAGGATTTGATGGTACATGGCCCCGTCCATCGTCCCTTTGATGCAGTGCAGTTGTCCTGTCCCCTTAGCAGAAAAATACCCCCAGATCATAATGTTTCCATCTCCATGTTTGATGTTGGGGATGGTGTTCCCCCTCCTCCAAACACGGCGAGTTGAGTTGATGCCAAAGAGCTTGATTTTGGTCTCATCTGACCACAAAACGTTCTTGCTTACTGATAGGGGATCAAATACTTATTTTACTCATTAAAATGCAAATCAATTTATAACTTTTTTGAAATGAATTTTTCTGGAATTTTGTTTTTGTTATTCTGTCACTCACTGTTAAAATAAACCTACCATTAAAATTATAGACTGATCATTTCTTTGTCAGTGGGCAAACGTACAAAATCAGCAGGGGATCAAATAATTGTTTCACTCACTGTATGTGTGTGTTTATTATTGTTGGCATGCTAGATGTCAAGAAAGTACTGCTGAACTGCTTGAAATCCTTGAAATGGTCTAATACAGGGGTTCTCAACCTTTTGCAACTCACGGCCCACCAATGACTTTTTAAAAACATTCAGAGGACCACCTTTCCAAATATGATAGGATGATCACAGAATAACAGAAAATTCAAAACATACAGTGATATACTCTGCTGTTAATCTGTTATGCCACTGTAGCAGACTAGGTCAAGTCAGCTATATAGATGAAAACTCTCCTTGTATAAAAAAGACTTGGCAGGTTTATTCAGTAACCATTTATTCCTGTAACAATAACAGGGCAGGTCAGACACACAAGGGGAACACTTTTTTAACAAATTAATTAATACACCCCCACATCCAGACTAACATACTTGTAACAACAGGTCAGACACACAAGAGGGGAACATTCTCTCTATTCATTAGCAGAAACAAACGCTCAATCTGACGTTGTGACATGATTGGTGTTGCGATATTTAAACATAAATTAGCTTTTAGATAATGCATCTTGACTTGACTTGAGTGTTTTTGATCATATAAATTCATAAGAACAATTAGATGATTAGAAAATAACAAGATTTGTCAATTAAAAAATAAATAAAAATTAATTTGGGGGTAGTCTAACACTACCTACACGGCCCACCAGATGGCGCTTGAAGGCCCACTAGAGGGCCGCAGCCCACAGGTTGAGAATCACTGGTCTAATATACACTATATTGCCAAAAGTTTTGGGACACCCCTCCAAATCATTGAATTCAGGGGTTGTTTTTCAGGGGTTGGGCTCGGCCCCTTAGTTCCAGTGAAAAGAACTCTTAATGCTTCAGCATACCAAGACATTTTGAACAATGTCATGCTCCCAACTTTGTGGGAACAGTTTGGTAATGGTCACTTCCTGTTCCAACATGACTGCACAACAGTACACAAAGCAAGGTCCATAAAGACATGGATGAGTGAGTTTGGTGTTGAGGAACTTGACTGTCCTGCACAAAGTCCTGACCTCAACCCCATAGAACACCTTTAGGATGAATTAAAGCAAAGACTGTGAGCCAGACCTTCTAGTCCAACAGCAGTGCCTGACCTCACAAAAGGCACTTCTAGAGGAATGGTCAAAAATTCCCATAAACACACTCCTAAACCTTGGGGAAAGCCTTCCCAGAAGAGCTGAAGCTGTTATAGCTGCAAAGGGTGGGACAACTCCATTTTACATTCATGTGCATGTAAAGACAGATGTCCCAAAACTTTTGGCAACATAGTGTATCACCTATTTCCTCTTGGTTATTCCCTATGCCTTTAGTGGACATACATTTACATGAAGTAAATAATTATAAAAAAAAAACAAAAAAAAAAAATGTAAAAATGTCAAGTAGAAGCTGGTAATGGTTTTCTGCATAATCGAGTTTGTTTCAAGATAAAAATAGAGGTGCTAAGTTATGCTTTCTGTAGGTTACATGTGGCAAAGCAAGTTGTAAAATTCTAAAATATAAAGATTAATAGCCCTTTAAGCAAAATAGTTTAATTAGAAACTGAATTGAGTGGCGTCATTGCCTTTACCACTCTGTTGGGAAAGGCATGTCATCCTCCTTAAATGGAAACATGGCTCCCCCATCACACGAGGATTGGATACGAGAGCTGTTGCACCTTGAGAAAATTAGACACTCTTCCAAAGGTTCACTGAGATCCTTTTACAAAAACTGGAGCCCTATACTGAGTTTCTGGGGAACCTAACAGTAACATTCCTAACAGTAACATTCCTTCTCCTTAGAGTCCTATAGGAGGACCACTTGACCAGATCTTTTTTTTAATTCATCTATTTATTTATCTATCTATTTATTTATTTATTTATTGGCCTCTGGGGAGGGTTGTGGGTGGGGGTTCTGTTGCTGTATTGATTGGTTTGTTTCTTGTTTCTCCTGTGAGATATCCGGTCTCCTTTTGTATGTGATGTAATACATTTTATATGTCTTCAAAAAATTTCATAAAAACAAAAAGAACTATAAACTGATTAAGTGAATTAGAAAAGCTGACTTAGTTACCAAACAAGCAACTATAAGAAAAATAAGGATGCTGGTCATTCTTGGTGCAAAGATGGAGAGGTCTTCATTGCAGTATTGCAGTCTCAAAGCACACAAAAGATCCTTTAGTTCATTGAAGTTAGACTGGACTCCAAACATCCAAAAATTAAACCTGAAATTCTGTTTGAATCATGACTTCAAGCGTTTAGGTGTGAAGTTATGGTCTGAGTCATGTCATTTCTTTTAAAGCATAATCAAATCAGTTTATTAAACTCGCTCATTATTTACCTGACATGATCTCTGCAGAAAACTACACACAATATGACATGGAATGAAATGCTTTATCAACTGTCCATGTCATAAAAACAGAATCAATGAGAATAAACAACAATAAAAGAAAGAATGTACATTTTAACAATTTCACCTGGTCTTCAATTATCTAACCAATCAACACTTCGACAAGAGTCGAACACGGTCGACTCATTTCTAAGTGGTCACTCATTTGTCCCTAAAACATATACTTTAATAATTCACGTTGTCTTCAGTTCTCCAACAAATGTTTGCGTAAACAAACACTTATAGTTGGGCATATTTATTAAATGTGACACAGAAAACTATAACTTCAACAAGAGTCGGAAAGAGTCAACTCATTTGCTAAGTGCCGTATAACAGCTGTTATTAACATATGAACTATGCCTTAATTTCTGTAACAAATGTTTGCATGAAAGAAAACTTATTCTGTTGCGTACTTATTAGAACACATGAAGAAAACAACAATTTCATCAAGAGTCGACTCCCTTGTGAGTGACACCTCTCTCTCTCTCTCTCTCTCTCTCTCTCTCTCTCTCTCTCTCTCTCTCTCTCTCTCTTTTATAGAAGCCTGACCAAGTGAAGGTTAAGGCATGTGGACTTTGTAACACTGAAAATATTTCTCAAACGAGTCAAAAATGTTGATTTTGAATGTATAATAAAATGGCTCCTTTTTGTGGCATTGGGTACAATAACATTTTCATAGCTGAATGTTGTCTTACTGTCATAATGTCATACTGAGTGTTCTTGATTCTCAATCCTAGGTCAGCTTTAACCCCAAGGACAGCACACAGGTCTGTGTGAATGGAAAAGGAGTCTTAAAGACCTTTACGCTGCAGTTTCACATGCTGAAACAGACCAAAGTGTTTAAGATGCAACTAGATAGCATCCTGTGTCACACATGGATGTCTGACGACTGCATTGTCACAGGAACAGAAACTGGAAATTTGCTTCTGCTGGATGTGAAGTCCGGACACATGCACGAGCTGGGGAGGCCATATGAGAGGTAACAATAGAGAAAAAGAGAAAAAGAGAATCACTGCAACACTAATTGGCTTGTTCTGATAATCTTCTATAATATTACAATGCTTGTATTAGCCTACAGTATTTACAATAAAGTACAATATAATTTTAAGATATTTATTCCAATTCTCTGTGTCCCACATTATCTCTCTCCACAGACAAATGGAGAAAACGGACTCTGATGCAATGGTCTTATCTCCTTACACACTGCCGCATATTCAGCCTGTTCAGATGGACCGGGCATAATTTGCCTCTATGAAGAAACGACAGAGAAGAACGGCTACAGAAAGACCATGGAAATAAGTGCGAGTGTGTTCATGGTTAATATTCAGTAGAGGTTTTTATGCACAAGTTTATAGTTAAGGATCTTAACTGTTTCTCTGATCTGCAGATTCCTCAGGACCCGTGCCTTCTGCCAAGTCAGGCTGAGATCACCTCCATATGCACGAGTCCATCAGAGGATATCCTGGTCATTACCACAGACCAAGGCCAAATCTACCATGCCACCCTCAACTTAGCTGAGGGTAACAAGGTAACAAAGCAACAGGAGGTTTAATAAGTATACAGTCAAAACAAACCATGCTATACCAGTATAAAATTGATATCCTAAAAATGATTTCTGACATTTGCTTCACCATTACTTCTTTGTCCGGACTGTACAGGCCAACTTCGAGTTCCTGTTTCACTCTCTTCATTCTGGGAGCATCACTGATCTGTCAGTCTGCTTATCCAGACCGATTGTTGCCACCTGCTCAACAACTCTGTGCGCATCTGGAACTACGAGACCAGGTAAGAGCTTGTAATGGGTTTTTTTTCACAAATCACCTTTCTTAAAGTCAATGTCATTTAACAGAAAACAAAAATAATCGTCATTGTAGCTAGCATATAATGTAATAGTACTTGTAAAGACATATTGATGCTGTCAGTGAGAACTGTAGCAAATATTTTGTGTTTTGAATAGGCATTGATTAACCAGTACACTATTCCAAAACCATCATATCATTATCATATTTTGGTACAAAAATATCCACAGTGCTAATTTCCCGTAGCAGTTTTCTGACTGCAATGACGGGTCATGATTTTTTTCTCTGCAGGTCTCTGGAGCTGTATAAAGAGATTCCTGAAGAGCTGTATTGCGTGGCATTGCACCCTAATGGCCTCTCCATCCTGGTTGGATTCTCTGATAGGCTCTGCCTCATGAACCTATTAGTGAACAAATTCCTGACTGTGCAGGAGTTCCCCACAGGCTCCTGTAAACAGGTAAGTCCTCACTGACGTGAGCTTAGTATTATATGGTGAAGAGCTGTTTTGAGATCCAGAACATTTTGGGTTTGATATTCAAGCTAGCGAAACTTTAATATCCTAAAACATTCCTTTACAGCTCAACAATTCCTGCATTATGAGATCACTTCAAATGTACATTATTGAAATTCTGAGACATTTAGAAAGTGGGTTTAAGAGAAAAAAAGTCAACAATCAAGAATAATAAAAAAAACAATACATAAATTTTCTTTTTCTTTTTTTTGGAACGGCGCATGTCTCATATCATATGCTTTGTACAAAGTAAAAGAATGTAAAAAGGTGACAGAAAAAAACAAAATATTTAGATTTTTATAGTTAGTTAATTGGTATACAGTTCAGGACAAATGGGACGGCACCATCAAAAATAATAGTACAGTACTGACTGAAAACAAAACACCTGCTCAACTACACAACAAACTTAAAGTCAAAAAAGTATTTACACGCCAACATTTTCCCCCTCAGTGATACGAGAGCATGAGATAAAGCAATCGCATGCTGTACTGATCCAGTCATGGTTATTCTTGCTGCAAATATTCAAATAAAAATGCTAAGGCAGGAATATTAAGTTTAGGATTATACAGTGTGTGAAATGTCAGATTACAAATAGCCAGGATTACTTGGGATATGAGCAGTGTGAAAGAATATAGCCCAGAATAGCATGTGATACCAGCTCTAATGTGATATAACTGTGACAGAGCAGGAAAAACAACTGTGTTCTAATATATATGAAAGAAAACAATTAATTTTACTGTTTTAAAAGCAACAGCCTTTTTAAGCCTCTGTTCTTGATCTTGCTCTGTGTGTACATGTTGTTGATCGCACCAGTGGGATTATATCCAGGGTTCCAGTGACGGACTAATTTAGCCACTGTAATCTGTAATGGTGAGTTTATGTATGGCAGAAGTAAAATTCTGAGAAAGAATGAAAAAGCTGTGTAGAAAATTAAAATGCTTCACTTTTTAGCTGCAACAATAACCAAACTTCAGTGAATAGTGCAGAGTGGTGATAAGTAGAGGGTACTGGCGCAATCTGTAAAACTGACCTGCTTGAATTGTCTGTACTAGTTATATATTTTCTCTCTATATGATCTTTCTCTCTCTCTCTGTCTGTCTTTTCTCTCTTACTGTCTGTCTTCTCTCACTCTCTTCTCTCTATGTCTATCTGTCTTCCCTCTCTCTCTCTCTTTCTTTCTGTCTGTCATCTCTCTCTCTGTCTTCTCTCTCTCTTTCTCTCTCTATCTGTGTCTGTCTGTATTAATTAAGGTTAATCCTTTGGTCATGTAGTTAACTGGGTTACAATTGACTATTATTTCCTGTATATGCTGTATCCTTAATTGTGTGTGTGTGTGTGTGTGTGTGTGTGTGTGTGTGTGTGTGTGTGTGTGTGTGTACGTATAGCTCTACTGGAGGCACGTGGTCTGCCCCCTCACCTTTTCGGTCCTCATATGTCCCAGCTGTTCCATCGTACCATCGGCACTGGAGCAAGTGAGTATCTGTTTCTTTGTCAAATATTAGTAATCTCTTTCAACAGTAAAATATGCTCTCACTGAGAACTTAATTAAGAATACTAGTACACCTACACTTGATTTCAATTATTTGATCAGCCAATCATGTGACAGCAGCACATCGTATACAGTCTGCAGGTAGTGTTCACTTCAAATAATTGCGAAGCTACTGATCTCCTGGGATTGTTTACACACAACAGTCTCTAGAGATCAGAGGAAAATGGCTAACCCTAACCTACATTAAATATAGTGCACTCTTTATGTACACTTAACTCTCATAAAACTTGAAAAGGAACTATAACAGAAAAGCCTTAAGTCCGTCCGTATGGCGTCAAATCACTGCCATAAGTATCGTACCCGTAAAAAAATAAAATCATACTCGTAAAAAAAAATACAACACGCAATTCTTTGGTTGCTATTCCAAAAAATATGCGTAGAGTTTTATGCAGGAACTTTATAATGAGACTGTGTGTGTGTGTGTGTCCATTCACAGGAGCAACTGCAGAAGAATCTTGTGGAACTGACAGAGTATTCACACATGCTGTGCATCACACGCAACTTCGTCCACCGCACTGCGTCTAGACTTCGACCACAGCTCCACCTATGACTCTGCCTACTACACGAATCACTTACACAAATTCAAAAGCTTTCATTTACTTTTAACTTCCTCAAAGTCTAACTAATGGCATTTTTCTTCATTCACTTAATTTATTTATTTTGAAAATGAGACCAAGAGCACCGTCCTTGTAGTTTCTGTAGTGTAGTGGTTATCACGTTCGCCTAACACGCGAAAGGTCCCTGGTCCGAAACCGGGCAGAAACAAGCCCAGGCCTTTGAGCTTTGCTTCAGTAAGTGTACACTTGTCCTATTCATGTCCGATGTGAAAACGGGCAGAAACAATTTTGGTGATTAGTGTTTTTTTTCTTTGCGTCAAATAAGGCTCGAGTTTGGTACAAAAAAGAAAGCATGTCTGAGAGAGAGAGAGAAGAAATTGCACCCTATGTTGCATAAAGTCTGAGCTACAACCGTATCTGACTTTACAGCTTTTATCATTTGGTTTATCTTATTGCCCTAATTTGTGACATTAACCATCCAATTTAATCCAACATACTGGAAACTGTACAGCATAGTCATACAAAACAATCACAATAAAAGTAGCTCCTCATTAGGAATAGTTTTTTATTTCTACAATTCAAATGACAAAAAAAAAAAAATCTATATGATAAATGCTAAATGAGATTCGATGCTATTGTTTCTGCTTGTGTGTTGCATATATTTGTACACGTCAGTGGCGGACCGTGCATTTCACACCTAGGCCTTCAGTAGCGCTCCGTCTGAATCAACCCGCCCCTCAAAAAACAATTTATGGTTATAAAAACCATCTTAATATGCAGAAATACAGTCTCAAGAGACATTGCATCTCAGACAGATAACTCCTGTAGCCACAATAAATGCCTTTATTGAATAGACAAACCAGGGGTGAACAAGTCTCTTCCTACTGCAGCTACAGCCGAGACACACATAAAAAACATTGATAATAACCTCATAAACTTGCAATATTATTTAGGAAAATCGCAACGCTTTACTCACCAAAAATTCGTATTATTTGTAAACAAAGTACATCCTCCTCTCTTTCCTCAAAAACAGTTCAATTACTCTGTTGTACAGATTATCCGTGCGCTTCAGTTCCATCACGATCCTATCCAATCAACGGGTCTGAATACGGTGACGTTGCCGTACGCCTGCTAGAGGGCCCTAGTGAAACCAACTCAAAATCTGATTGGTTGAAGCAAAAGTTAGAGGGCCTGCAGAACGGATTGTGAAGGCCTCCGGGCGGACTTCTTTGACTTTGACCCTGCCTGGCAACAAATGATGGCTGAAATGTAATTGGTTAAATGCTTTAATACGAAAATACATGTCTGGAAGCAGCACAACCATCGGAAAAGCTATGAAAGGAAGCTGACAGACCATTTGGAATTATTTAATAAGTATTCATGGACTCACATTCATGGACTCACATTTTGTGGAGCTGACGCTTCGACAATCACCTTCACTTTTGAGGGAGCTTTGTGAAGTCCGGAACTATCAATCACATGGCCCAAGTACTCTACTGAAAGACAGAAAAACTCACTTGTCCCTCCTAATCTTCAGTCCAAAACTATGCAGTCTTTGCAAAGCAGCTTCCAGGTTCCTCAGATGCTTTTGTTCATCTTCCCCAGTAATTAGTAAATCATCAAGGTAACACTGCACCCCAGTCAGCCCACAGAGTATTTGGTCCATTGCTCTTTTAATCAGTGCTGGGGCTGACGTAATCCCAAAGGGCAGTCTCTGATACTGTTATATTCCCTTATGGATCAAAATGGTCAAGAGTTCCTGAGAGCTTGGGTCAACGTGCATCTGTAAATATGCCTGACAAAGGTCTGTTCTACTGAACCTTTGACCGTCAGCCAGACCCGAAAAAAGATCCTCAGTGAGCGGTAAGGGATATTGCTTAGTAGTCAGGACTGGATTTATGGTCACCTTAAAATTTCCACAAATTCAGAGGGACCCGTCCTTTTTATGACAGGCACGATTGGTGTGGCCCATTCACTTACACGTACTGGTCGCAATACTCTGGACTTTACCAATCTCTATAGTTCAGCTATGACCTTAGGTTTTATGGCATATGGCGTAGTGCTTTTAAGCATTTTGTTGTACTTCCTGGTTTGACTGTCAGTTTTACTGTGATGTCCACTTTCTGTTTGGAGTTCTCGAAGGAGCTCCTGCTCCTCCTCAGAGTCCAGTTGAAGCTTGTGTTTAAGATCAGCTAAAAGATATTGAGATAAAAACATTTTTGGTGACAGATTCTAAAACCACATCACAAGTTTGTGTTTCCGTGTCATCCAAAGACTGTTTAAGGAGTGGTTCATTACTTTAGTTGCATTGGGACATATGCAGTTTCCTTTTTAATCAAGCAACAAATTAAAAAAAAATTACTCTCTAACCAAGTACACCCTTTCTAAAAGAGCTCCCCTTCATTTAAATAAAGGCTTGCTTGTCAAGAACAACAACAACATTAACATGCTTGCCTTTGCTATAAAGTGAGGGATGATATCCTGGTAAGATGACGATGGACTGCTAGGTGAGTCTAGATGGACTTTTCAATGGATGTGTTTGTTTACATCTAACAGACTTTGATTGGTTTCATATATTTTTGGTGTAGTAGAAGAACAGAACAGAAGTCTTTATTTGTCACATATACATTACAGCACAGTGAAATTCTTTCTTCGCATATCCCAACTTTGGACGTTTGGGTCAGAGCGCAGGGTCAGTCATGATACAGCGTGAGGGTTAATGGCTTTGCTCCACTGATCGACAACCCAGAACATTAACCTCTTGAGCCATTTGGTCATTTGGTCCGAATGTTTCGATTTGGCACAGGTTTTACGCCGGATGCTCTTCCTGACACAACCCTCCCATTTAACCTGGGCTTGGGACTGGCACTGAGAGTGAACTCTTCAGTACTAAATGCAGTGCAAAAACTGCAAATTCAGCACCTCAAGCAAAGATACTTAAGATACCTTCAAACTCATCTGAAACGCAGAGAAACAGTTCAGTGTCCCTTTAAAGGATGTGGATTTAAAACAAACAACCGCAAAACCTTCAGCTCTCATAGAAGCAGAAATCATAGAAATCATACACTAAAGTACTTTCGACCTATATTATATGTATATTATATGTTTAATTGTTACATTCACTTTTGCTTAATGATTTTAAATTATAACACTATGTACAACTATAGTGTTAGAAACTAGACTATTACATAGCATGTTCGTAGTCTTACAACATAACAACTTTTTTTATTTCTGTACTCAAATCTATTCTTATTACAAGTGTTTGTAATGTGGGGATTAGTTACTCGGTAAAATGTAGTTATTTAATTCATCATACGGTCCAATACAGCCAATCAATTTCTTTTTACTCACTCGCGCCTTAGTTTTCGTTCGTTTGCTCGCACAATTCCTTCCTGGGCTCAGTCTGCGTTCTTTCACCTCTTTTACTCTCTTTCCATGTAGAGAAGAAGACTACCGTTTTCTCGACTGTCGCTATCATGTGCAGAGCCACCATGCATTCATGCGCTCTCTCTCTCTCTCTCTTGAACACGGCGTGGCTGAAGCAGAGGAGTCGCGCAGCTTACAACTATAATCTGGCAACAAAACCTAACGTGAGAACGAAAAATACAACATAATTACGGGGGTTTTTCCCTTACATACAGATGACATAAATTCCCATGACAGATTCTAAAACCACATCACAAGTTTGTGTTTCCGTGTCATCCAAAGACTGTTTAAGGAGTGGTTCATTACTTTAGTTGCATTGGGACATATGCAGTTTCCTTTTTAATCAAGCAACAAATTAAAAAAAAAATTACTCTCTAACCAAGTACACCCTTTCTAAAAGAGCTCCCCTTCATTTAATTAAAGGCTTGCTTGTCAAGAACAGCAACAACATTAACATGCTTGCCTTTGCTATAAAGTGAGAGATGATATCCTGGTAAGATGACGATGGACTGCTAGGTGAGTCTAGATGGACTTTTCAATGGATGTGTTTGTTTACATCTAACAGACTTTGATTGGTTTCATATATTTTTGGTGTAGTAGAAGAACAGAACAGAAGTCTTTATTTGTCACATATACATTACAGCACTTTCTTCGCATATCCCAACTTTGGGTCAGAGCGCAGGGTCAGTCATGATACAGCGTGAGGGTTAATGGCTTTGCTCCACTGATCGACAACCCAGAACATTAACCTCTTGAGCCATTTGGTCATTTGGTCCGAATGTTTCGATTTGGCAAGGATCTTGATGTTAAGGTATATGGTACTCCTGCTGCAGCTGTAGTCTGGATGTAGAGGATGTTCTCCAGCTAACTGCAGGAGGTATTTTCACTAAGCACATTTGTTACCTTGAACAGATGCTAGACAATATTTCCAGAATGAGGAATATGAAGTAAACTGAACAAAGAAGAAAATCTATTGTCTTTTGCTGAAGATCCTAGCCAGACACCCATGAAATCTGCGATGCTTTTCCGCTCACTGTGTTGGTAAAGAGTGGCTGTTTGAATTACTATAGCTGATTTAAAATTAATCTGGCTTTCCTCTCTTAGAAACATTGTTTCCAGCCTCACAGTACCTTTTTCTGTAATGGACAGTTTTTGCAATACTCAGCCCATCTGGCACCACAACAACCAGTCGAAGTCAGTGAGATCACAGAGAGATTTCTTTTCCCTGTTGTAAAGCAGTGAAGCTGTGTCTGTATCTATTGTTTTTATTGTGTCTACCACGTGACAGGATGATTGGATAATTACACGAACGAGCAGAGGGATCCTGAAGTGGCTGGTGAGTGTATATTCCTACCGCTACATACAATACATACAGTGATTAAAGCTTAAAAGGCAGAAGTGAGAAAATCGTGATTCACAATTCACCCAGTTAAGAGAACAAATCTAAGCTATACTGACACAAAGGCCTGCGCTTGGACATCCTTTTAGATAGACAGAGGCATAGAGAAATGAGATTTTCTACTGAATGTCATTGTGTTCAGGCTTCTACATGTCACCCAGCTCTCCTCCTCATACACACATATACACACACTCTCTCTCCTGATTGTCTCACCTTCTCTTGTGATTTCCTCTCTCTCTCTCTCTCTCTCTCTCTCTCTCTCTCTCTCTCTCTCTCTCTCTCTCTCTCTCTCTCTCTCTCACACACACACACACACACACTTATCTCACCCTTCACTTCTCTCAGTTTTTCTCCAACTATAACTCCCCCCATTGTCTTTCAACAATACTTCTTCTCTCTCTCATTACAAACACTTTCAGCAGTTCAAACAGATTCACAAATCTTTTTACCTGACATCTCGTAATTAATCAGCGTTTAAATACACTATATTGGCAAAACTTTTGAGACGTCTGCATTTACATGCACATGAATTTAATATGGGGTCCCTTTGCAGCTATAACAGCTTCAACTCTTTTGGGAAGGCTTTCCACAAGGTTTAGGAGTGTGTTTATGGGAATTTTTGACCGTTCCTCTAGAAGTGCATTTGTGAGGTCAGGCACTGATGTTGGACCAGAAGGCCTGGCTCACAGTCTCCGCTCTAATTCAACCTAATGTTGAATTAATGTTGAGGTCTGGACTCTATCCCCAAACTGTTCCCACAAAGTTGGGAGCATGAAATTGTCCAAAATGTCTTGGTATGCTGAAGCATTAAGAGTTCCTTTCACTGGAACTAAGAGGCCAAGCCCAATCCCTGAAAAACACCACCTGAATTCAATGATTTGGAGGCATGTCCCAAAACTTTTGGCAATACATTGTATATACAAGAATCTAAAAGTGTGTCATTTTCAAGCTACAAAGTGAGGGTTAAACATGGATGTGTCTTTTGTTAACAACTAGCTAGCTAAGCTATGTGTGAGGAGTGATGTATGTTATCAATCTAACGAATTTAACAAGCAAATATATTTAGATGTTGAGTGATCTAGAGCAAATACGTGTATTCTACAGGTACAAGGTGTGGCTGTGTTAACTTGTTGTTGATTCATGTGAGTAGCCATGTTGTTCTGATGATTCAGCACATGCTGAATTGAGGAAATCATCCTATGTCATCCCTGAGGAGGAATTCTGAAGACACCAAAAAAGATGCAACTAGGCTCTGATGATGCATGGCTACTAATTTGCACCTCTGTTTGCCATCAGACCCCAGAATTCAGAATGCAGCTGAATACCTTGTTTTCAATCCTGCCAAGTTCTCCAACATCACCCCATAGCTGTGTTCCCTCCACTGGCTTCACATATAAACACTGTTAACTTGCCTACAAAGGCACTGACCTCACCTGCTCTGCCCTACCCCCTTCTTCTAAACATGGATGAAGTGGACATCATCCTCCTTATCACCATCCTCATCATCAACCTCAAGACTGTTTCATGTACCTTGGTGATGGATTGAACTTCTCAGAAACACTGCTATTTATATTTATATGTAATTTATTTCTATATATATAAACTACACCAAAATCTCTCTCATGGGTCCTGATGGTACTCTAAGTCCCTGAAACAGGAGGTTAGGAGGTTGTATGTTATACAGAGATTAAAAGTCTTTCTCAATAATTTAATTGTTAGTAATGCACAGGTATATCGACAGGTAACCATGGAGATGATGGGAACACGCTTGTCTCTCTGTAGCCCATTATTCAGTTCAATTTCCTAAAACCCGAGGACTAAAATGAAGGCAGGGTTTTAAGACATGTCCTATCAAACAGTACACACACACACGCACAGAAAATCAAATTTCACTATAAATGACATCCTCCCCGTGATTTGCCCCATTACTTCTGTCTGTCCTTATTTCTTACCTCCAGTAGTTTTGTAGTAATATTAAAATATTAAAAAATAAATGACAGAACTGGCTGCCACATAAAAGGAAAGAGGACGAGACTATACAATTAGACTATATCTGTTAAAGAAAATGAAATTGGAGTTGTATTTCTTTCAAGTCTGAACTTGAGCCAACATGGGAACATGGTGTAAATGTTTGGAGATTGCTTGTATGATACCAGACTTGTGTTGTAGCAAAGCCTAAAGTCTGTACTAGTTCAAGTATTGGTTTAATAAATGCTGCTTTTTTTAGTGATTTGTGAGAGTCAAAAATATTTCATTAAATGAAATGCAATGCTGATTTACTTCATATTCACTAACATATATACACTGCTCAGGCATAGCATTATGACCACCTGCCTAACATTGTGTTGGTCCCCCTTTTGCTGCCAAAACAGCTCTGACCCGTCGAGGCATGAACTTCACTAGATTCCTGAAGGTGTGCTGTGGTATCTGGTGCCAAGATGTTAACAGCAGATCACTTACAGGACTTAAAGGATACTTTTGATAGATACTGACCACTGCAGACCGGGAATGCTACACAAGAGCTGCAGTTTTGGAGAAGCTCTGATCCAGTGGTCTAGCCATCACAATTTGGCCCTAGGTCAAACTCACTCAAATCCTTACGCTTGTCCATTTTTCCTGCTTCTAACACATCAACTTTGAGGACAAAATGTTCACTTGCTGCCTAATATATCCCACCCACTAACAGGTGCCATGATGAGGAGATCATCAGTCTTATTCACTTCACCTCTCACTGCTCATAATGTTATTGAAAAGGTCAATTGATTGTGAATTACCAGGCACAGCTGATTTACACCCATTTAATCGAGATTTTTGTAAAAACTGGTGGTAAACCCTGAATGGGAGGGATGTGATAATCTTTCTCATCTGTCAATCATAGCGATACCAAGCAATCTGTGAGCTCACATATGTTGAAGAGGGTAGAAAGGGTTTTCCTGACATGAATTTCACGTGAGATTTCTTTATTTATTTAACTACGATACACTATACAGAAACCTAAGTGGGATTGGTGGCTCAGTGGTAGGTTTCTCGCCTACCCTGCGGAAGGCCCGGGTTCGACCCCGAGCAGGGAGCAGCCGAAAGCAACTTTACACTATACAGAAACTTGACCACAATTTGGAAAGATCTTTCCATAGTTGGAATGGAATGGAAGAAGAACTTGAGTCGCATGCACAGATCCCTGACCTTCAACCCCAATGAACGCTCAAATGCTCCACAGGCCTCCCTAATGCCTCACTAATGCTCGTGTAACTGAATGAACACGAGCTATGCTCCAACATCTAGCAGGAAACCTTCCCAAAAGAGTGGAGGAACCTGGAGTGGGAAGTATTATCATACTGTGTGGGAGGTGTGTGAATACTTTTGCTACTTTTATGTAATCTTAGTGCGGATGTGTGTTAGGTGAGTCGCTCCAGGATTTCAAGATTCACTTAAATTCAAGCAGATAATTTGGAAGAGCTTGCAGTTTTTCAAAAGCACCACAGACTTGGGGTAAAGCGTGTGATGTGACATAATCAAAACACATTCAGCTAAATCCCTCTTTAATTCCTGTGTGTCGAAGAAGAGTACAGCTCTCACAGAAAGTCGTAAATATAACTCAAAATACAAAACTTGTTGCAAATACTGCCCCTAGTGGTCAATAACACATAACAGAAGTCTCTTTAGCAAACATTACTGGATATGTCTTAGAAAATGAACTGAAGGACATGTTCTTTAACAACCTAAGCTCCTACCATGTCCATAAAAATCTACTGTGTGTTATTATTATTATTAAAATACAAAACCTGTATGCAAATACTGCCCCTAGTGGTCAATAGGGGCAGTATTTGCATACAGGTTTTGTATTTTGATCTTTCAAAACATGAATCAAACGGGAACAAACACATCCTTCTATGATGGTACTTTTTTAAAGGACATCAAATGTCAAGTTCTTGAAGTACGTTTAGATATTTCCGGTTCGTCAGTTCAAATGTCATGACCTTCACTTTTCTTTGATCTTGCTCGTTCATGTAGCATGGGTTTGCTCACTGTAGCTCGAGTTGAGCTTTGTGAACTTTCATTTCAGAGTTAGCAGGCATTGTTAGCTCCGGGGTCATTTGCCTTGACCCTGCTGGAATTCTGTTGATATGCGTAATTACGCCATGTTTTGTATTTCCGCCCCTGGATATACTTTCATCATTTAAAAAAAAAAATATTATTACCATATGTAAGGATCGTGCAGCAGCATGCTGTGAAAAAATGCACTGATTTTTATGTATATTTTAAATGTCTATGTCTACCGGTCATGTGGTGATAAATAAAAGATGGCACAGTCTTTCTGGATGTCTGCAGCACAGTCTGGGTACGAAAGAAAAAACGTGAAAATATATACACTAAAGCCCTGAAGGTGTGAAAAGTGCTGTGTCATTATTTTGACTTAGTATCTCATTATTTCATGATATGATCTTGGCACAGTAACTCATAATTGTCAGCTTACTAGCCACTGTGTCTTACTAGCACATTACTCCGACTTCAGACATTTATTTTACCTCCTTATTCCTACATATCTCAAGGTTTTTGACTTGGTCACTTGTTTGTATTTGGTAACTTCAACTTATTTCAAGTTATGCCATTACATCTTAACTTGAAATAATGGTGTACACTGATCAGGAACAACATTCTGAGCAACGCAATATTAGGCAGGTGGTCATAAGGTTATGCCTGATTGGTGTACAGGAGCGATTTTGTCGAACACAGACATAGATTAGGGAAAGACAACTGCTTATCAGAAGAGGCACGGGATGTTTTCTGAGCAGAAACTGTGGCTAAAATCTGGTTCAAACTGGTTTTAGATAATAAAAACAGTGAAGTAATACTAAATTTGATTAATAACAAGATTTGCATTGTTTAAATCAAATAATTTAAATTAGACTCTTTTAGTTTTTGTCATTACATAGAAAAACAAGACAGCCAAAGCAGTCTATTCTCATAAATCAGTATGAGCCTGATTTATTACTTGTATTTCAAGCAATAGAATGAGACAAAAATGAAAATGCAAAACTATATTAATAAGGGCATTAATGCAGCTCTGAAGCACAGGTTTGGTTAATGTATATAAACCTGTGTAGACACTAATAAATAATAAATAGCATGAAAATAAATTACGGATATAGTCAAGTGTGTAGTTAGAGCTCTATTTGCTCGATATTTTTTTGTTAAATCTACCATAAAAAAATTTGGATTAATGATTTTTTTCATCCACAGATTTATCTAAAGTGCAACTGAACCTTGCAACATGATAATTACCCAAAACATACCAGTAAATCCACCAAGGACTGGCTGAAAAGTAAAAAATGGAGAATTCTGGAATGGCAGAGTCAAAGCCCAGATCTAAATCCTATTGAGATCTTGTGGGGTGATTAGAAATGGACTAGAAATGCATGCAAGAAACCCCCCCAATTCACACAGCTGAAAGAATTCTGCATTGAGGAGTGGGGGAAACTTTCTTCCAGTCGATGTCAGAAACTGGTAGATGGCTACAAGAAACGTCTCAATGAGGTTATTTCAGCCAATGGGGAAACACTAGCTATTCGGGAATAGGGTGTCCTAACTTTTTGCTCAGGTGAAATACTCATTTTTGTTGGTTTCTTTATGAAAAACAAAGTGATATTTTGTTGTTTACATGCAATTACACTACTTTCATCTACAGGTACAAATTAAAGCAAGATCAGAAATTGACATTTTGATATTTCTTAATGAAGAACTAAATATTCAATGGGGTGTCCTAATTTTTTCACATGACTGTATATATAACTGATAGTATGAGGTGATACCTGGACCTTACAAAGGTTGCACAGGCAGACTAACTCCTTCAGGATGGCACATCAACATGTGCCATTGCCAGAAAGTTTGCTGTGTCTCCCAGCACAATCTCAAGAGCATGGAGGAGATTTCAGGAGACAGGCAGTTACTCTAGGACAGCTGGACAGGGCTGTAGAAGGTTCTTAACCCATCAGCAGGACCGGTATCTGCTGCTTTGTGCAAGGAGGAACAGGATGAGCACTGCCAGAGCCCTACAAAATGACCTGTAGCAGGCCACTGGTGTGAATGTCTCTCACCAAACAATCAGAAAGAGACTTCATAAGGTTGATCTGAGGGCCCAACGTCCTCTAGTGGGCCCTGTGCTCACTGCCCGGCACCGTGGAGCTCGATTGGCATTTGCCATTGAACACCAGAATTGGCAGGTCTGCCACTGGCACCCTGTGCTTTACACAGATGAGAGCAGGTTCACTCTGAGCACGTGACAGACGTGAAAGGGTCTGGAGAAGCCGTGGAGACAATGGCACCCTGACTGCCATTAAGTATTGGGATGAAATCCTTGGACCCAATCTCAGACCCTACACTGGTGCAGTGGGTCCTGGGTTCCTCCTGGTGCATGACAATGCCCAGCCTCATGTGGCGAGAGTATGCAGTCAGTTCCTGGAGGATGAAGGAATTGATACCATTGAATGGCCTTCTTGCTCATGTGACCTAAATCCAATAGAACACCTCTGGGACATTATGTTTCGGTGCATCCAACGGCGCCAGGTTGCACCTCAGACTGTCCAGGAGCTCAGTGATGCCCTGGTCCAGATCTGAGAGGAAATACCCCAAGACACCATCTGTCGTCTCATTAGGAGCATGCCCCGACATTGTCAGGCATGCATACAAGCATGTGGGGGCCATACAAAATACTGAGTACCATTTTAAGTTGCTGCAGTGAAATTTCAGCAAAATGGACTAGCCTGCTGCATAATTTTTTCACTTTGATTTTCAGGGTGTCTTTGAATTTAGCCCTTTGTAGGTTTAGAATTTTCATTTCCATCTAATGATGTGGCATCCTTTTGTTCCTAACACATTACCCAGTCCATATCAGTATAGATATCCAGCATGGTATTTTTATTTTTTATATTTATTTACAAATAAATGTTTTACTTATACTGTTACATGCAGGGCTTTTGGATCATGATCATGTGCAAAGAGGAAGAAAGTGTTACAAGAATTGCAAGAGAAACTACATATTGTGATATGTATATATATATATATATATATATATATATATATATATATATATATGTGTGTGTGTGTGTGTGTGTATTTTTATATATTTTTTTGCATGGGAGAAATGGTACACCATTAGTAAATTAATTCAACAGCAAGAAAAAAAAAATTCTAATAATTTTAATAAATGTGACACACAAGAACAGCACAGAAAACATAGAACATATTATAGAGAATATTGTTTGCAGGAAGAAGATTCTAATCCTTTTTCACTCTGTCATTGAGTTGACATAGCTGGTACAGAAATCCATCATTAGGTCCGATCTCTCGTTTTTCTCTCACTGTAGCTAAAGTGGCTTGTACATCCAGCTTATGTCTCAACATCAGGTAAGCGATGACGATTGCTGCTGAATGACTGTAACCCTTCTGGCAGTGCACATACACTTTCCCTAGAAATAAACAGACCTTAAGAGACCATGAATACATAACAATACTGATTATGTTTAACTGAAACTTTACCTCTGTCTCCATTATATGCCAAGGCCTGTGCTATGATGTCTGCACCCTCTTCAAAATATACACTGAGATCAAAATATCCCACGTCATTGGCTGGTATTCCATGGTAGATAATGCCCGTACCCACATAATATTCTGCACCTGTATTCACATGTATGTATGAGTCTCCTTCAGTGACATTAAGAATGTGTGTCACTCTCAGTTGTTGTAAGAGTTTCACATTTGTGGCCACAGACCTGCAATACAGGGGATACATGAAGTGCTATTACTCTGACATGTGACTATCCATAAATAGCTCAGGTTTTGTTCTATCAGTGTTGTGTTTATATATGGTGTTGTTGGGGTTTTTCCCCCCATTTTTTCATATATGTTTTTTTTCCACATATGTTCATAAAATCAGTAATTACAGCCAAAATAGCCAGAGGTAATTATTTGACTAAGGGCATGCCATCCATGTATATGATAGTATAACTAGTGTAGCACTTTTCAATCACTACTACTATTGTTATTATCATTACTAACTGACTTTTCCTTTGCGATTAATTTTAAATAAATGTTAACAACTACTGTATATTATGGGTCATTTATTATGTGTAATGTATTGTTATTGTTTTTTGTTTAAAAGTAGCTACTGTAAAGTAAAGTTGATAAAACAAGATGGACTCTGCTTTCCTACACTGGCCCTACACATGGTCCACCTGACCTTCATAATTAGCCCACATGAGCATGAATACATTAGTCCTGGATGAGCTGTGAACATGGTGTATCAAGTAGTAGTACTAGTAGTAGTTACTGCTACTATTTGTACTACTACTACTATTAGTACCATTGACGCTTAAATCTTTTACTTCATTAGCATAATTGCTATGTCCTAGTGCTGCTTACTTTGTTCTTGGACCACATGAACCAACTGGCAGACATTTCTTATTCTTATTCTTATTTTTACAGTTTTTTATATGTAAGGTGACATGGCTATTGGGACCACAAAATAAAATACAAACAAAAACTCTCACGATTACTTTGTGGGCAACTGTCAAAATGTGAAAGATTAATTTTAATATCATCATTTTATTATCACTATTTTTAGTTTCAGAATGTTTCAGTAGAAATATCAGCATTCAAAGAAAAGATTGCTCCTGAAGGTGAATTAACCTAATCACATCAGTGTTTCGCTTTAAGAGGTGTTCAGATCAATGAGTAAAGTAGTATGTTATATGTTGTATATACACTATAGTCTTTAACATACTTTTATATATCAAACAAACTTTTTAGCCATTTTTAGTAAAAACATTAAACAAAAATAAATCTATTGCATAAAAAAGACTGAAGTGCATGATCATTTAAATATATAAATAAAGGGGGGCGGTGTTAAATTGAGTAGCATATTTAAATTAAGTAGACTTTTCAGCCCTTCCAAATGCACTTGAACAGGCTGTATTTAAATATTCTGTAGAGCAGCGGTATTCAACTGCACCAAGGGATTACAAATGAGGTGGAAAATACTCCAAAATAAATATAGGTTTGTATCAGAGCTGATAAGGTTTAAGCATTTTAACTTCGAGCTACGCTGACACGAATTAGCGCTCAAAAAAGTTTGTCTTCTTTGCACATAAAGCCAACTGTCTATTGCAGCCGGGATGATTGACAGGTGATCAGCTCCATTTTAAATTTACGGACGCTCTCTGAAAGCCCCGCCCTTCGTGTTAGAAATATTTATGTATTAATAAAGTTATATAATGTTTTGAGTTCATTAATGTGAAAAAATCTGTCAGTTTTTTCGTCTTGGCTAATATTACACATGTAGAGTAGTAGTAAATTTTAAAAAAAAAATCCTGTTGAGGAAAAGGTTTGAAGATGTCTAGTGTATAGAGGTGGAAACTGAACTGGAAAATACAGCTCTGGTGATGATGTGATGATATTATTGTTTTTGATATTTAGGTTCAGTGCAGGACCAGACAATGGGACCTGTATAAACGTAATTTGCCCACAGTATATGTGTACATGTGTGTTTGTTCTTGTGTATTCTGTTGTGATGATTGCACATATCCCTTTAGCTGGAAGACAGAGTGAGGGAGCTGAAGAGACTGCTCTGTGAGGCAAACAGAGAATGTAGAAGAAGATATTCCAACAGAAGGAGGTGTTACTGAAGGTCAGATCTCTTATATTTATGGCATTTGGATATGCGCTGCTTATCCAGAGCAACTTACATTTATTCCATGTTATACAATTGAGTATTTGAGGGTTAGGGACCTTGCTCAAGGGCTCAATAGTGGCAGCTTGGAAGTGCTGGGAATTAAACTCACGACTTTGTGAGTGTTAATCCATCACTTCACCCACTGAATTACTATCACCGCTTACCTTAAGCCATGCTTTTGTGGACATTGTTTGGAAAAAACTTTGTATTGTGACACAGACGTGTAAACTTGGTATTTATAGACATTTCAGTGTCACAAAGGCTCAGTACTAGCAGTGAAAAAAAATTAAAAATAATAATAACTCTGGTTAGGAAGGCCAGGATGAACTTGCCTCTTGATACTGAAACTCTTATTTAGCATAAAGGAAGGTAGCTCATAGGGTCATTAATTTGTCTTTCTTGTCTTGTCATGTGGTCAATCAGTCTCTTTTTGAGAGTGATAAGCCACAGAAAGTAAGCAAGAAAAGCTTTGCTCTAATGAGTTTTATTTTAGGATTAATACATGATGGCTTGCAGCACTGATTCCCAATAAGAGTTCTAGTGACATTTTTGTGCTAGTTGCTGCAAACAAGTGCTATTTAAAATCATACAGCAAAAAGTAAAGAAAGAAATTCCTCCATCGTTGTGATGCTGCTCAAACAACATATACTGACTTTGTCAAACCTGACCCAAATGATGATAAGTAGCTGATGCAGAGGCACCATCAGACATAAAGAACAAGCAGCATTTATTTCTGAAATTTCTATAGTATGTCAATGAATGAGAAGTGTTTTTTTTTTTTTAGATGTGAGGCAAGCAACATTAAAGGAAAAGCAGCATAACAAAATTCTCATACAGGTTTAATTATATCACAAAGTTAGTTATATGCACTTTTAAAGAAAATATTTTAGGAGTATGAGCAACAGCAGGAGGCTCACAGTGCCTTGCTGTTGGAAAATGAAGAGATGAAGAAGGAACTGATACACAAAGAGGAATTGCTGAAGGTAAATCTGTGTTCTTGCAAAATCATGACTGCTGTTGTGAACTCTTTGTATGTGTGTGTGTATGTTCTTGTATATTTAAATTTGAGTGTCGGTATAAAATTAATTAAAGCCGTATTTGTTGAACTTGCAGGTGTCTCTGGCTGATGCCGAGCTGAAACATGAGAAGGCTCTGGAGTCCATCAGTCAGCTGGTGGAAGGGAATTCAGAGCTGATGAAAGGGATGAACACACTGCGTTCCACAGTGTAGAAGCTGGGAGAACAGCTCTGTAACTGTCATCTTCAGACTGATGATCTAAAGATGGTAAGCAAGAAATGCTTTACATGAAACATTCATTCATTGTCTACTGCTTATCCGATCTACACTCGGGTCACGGGGAGCCTGTGCCTATCTCAGGCGTCATTGGGCATCAAGGCAGGATACACCCTGGACGGAGTGCCAACCCATCGCAGGGCACACACACACACTCTCATTCACTCACACAATACGGACAATTTAGAGATGTCAATCAACCTACAATGCATGTCTTTGGACTGGGGGAGGAAACCGGAGTACCCGGAGGAAACCCCCGAGGCACGGGGAGAACATGCAAACTCCACACACACAGTGGAGGCGGGAATCAATCCCCCAACCCTGGAGGTGTGAGGCAAACGTGCTAACCACTAAGCCACCGTGCCCCCCGAAACATCACATATTTTCACATCACATATTGAAAATTTAGGTTAGTGTTAGGTAACTTTAGGTTAGGTTTGTGATATTGTATTGGGTTTGTTGTGTAACTGTGGTTAACCAATCCCTAATGAATGTGTAGCTGTAGAATTTGTTATGTGAATTCATTCATGATTCTCCCTAGAACAACTTGGCATGGTAATTTGGTGTATTGAAAATGGATACAATTCGACTCACAACAATAACCCCACTGCCACTCCAGAAGTTAGAAGAAGCTGTTTCCTGGCTGTAACCACATCACAGAAGGGTGTTGGACTGATGCAGCAGCCTAGCAATAGGTGACCAGAGGAGAAGGCCACTTAGTCAATCATGGGTAAGATCCCACATGGTGGGACAACCAAGGGCAGGCACGCTCATGCTTCTGGTCACGACTTAAAAATGCAAAATGACATGTGAAGTCACTTCCCTTTCTATGTGTAGGTGAATATGGCCAATGGAGCAAAAGGTTTTGGTAAGTGTCAAAATTAAGAGTAGTGTGAGCCCTCACGAATTGACTCAAGGTTAAACCCAGCATTCTGATTGCAGATATTGGGTCCAAAATTGAATTATTCTTCATGATATATTTATTCATACAGAACAGAGTAAGTGATTAGAGTGTTGTTGTGCCTTATGTGTCACAAAAAGGGGGGAATGTGGGAGAAGTTTTTTGATGTAGAATGTATTTTGTTTGTGTTCGTGTGGCAAAGACAAGAAGACAACATGAGTTGTATCAGACACCACCTCTGTTTATTGGTTTAACAATGTAGGGTTTAGCATGACAAGAGAGACATGTTTCAGTACGAGTTTGGGTACGTTTATTAACCCTGTACAAGTGACCTGTGTAGCAGTAGTAACAGTTTTATCAGCCTCAGTCTGACAGACCTTTTAGAAGTGCTGGTACCTTCTGGTACTGAGCTTTAAGAAAATTCATACTGCATAAGAGCACATCAAGAGAGAATTGGACATCAATACTGAGTGCAGGTTAAAGCTAGTACATGCAACAAAAGGAATGCATAAAGTAACTATAAATTTAATCTAACTAACAGAAGGATGAGCGGTGGCTCTGGAAAAAAAATATCAGTGTAAATGAATTTTTGACTGTGACTTAAAAAAAAAAAAACTTTCATGACTGGCGATATGGAGTTAAATTAAACTGCACATTCATGATCAATACAAGGTTCTGAGGACATCTGTAAAGGCTTGGTCTGTCGGATTGCTGTTGGATTGCAGTGGTTGCGGTTATTAAATGAACATTAAATCCAAATGAGCTAAAAGATTTTCACCGTGAAAGAAATGCCAATATACGTGCACACAGGCTTCACTCTAGTATAGATCAGATGGTAAAGAAGCTAATCTGTTAACAGCACATGATGCTGTCAGTCTTGCATCCTCATCAGGATCCCAGCAATCTTCAAGAATCTCACAGAGAGACCAGTGAAACGATCCCTGAAATGGACAGTACAGTCATTTAACATTTACTCATGGTGAAATTATTTTTATTAAATAAAGTGTTGCTGCAATGAGCTTTTTTAAAAGAGCCACTGAAATAAGGTTGGTTTGTTGCACTTTAAGGTTCAGAATTGCTACTGTAATAAGCATTTTGTATCAGAATAATTCTAATTAATGACTTGTCAGGCTACAGTGAAACCATTAAAAAATGTCTGATATTTATTAACATTTGTCCTAACATACAGCATTATGTCTACATTTATTACAATATTTCATAATTACAGTAAATGGACCTGCACAGAACGAATGCTGAAACACTTAAAGCCACAATCAGAAATCTAAAAATGTAGACTGTTAAACATAGCAGGACTGAGTACATGAGCGATATTGCCCCACAGGAGGGGTATAGTTGGGCGAAGTTGTCTCTCCGAGACAAAACGAACAAGATCCTGAAGGGTTGGACTGTGTCCCAGTTCCGGTTCGTAAGGCAACATATGTTCTGGTACAGGAGAATCTGGGAATGAAGAATGACATGAAACGTAGACAAATAAAATAAAGGAACTGTGTTTTCAGTATTAAGAGAGGCCGCCACAAACAACAGTCATGCTGCCATCTTAGAATGAAGATCACTTCTGTTTGTAATTATTAAATGTTTCCTCCTTTTCAACACCATTGTCATTTTATTTCAGCCTTTACAAGAAACCCAAATTTTACCTTTAAAGAGATCCAAGCAACGCATCATCAACTCCCAGAGCACCAGTCCTAAGGAATACACAACTGCCTGCAGCAAGCAGTGTCCACTGTGTAGATTAGCAAAGCCTTCCAAGATCTCTGGTGCCATGTAGCACAGAGTGCCCATCTGAATTGTCTGGTAAGTGTCAAGAAGAAGCACTTTTATACAAGAAATCCATCAACCTTAGTCTGTCATTCATAGAATTCCATACAATCTCTTCTCTCAATAAATTCTCATTTCCTAATCAGACAATTTATGGTTGGATGGAAAATTTTGCTTAATATACTCATAGCCCTAGCGGGTTAATAATAATTACTGCAACACATGTTGCATAAGATCAGAATATATGGCTGTGTTACTGTACAGCTGCATAATGTTGTAATATATGAGAGGAATGAACCTTTTCATTGCTACATTGGCCTTGGGTTAGTAGGATTGGAGAGCACCCAAAGTCACACAGAGCACACGAGCCATCAGCTCTCACCAGAACATTATTGCTGCTGAAATCACCATGAGCTACCGCTGGCTTATAGACTCCTACAAGATAATACAAAGAACAGTGCTTACAAACCATGTGTTTGGGATGCAAAGTGTGTTAACTACAGTCAACTGCAGAATTATTGGCACACTTCAATAGCATAGAAATATGTAAGTTGGCAGTTCTAAAATTGTAAATGAGTAAATTGTATATTCAAAATATAACCTACTGCTTGTGTTCCTTTCATTTTCATGAGGTGTACCAATAATGAGTTGACTGTAAATGTCTAGAAATGTAGAAAATAAATGTGCCATATATTGGTCTGAATATGTTCACCATCTTTTTGTAAGTCAGTGTGAAGATAGGCCAGTCCTTCTGATAAGGTTTGAGCAAGTTTTACAGCTTGTCTCCAGTCACACACAGCTCTTGAGAGAAATATATTCAGAGAGCCCTGAAAAAAAAAAAAAAATTAAACAGTGGTCATTGACAAACGGACATTAATACAAAAGTCTTTCAAGATTAATTAGACATACATGTATGGGAAGCATTCTACTGAATTGAATTGCAATAATGATAACATTCACACACTCCAAAATACAACCGAACACACACATGAACGCACAAAGATTCTCAATCACACACCTAAATAGCCCCCCGATCAAACACTGAAAAACACCCAACTCACAACACACACAACTCAAAGGCAAACACTAACACACAATACACTCCCAACGTCACACTACAACAAAAAACAAGCAAACATTCTGCCAACAATGCAATCTGTCCAAAACATAACCAGATTAGACAGGAACAATTCTGTAAATTCACAGACACCATTGCAAACTTCTCTCTGAGCTTTCAATAGAAACTTTGTTTTAGGGGAGCATAAAGGAAGTACATGGAAGCAATTTAATTTATTTTCAGCAAATGATGGGCTTTAGTCCAAACTCTCTGTTTAACTAGAAACTGTCTATTATACTGTACTAAATATTTACCAACTCTAATTCATCACAAAAGCGATTACTTGCCTTAGTCGATTTTTTTTCCCATCATTGATCAAGGGTCCACCATATCCCTCCACAAGCACTAAATATTGAGACTGTAATAGAATAAAAGTATACGTTCAGGTTTTTGTCAACTATCTGGATCATTTTTTCATTTATTTCTGTATTTTTTTTATTAAAAAACAAAACAAAACAAACCCCCAAAACGTCCAACTTAACCACAACCTCCCCAGCATCCAATCAATTAACCACAGAATATTACGTTTCTGAAAAAAAAATTAAGCAACACCGTTGACATACACACACATGGATATATATGTCGAGACAGAGAAGAATAACTCACTTTGGTTGCTAGTTCCAACACAAGCACATATTCTTTTCCCATTTTTCCTGCTGCAAAAATTTCTACAATGTTAGGATGCTTCATTAAAGGTAGAATGTGCACATCTTTCTCGTCAGTGAATTTTTTTTTCTAGTTTTGTAGGAAACACTTTCACCGCCACTGATGATCCCTGGAATGTTCCTTGCCAAACACATGAAAAATGTCCAGAACTTATTACCTAGATGAAAAATAAATAGAAAGTGATAATAAAGACAATTATAATTAATACATTATTCATTTGAAGTCTACTTTAATATTCAAGAGAGAAATATATTTTTAGCTAAAGTATACCTTTTGCAATGCCAAGTCTCCCAGGTCAGTAGCTAACCCCATTTCCATGTCACAAGAGTTTGGAGATGTTCCATGCCCTTCATGTGGATGGAGGGTGGGTATAAATAGTAATAATAATAATCATTATTTATTTATTCAATTTATTAATTTGAACGTATGCAAAGGTTTCTAAGAATGGTGTTATTGTGATGTTTTGACATGATATGTAATAACACAATCAAATATATACAGATAATTAAAGTCCCCTTTCACTCCTTTAAACCACGAAAGGCATCTAAAATTCAGGGCTGTGCACAGACATTTTAAAGGGCAGTGGCCCAAAACAAAAAAAGGGCAGTTACAAAATACCCAAATAAATGACAAGACATCAGGCACTATATAATAATAATTTTGTCTTTATTGTAGACATTTTAATGATAAATCATGAATGCACATCTCTGATAATACCATGAATTTTTTTACATGTTTTTCTTTGTCTCTCAGTATCTCTTAATTTCACAGCAAAACCTTTCTGTTTGGTACCGTTTCCTGAAAGATTTTGATAACCTCATCTTTTATGATTGGGATGTCGTTCTCGATGGCCAGAAGCAGTAGATCAGAGAGTCGTTCTTGTCCACACAGATTATGAAGTTTAGCTTTTACCAGTTTCATCTTTGAGAATGAGTGTTCTACAGTGTATTTCTTTACGTGGGCAGAATCTGATGGATTTTGTAACTGAAAAAAAAAACAAAAAACCTCATAATCTTCTGGTTCTTTATCTCTTGCTGTGGCTGCCTCAGTCTCCATATATTCTTGTTCTGCCTCTTTGCGTTCTGCCTCCCTCCCTTCTGTTTCAGTCATAATTATCTTTTCTGTCTCTGGCTCACGTCCAAGACCTTCACTTTGATTCTTTTGAGCTGAATCTGAGATGATGTCAGCATCTTAATTTGGAGAATGAGTAAAAGCCTTTTACAATCATAATCATATAAATAATAATATAAATATACTAGTTACGTTTTGTGCTAATTTAATTAAAAAGCTTTTAACACTCCATTGATGGTCAGACAGTTATTTTTCTTACCTGTAACTGCCTGCACTGGCTGATGATCAGTGGGCTCTCCCTCAATCTCTGAGTCTCCCTCTGGTTCATCTTGAATGAAGGCATTATAAATGCAATTTCATTATTACTCATACTACTTTACCGCTATACAACACACACACGCAGGCTCTCACAGCTATGCTATATGCAACATGTTTATAAGTACATTTATAATGATAAATTATATATTTTTAGAAGAACCATACTTAACAAGAGTTGTGAAAAAAGTGTGACAAATTGGTTGCTGAATTTTTTCCAGCTATGCAAGGTTACACTTCTCTTCTCTCTTTGTCTCTGCCTTCTTTGCAACCATTTTGCAACATGAAAGAAAACTTTTTTAGATAAATTAAATAAAGGTTGACTGAAGTGGTTGGAAAATAGGTAGGATTTTAATAGTTTTTCTTTAATTGTTATTTGCCAGGATCTCAGCTGTACCAACAGCCAGGAGATGTTCATTCCACCACCTGAGAGCATGTGGAGGATGGTCAGGATGTGGTGGCTCGGTGGTTATGACTGATCGGTAGGCCGTGATTTCGAATGATGGGACTTCTGAGCTGCCAGGGCTGGTCCCTTGAGCAAGGCCCTTAGGCCACTCACTGATTGAATAAATGAGATCAGTGGAAGTCACTGTCTGGTAAATGTCTCTCAAATGCATATATGGAAGTAGCTTGAACCTGCGGGAATTAAGGGCTATTATGATGGGTCAGTGAGACTGATGGCAAAGTGTTTACAGAAAATACAGCATCACTGTCACATTATGACTTTATGAAAGGCCTGAGGAACATACTTAAGTGAGAATAGCCAGATGATAAACATCGCCTTTGGCAACCCATTATTCGTCTTAAATTAAATGAAAAAGAAACTTACACAAGCATTTGCAAATCATTTCCGTTGTGGCTGCAATCATCTGTAGAAATAAAATGAGCAGAAACTGATCTGTAGCCCAAAACTCCAAATGAATCACATTAGTAAATTCATATTTTCTATTTGAGTTCAAGCAATCTGGAACTTTGAATGGAAATGTTGCTGCTGACGAATCCAGGTTCAACCAGGCGTTTTGATATTAGTGAGAATAACATGCCATTTAATCAAGTCTGGAAGAAAACCCCTAAGGTCAAGTTAGTAGAACATTTTTTCTAAGATCTTCTTCTCTGTGAATCTGTTTCCATGTTGCTAAAATGTCAGGGGCTGCCAGTAGAGTGTGGAAAATAGAAATGTATAATAACTTTGAAGCTATGAATTGAAAGCCATTCAAACCAACCACTGCCCACATATGCAGAGCATTGCTCAATGATGCTAAATCTAGAAACTAGTAAATAGTATCTAGTTACTATAATCTGCCAATAGTGAACAAGCAAACTAGCTGAATTTCAACAACGGAACATCAGCTGTGGAAAAAGCAGCAGTTTGGGCTGATTGTGTTTTAACCCTTGTGCATTGTTCGAAAACACTACCCTTTCATTATGTTTGGGATGAAAACATCCACTAAAATAAACTGCTGTATATATGTCAGATAAATATTTTTTTCACATTTCATAAATCTGCCAATCATCCTCAGTTCTGATGAAAACTACTAAATGTTTTCTAGGATTTTAACTCTTTAATTGCCAAGTTCAGAAATGTCACTGGTGGGGGGGGCTTACACATAAAATGACCTATTTTCAATACAAAATGTGATTGTGGACTGGATATTTTTTTTTACCATTTATCACAGTCTTGGATATGTCAAAGATTAGTAACAACATCAGCATCAGATTAAATTTTTTTCTCCTGTTTGTGGATGTTTTTGCCCCAATGACGTCCATTATAACAACATTTTTTGACTGCACAACCATGACACTATATAATCATGTGTTCTGGATTGTTGGTGGTTTTCCCTGTTGGGAAGAGGTCAAATTTGTGATTTTTACTGTTTGCTTGCTGCTCTTCTCACCATCAAATGACCTGCAGGACGACATGCAAGTGTTTAAATCCACTTACTTTGTTTGTTTACTTTTAAGAGCTGAGGTGCATATTTTGATTTTCTCTGACACATAAAGGTAAATGCGCAAAGGTCTCTCTCTCTCTCTCTCTCTCTCTCTCTCTCTCTCTCTCTCTCACTCACACACACACACACACACACACACTATAATATGCTGATATACACCATATAATTCCATATAAAAAGCCAGAAACTAAGCCTTCTATGAACAGGCCTATCTAAAGGGTTAATGGTGCCACTTGGTCGTCAACAGTAAAAATCACAAATTTGACTTCTTCCCAAAAAGGAAAACTACCAACAATCCAGAACGCATGATTATATAGTGTCATGGTTGTGCAGTCAAAAAATGCCATTATAATGGAAGTCATTGGGGCAAAAACATCCATGAACAGGAGAAAAAGTTAAAATCTGATGCTGCAAAAAATCAAACAATGCTTCAAAGCCAATGTTACATCATCATCATTGGGATTTTGACCAGTCATTGTTTAAAAACAAACTAACAAAATCTGATATCTACCTGTTTACTTTTTATTAACAGGAAAATGGTCTAAATAATTTTTTTTTTTACATAACAAGCAAATGAGACATGAAAATTAGCTAAGCAAAATTGTACAAAGTTAAAATGGTTCATTAAAAACACATCAAAGTTAATCAAATTAAAAAGGACAGATCTCACCTTACTGCAAAGCTTACTGCAATAGCTCTGTCCGCCAGTGGCCTGAATGTTGGTCTGGCATGTTTTTTAACTTTCTCAAGGCTAAATGTACATGTACTCCTTACTTACATTATCTCCACAAGGTCATAATTACAATGCATTCCTTGTATGAGCATTAGAAATATTAAAGGCTTGACAGATTCCTGCTGTCACATCATTTCACAATAAATTCATTATTGAATCCAGTAGAACGCATGTGTATAAAATTTAAGAGTGGCTGCTATTTAGATATTTATTTAAAAAAAAAAAAAAATTTAATACCAGAGCTTCCCAACAACTTTCAATTTAGATGTCTCCCTTGTGTGACACTTAATTCATGTCTTGAAATCAATTTTCTAATCAACTGATAAATTGTTATACAGTGCATCCAGAAAGTATTCACAGCACTTCTCTTTTTCCACATTTTTTATGTTACAGTCTTATTCCAAAATAGATTCAATTCATTATTTCCCTCAAAATTCTACAAGCTATACCCTATAATGACAACGTATTGACAGTAGACTTACCCATCCCAGGATAAAGAAAAAAAAAGACCAATAAAGATGTGTCATAATCAATAAAAATTCATTGTTTTATTAGTGTGAATGATTAGCAGCATCTAAAATGATGATAGTCGATGTGTTGATGTTTCTAGAGCAGTCAAATGGGATATTTACGTATAAACAACTATGGGATTAACTAGTAGCCAATTAGCTTGGCTTGTAACCCACTTTGTCATGGACATTCTGCTAGCAGAGATAGTTTGTTCTACCTTGCCTTTGTTGCACAGCTGTATGGAGACATCATTGTATGTGGTGGGGTCCCTTTCCCTTCATACCAGCCCCTTTCAACTGCATGCCACTGCTAATTGTATATAAGGGAAAAACCGCTTTGTCTGTAACTGTTACCCAGAGGTGGAGAATTAGCATTCCAAGCTGTTTTGCAAGAAAACCAAGGCATCTAGAAGACATAGATAGGTGGAAGGCAACTGAACTGTGGCAGTTTTCTGTGTACAATGGCAAGATTGCATTAAAAGGAATTTTGGAATTCTTTTGTGATTGTGATGCCTGCTGTCATTGCTTTTTGCTATTTTTCTTCCAATGGCAGAACAATCTTGCTGGGGTGAAGCACCATTCCAATACTCATGCCACTAGAAAGGAAGATGGGGTAAACAGGTAAGATGATTTTAATATCATACCTTAAGATAGTAATTTCACAAGCAATGTAATATCTTCAGGTAAGATAAATAAAACGAGACTACTACAATTATACAAAAGGGCAAACATGAGTCTTTGGGTCCTGCTGTACTTCCAAAACCTTAATCTCATTTTTTATTGTCATAGCTGACTGAAAGTAATAAAACTTACACACCAGAATTAATACTGAATCAACAGCTTTACTCAACGACAAATATATACAGATCTAATAAACATATGGATGTTTATCAAGTACCTGACAAAAACTGTACACTGCTACAGTTAGCCTCCGCACTGGAGCCCCACAAGGCTGTCTTCTCATCCCTCTACTGTACTCCACCCACAATACGTATCGTGATACTCTCATATAGTTTCACGGTAATCTCACATCCCCTGCTGTCCATTGTTGAGATTGACATCACTTTACCTTATCTCAGAAAACAAATTTTTTTTCCTTCACATTTGATTAAATAGTAATTAGTAACAACTACTAAGAGCTGTACTTTGTTCTAAATATTATATTCTAAAGTTGTATTATTCTAACTATCTTATAAATCTGTTTTCTAAGTGCATGTCATGTGTCTTGGGAGTGCGTGAACACACTGGGCTGTTTAAATAGACAGAATGGCTGCTCCATTTAGCATAGAGATTGCAGAGCGCTTGAACACATTTAAGTATCCTGTGTGGGAACATTTTGGTTTTCCAGTGGAGTACAGGAATGGACATGTACATGGTGGAAGGACCATGAGAGCCAGTTTCCCCATGTAGCCAAGTTGGCTAAATCCTACCTTGGAGTCCCAGCAACATCTGTCCCCAGTGAGAGGGTGTTCTCTACAGCAGGGGACATTGTTAGAGCACAGAGGGCAAGCCTCTCACCTGAAAATGTGGCCCTGATGGTGTTTTTGAAGAAGAACTTAAAACTTGATTGAACATTCCAAATGTATGTTAAAGTGAGTGTACAAACCAGTGTTTATATCTGACTAGTCTACATTGGAGGTATTTATTTCACTTTAATTAACTCAGGTAATCTGCCTGCACTATAATAAGAGAAATGTTTATTTCTGACTAGCCTACATTAGAGGTATTTATTTCATTTTAGTTTACTCAGGTACGCTGACTGCACTACAGAGAATTGTGACGCCAATGTATAAAGTTAATAAAGATAAAGTCCAATTATTGTTATTTTTATTATTATTAAGTTAAAAGTGAATCTAGTGTTTTTTTAGCATTGCTAGTGCCATGACATGAACCCTGCTCCCACGGCAAAGAGAACCGAACCGAGGCTCCAAAACCGTGAACCGAACTGAACCGTGGCATTGGCGTATCATTACACCCCTACTCCCTATACACCCATGACTGTATAGCCACACACAAGAGAACAATCTCCCTCTCAACATCAATAAGACCAAGGAGCTAACAGTGGACTTCAGGAGACAGGAAAGAGAACACACCCCCATCACCATCAACAGAACTCCAGTGGAACGGGTCAACAGCATAAAGTTCCTCGGGATACTCATCACTGAGGACCTCACATGGACTGTTCACACAGATGCAGTGGTGAAGAAGGCTCATCAGGGCCTCTACTTCCTCAGGCGCCTGAGGAGGTTCGGCACAAACCCGTCATTCTACACCTGCACTGTGGAGAGGATCCTGACTGGCTGCATCACCACCTGGTATGGCAACCTCACCGCTCTTAATCTCAGAGCACTGCAGAGAGCTGTCCAAACAGCCTGCCACATTGTCGGAGGTGAGCTTCCCTCCCTCCAGGATATCTACGTCAGACTCAAAGACCAAACCCATCTGAGCCACAAGCTACTGTCTATGCTGCACTCAGGAAGGCATCACCACAGTATCACGTCCAGAAGTAGCCGACTGAAGGACAGCTTCTTCCTCCAGGCTGTCAGACTATTAAACAATCAGGGCTAACTGTACACCACACATCACTCACTGTTTAACATCAGAAAGCCCTGCACTTTATACTCACCAGTCATGAACATACTGTATCTGTACACTGCACGCTGCCCATCTCATGCCATTGTTACTGTACACACTGCACAATAATGCAACATATATTCTTTTATATATATATATATATATATATATATATATATATATATATATATATGTATAAAAGGCATCGTCATGCGACAAACGTCAGATTAAGAGCAAATTATTGCTCTCAAATAATTGCAAATGTTTTTTTTCCCTTTCTTAAACCTTCAAAAAGTTAGCCACTTAATCAGGCGTTGTTTAACCACAAGAAACACCGGTCCCATTGCCTTGTGGGATGGCGCAGTGTCCGGTATTTCTGTCCTGCAGCATCACGGCGGCTGCAGTAGGTCATCCTCTATTGCTGTATTTCTCTTCTGATCTACGAATCCTGATACAATCCGCACTACACCACTACACACACACACACAGCATTTACCTACTTAAATGGTATAGTCTCGCTAGAGTCTAATGTGCCGTTTATACACGTTATAACCTCAACACCTTCACAGAAGAGACATTTCAAGCAGATATATATATATATATATATATATATATATATATATATATATATATATATATATATATATATATATATATATATATATATTCTTCTTCTTCTTCTTTCGGCTTTTCCCTTCAGGGGTCGTCACAGCGAATCATCTCTCTCCACCTATCCCTATCTTCTGCATCCTCAACACTTGCACCCACTAGCTTCATATCCTCATTAATTCCATCCATATACCTCCTCTTTGGCCTTCCTCTTTGCCTCCAGCCTGGCAGCTCCATGTCCAACATTCTCCTACCAATATACACACTCTCCCTCCTCTGAACATGTCCAAACCATCTTAATCTGGCCTCCCTAACTTTGTCCCCCAAACGTCCAACATGAGCTGTCCCTCTGATGTACTCGTTCCTAATCCTGTCCAATCTTGTCACTCCCAAAGAGAACCTCAACATCTTCAGCTCTGCTACCTCTAGCTCTGACTCCTGTCTCTTCCTCAGTGACACTGTCTCTAAACCATGCAGCATGGCCGGTCTCACCATTGTCCTGTACACCTTCCCCTTGATTCTCGCTGATATTTTCCTATCACACAGAACTCCCGACACCTTTCTCCACCCATTCCAACCTGCATGCACTCGCTTCTTCACCTCTTTCCCACACTCTCCATTACTCTGGACTGTTGACCCCAAGTACTTAAACTCCTGTACCTTCTTCACCTCTTCACCCTGTAACCTTACTGTTCCACTTCCCTCCCTTTCATTCACACACATGTACTCAGTCTTACTACGACTGATTTTCATTCCTCTTCTCTCCAGTGCAAACCTCCATCTCTCCAGGTTTTCCTCCACCTGCTCCCTGCTCTCACTACAGATCACAATGTCATCTGCAAACATCATTGTCCAAGGAGACTCCCGTCTGACCTCCTCTGACAACTGGTCCATCACTATAGCAAACAGGAAGGGGCTCAGAGCTGATCCCTGATGCAGTCCCACCTCCACTTTGAACTCCTCTGTCTGACCTACAGCACACATCACCACTGTCTTGTTCCTCTCGTACATGTCCTGCACCACTCTGACATACTTCTCTGCTACTCCTGACTTCCTCATACAGTACCACAGCTCTTCTCTTGGCACCCTGTCATACGCTTTCTCCAAGTCTACAAACACACAGTGCAACTCCCTCTGACCATCCCTATACTTCTCCATCAAAATTCTCAGAGCAAAAATTGCATCTGTTGTGCTCTTTCTGGGCATGAAGCCATACTGCTGCTCACAAATTTCCACTACCTTCCTTAACCTAGCTTCCACTACTTTTTCCCATAGCTTCATTGTACGGCTCATCAACTTTATCCCCCTATAGTTGCTGCAACTCTGCACGTCACCCTTATTCTTAAAGATCGGCACTAACACACTTCTTCTCCATTCCTCAGGCATCCTCTCACTCTCTAAAATCCTGTTGAACAAACTAGTTAAAAATTCTACTGCTGCCTCCCCTAGACACTTCCATACCTCCACCGGGATGTCGTCAGGACCAACTGCTTTTCCACTTTTCATCCTCTTCAAAGCCTTCCTGACTTCATCCTTTCTAATCTTATCTACTTTCTGTTCCACAGAGTTCACCCCTTCTACTCTTTTTTCCCTCTCATTTTCCTCATTCATCAGCTCCTCAAAGTACTCCTTCCATCTCCTCTGTACACTCTCCTCACTTGTGAGCACCCTTCCATCTCTATCCTTAATAACTCTAACTTGCTGCACATCCTTCCCATCTCGATCCCTCTGCCTAGCTAACCTGTACAAGTCCTTCTCTCCTTCTCTAGTCTCTAACCTAGTGTACAACTCGTCATATGCCTTCAGCTTGGCCTTAGACACCTCCCTCTTCACTCTACGCTGTAACTCCTTGCATTCCTGTCTATTCTCTTCAGTCCTGTCCCACTTCTTCTTGGCTAACCTCTTCCTCTGAATACTATCCTGAACTTCCTCATTCCACCACCAAGTCTCCTTATCTTCTTTCCTCCTTCCAGATGACAAACCCAGCACCTTTCTCCCTGTCTCCCTGATCACTTCTGCTGTAGTTTCCCAGTCATCTGGCAGCACTACCTGACCACCCAGAGCCTGCCTCAACTTCTGTCTAAATTCCTCACAACATTCTTCCTTTTTCAGCTTCCACCACTTGGTTTTCTTCTCTATCTCTGACCTCTTCTTCTTACAGACCATCAAAGTCATCCTACACAGCACCATCCTATGCTGTCTGGCTACACTCTCTCCCACTACCACTTTACAGTCACTAATCTCTTTCAGATTGCCTCTTCTACATAGGATGTAGTCTACCTGTGCTCTCCTACCTCCACTCTTGTAAGTCACTCTATGCTCCTCCCTCTTCTGAAAATAAGTGTTAACCACAGCCATGTCCATCCTCTTAGCAAAGTCCACTACCATCTGTCCTTCTAGGTTCCTTTCCTTAACTCCAAACTTGCCCATCACCTCCTCATCACCTGTGTTCCCCTCACCAACATGTCCATTAAAATCCGCTCCTATCACCACTCTCTCACCCGTGGGAATACTCTCCATCACCTCATCTAATTCACTCCAGTATCTCTCTTTCTCCTCTAACTCATAACCTACCTGTGGGGCATAACCATTAACAACATTCAACATCACCCCTTCAATCTCTAACTTCAGACTCATCACCCTGTCTGACACTCTCTTCACCTCCAGAACATTCCTCACAAACTCCTCCTTCAGGACCACGCCTACCCCATTTCTCTTACTATCCACACCATAATAAATCAGCTTGAATCCTGCTCCTGTACTACAAGCCTTGCTACCCTTCCACCTGGTCTCCTGTACACACAGTATATCCACCTTCCTTCTCTCCATCATATCAGCCAGCTCAGACATCAAATGCATAAAATATGAGCCTTTATAGACATACTAGTGTTTCTTTCATAAAGACAACGTTATACTTATTCAAAGAACAAGATATTTATTCACCGTTGCAAGACGTTCAGATGCTCTACTGTGGAACTTCAGTTCGCTGCACTCAGGGGGCGGAGTTATGAGGTTTGACTGACAGTTTGAGCGGATTCAAAAAGATTTAGTCACAAGCTCTTTTTAATACCTTTAATTAGCTAAATATTTTTGTAAAACAGACAGACAGTCGTAAAGGATGACCAATAGCATTGATTTATTAAAGAAAGAAAAAAACACCTCCAAAAAAGGGCACTTCGGAGTGTAAGGACAAAAAGGTCATGTGCTCTGCACACCCTACCTGTGCACGTGCCTGCTAATAACACTGCCTTAATTTCGTTCAGTGGTTTCTTTATAAGGGGTTTCTAAGGGGGAAGGAAAATATTGTCAAAATCTTTCCATTAGGATTACAGTGCAGTTGTTGTGGCAGTAGATAGTGTTTATAACAAGAGAAATGTGAGACAAAATGGTGTCCCTGGTTGTCGTTTCAGTACATTAACCCATGTTGATTGACATCCTTTATTAACTAATTGTGGCAGGATGAGTCATGTCATCTTATTGGTTGGTTGGAGTATAGTTGGTAGACCAATCAGGTGATAGTAGTTGTATTATTTAAGGACCCTTAGTTTGACAGGTCTTTCCCTGGCATTTACGTTTCCGTTCCGATTCCCTTTCAGTTTAATTTAGAGCGGGCTGGTGGCATGTGGCGTGTGGCGGAGTTCACTAGCAGGTATGTGTTGGTGCTTAAATCTTTTGACTGTTTTATTTTTGGTATTTATTGTGTGTTGCTTTCGGTAATAGCAGCTGGGGCATGTGTGTGAGAATGCTGGTTGCTAGACCGACCTGCGGCACCGGTAGTGAGTAACCATACAGCTGCGCGCCTAGTGTTTAACATCAATCGTAAGTATGCCGCTCTTGTCTTTTTTATATTTGTGATTTTCTGAATTTTTAGACTAATTCTCATATTCCTTGGTTAAAGGGAAAGGGGAACACTAAAGTCCGGTTCCTAGCTAGTGACTTCATGTGACGCCGCTGCTGTTTTGCTTACGGACACATTTTGGTTTTGATCGTGCCATCGACGGTCATCTGTGCTGTGTACTGCTCTGCTGCTTTGCGAGTCGCCGGGGCTGTTAAAGTGGGCTTCGGCTGTGCGTCCGCAAGGCTGCCTACCGGTTGAGCTTTTGGACTTAATTTCTTTGGCCTATGTGGTGTCCTCTGGAAGCCTGAGTGTCAGAGCTACTACAATAGTGTTTGTGACTTCATTATTTTGGTGTTTGGTTTATTTTTTTTGTAATTTCTGATTAAGATTTCTGTTTTCTTATTTTTCCCAGGGCCAGTGAGGATGTGTGTGGAACTGGGGAGGCTAGTTGCTTTATTCTGTGGTGTTTCACAGTGTGCTGATACAATTCCCCTTTGGTGGGTATGCGCGGTGTTTGCTTTGGTGTGAATTGAGGTGGGTTTTGGATGACCTCCTGAGCTGCAGCTGGCCTGCCTGGTTCCCACTAATCCTGGCCCTGAAAACGATATTCTGCCATTGTGGATGTGTTTGTGAGAGAGTTTTAATTAATGCTTGTGATTTTATAATAAACACAATTTTTGTAATGGTATCCACGTCTCTCTTAATTCTTTGCCTTCAGTTGGTGAAGCTTATGTGTCTTTCTTTTGATGAGTTATTTCCCTGGCTCTCCCACCAGGGTGGCATAGTCGGATAAAATTTAAATGGTGATTAACATCCCTCGCCATTTTGCCACATAATGATTGATTATTTCCTTTTGTGTGTGACTTGAAACTGTGTACGATCAAGATTCAGGGAAGTTGCATGACATGTACGAGCTACACAATGAGTTTTGTTTTTAAATAAATAAAAAATCAACGGTTAGTTTATGTGAGGTAAGAGTTTTCTTTTTCATGTTTTTAAATATTAAATTTAACTTGAGGGCCATACAGAAAATGGATGAATAAAATAAACAGCTGTACATGATTGATATTAATTGAATTATTAAAACCTCAATAGGTAGAATCTGCAAAACAGCCATTGCACTGTATTTGTGAAATATTGTTCGCATTAGCAGTTCAGTATTTATGACTCAGCCACAGAGATTAAGAAAGGATGAAGAATGGAAAGAGATACATTCATTATTAAAGGTTTTTAAACCTTAAAACCTCCTTAAAACTATCCTTAAACACAACTCCCTTGAGGGCCCATTCATCTATATTGTGTGAGTGTGTTTGTGTTTGGTCTTACTCATGCACTAATTGACACAAACACCATTTTTATTTCAGAATCACAATTTTTATTTTCCCATATTTTGGTTGCCATACTTGTGTCTTGGGGGGGTGGGGGTGTCATTTCTGCTCATGCCCTTCAGCAGAGCACTCCTGACAGCTCAGGTCCAAATCCCCCCCAACTGAAACACAAGGATGGATTCCAGCAAGGAAGTGCCTTAATTGTGTCTGTAGGCATGTGTCCTGTCCGAGTGTTCAGCACCCCCTTTGTGGTCCTCTGGTGATGTTAGTTTTTATGGGTGGAAATTTTACTCCTCCAGATTACTGCTGCGAAACCTTTGTGACTGGAAAAAAAATAGAGTACATATGCTTTTAAACCAAATGTTCACAATGCTACCCCAAAACTACCAAATCCCCCCAAAATAACAGTGTTATTAGTGTAATAAAATATATTCATCTCTCTTTGCTACTTACTTCTGACACATCCATTAATCTTCACAGTCCGGCTGTCCTGTGTCCTGTCTCGGTAGTTCTTGTTCATCTCCTGGTAGAGGTCTTTTGTTGGAACGGCTCTCCTCTACACACATATGCAAAACCATCAACTATGAGCATACAGTATCCAATTCTGTTTATTTATTGCGTGAGATTTTGTTCACTTTCAGGATATTGAGCCCAGAAACTCTTCCCCTGATCATTCTGCTGCTGCATGTATATAATATCACCTTTCTTCATAGAGGTTTACACTGAGTTACACTAACCAAACACAATATTTGCTCAACCAGATTTTGGCCCCGTGTCCCCAGGTTTACCTGATAAAAGGGCCAAGAAGTGTATATACTTGACAAGTGTATCCTGTTAATTACTGCCTCAAACAAACTTACAGTACAAGTGAACTCACTGTAAGCATGAATTAGAAGTCTTGTTTTATTTAAGGAATCCCTAAATAATAACCAAACTTCTTTTTTTAACTTCTCTGTTTAATCTGAATAAGAGTGGGCTCTTAATTATTACCATTTTGAACACTAACAAATGATAAATTCCCAAAGGTTGTAGTAGAAATGATTTTGCATGCTTCATGAGTCAAAAAATAGAAGCTGTAAGATTTCAAATACAACAGCAAGCAGCGAGTTTCGCCTAGAATTATCATCAGCAGGTTTTTTTCTGTTTTTATCACTTATCTCAAGTTGTTATACAACTAACATTTAAAAGCAAATGTGTTTGCATTCCTTGGATATTACTGCTGTGCATTCATGCCATTTACCTGCTTTTGAGCAGTTGAGCACAGAAGTTAGTGGAGTAAACACACCCCCTAATGGTGAACCTGAGTAAGTGACAGATACGCCAGATCTCTGAGGTGTTGCTCATGAAGACAAAAAGGAAGAAAATCGAATAAGATTAAAAAGTTGATCCATCATACCTTCTGAATTTTGGGGAGAGGTGTTAGTGGCGGTCTGGGCTGAAAAGCATGGCTCGTCATCGGAGGCGGCACAGACCTCTGCTGCGCCTCCCTCTATCTGGTGCTCTGCTCTTGCACGGCCGTCTGCTCTACGATGCTCACCTAGTGCATCCATCATATTCAGTCAGCTATAAGTATACTGGGCTGTGTGTGTGTTTGTGTGTTTGTGTCAGTGTATGTGTCTATGTATTTGTTTATATATGTAGTAATCTCACATCTGCTACCTTGAGGTAGCATTTGTAGAGTTTAATGAAGTCCTTCAGCATCTTCGGCTGTTGACTAAAGTCTGAGCAGGTCTGGATGTCGGCCTTCATCCTGTCCACCAGAACCTTTATGTCTCTGACCTAAAGATCAATGGCAACAGTGGTTAAATTCATCAGTAATATATGTATTAATAGTACACGCTGAATCTTGGCACTGGCTTAACAAGGCATTTAATTTAAATTATTATTAATCATAAACAAATCCTATTGTGGTACAACAAACCCTCTGCCTCTCTGTACACAGCTCATTTTCCTTCACTTTCAGCTTCTCCTTCACTTTGTGTATGGCCTCCTGGTTCCTGCTGTTGTTCTCCTCCTCCTCAGCCTGGAGATGGATTTCCTACAGGGACAGAGAAGACACGTTTAATTGTTTTGTATCTGACTTAAAAGTTATCTTATTCAACATTATTTATAGCAAAGATCTTTAGCAATGAATTACTGACCACTAGGGGTGTAATGAAATTGCTAGATAACATATTGTTATATAATACCAGAATAGACAATAATATCCCAAGAAAAACTATATTCTTAGGTTTGTTCCGTAAAATAAACCACATAAGTTTTGTAAAATGTTACTGTGTTTTTTTTTGTAAATTAAAAACAAAAATCATATAGTATCGCAACATAAACAGAGTATTACACCACAAAGCATGCAAGCATAAAGCTGATGTAATGTTGTCATGAGCCTCACCTGCTCCTTGTTTTGCTGCTTCTCCTTACTCAGACTCGTGAGTTTCTTCCCATCCTTATGTTGGTCATGCAGCTTTTGCACATCCTCCTTCAAGATGCTGATCTCATGGTTCTGGACCAGTATCTCTTCTTTTGTTTTCCAGAACTGCAACATTTTAAATGTACCATCGGCATATTAATTACTTTTATATTGTAGAAAAATGTTAAGATGTGGGGCACATTATAATTACAGTACTTTTCTCCTCCTCAAGCTCCCTTTTGTATTTGAGGCAGATTTCATTGAGTTTAATCTCATCGTTCTGCACCACCTCCTGCAGTGTTCTGGTCTGTTGCTGTAAAGTGAACATGGAGAATGCACAATTTAAAGACTGCAAACATACTGAGCCTAAGGCTTGACTGAAAATGGAGCCCTATTCCCCATATAATGAATTTTGTAAACAAAGCTGGTCCATGCATTAATCAAGTTTATAAAAATCTAAGAGTACAGTGGTACAATAATGTCAACTATATTGTCATTATGAACGGTTGCAGTAAACTATCCCCCCCTTACGACTCCAGCCCCTAGACTCCAATCCTGTATATTTGCCTTTGTTTGCATCTGTTACTCTTTAAGGTATTATTGATAATTTCTCAAATGAGCACCGTGTCTTATTGTACTTCAGCCGCTTGTCTGCCTATGATGTGATCCTTGTTATGAACTTGCTAAGTCCTAATTACTTCCACATTTAGTTTACACATTTACATCCCATCACTCGCAGCATGTTACAAAATAAGAAATGGTCTAATTAATTATTATTACTCATTTACAAAACATACTGTGGTAAAACAAACCTTTTGCCTCTCTTTGCACAGCTCTTCCTGTATTTGCAGCTTTTGCTGAAGGATTTCAGTGATCTCGTTGTAGTTGTTCTTGTTGTTTTTCTCCTCTACATTAGCCTCAAGCTAAAATAAAAACATCTTTTGATCAGCTATTCAACCAATACTACTACTACTACTACTACTACTACTAATAATAATAATAATAATAATAATAACAACAACAACAACAACAACAATAATAATACCTGGCTATTATCAAAGCTTTGGTTGTGTATATCTCCTTCTATCCTACAGAAAAGATCCATCTTGAACAAACGCATGCACAAACATTAATTAATGAATTAATCAGTGAGGGCGTGTCATGATTGACAGCAGCGATGTAGACATGAATTTTAAAATGACAAGACATTTCTGCACACAGCAAATGGGAGAATATAGAAAAACAGCACTTTGTGGTCATCCTCCCTGCTAATCCTGTTACTGCACTGAAAATGGTGCCAAAAAATAATCATATGTTCATTTATGTGCTATACATTTTTCCCACTTTGCTCCACAGCTAGTATGAACAAATCTTAAACCACACAGCTCCTCCAACATTTCATATTCTAGATCCTTGTTGCTCTCCATTTCCTCCTGGAGCTCCTGTTGGAGCAGATTATCTATGACCTCAGTGTCAGTTTTTTCCTGCAGTTCCTTCACCATCTCCTGAATCTGCTGCAACGTGTTCTGTTGCTGTCATAAACATGTAAACGTACTGATCATCAGGTGTGACAACCATCTGTGCACAGAATGAAAGTTCGCAAAAAATCATTAGCTAAACTCTGTGTTCTCGCTTGCTTCCTTCTCTCTTGTTTTCTGATATCAAGATACTTCTTTGGTCTTTTACTCTTACAATGCACATGATCATGACACCAACACATACTTTGGTGATGGGACCAGAATGCACCTGATGCTCTTATCCAGGAGCTCTCCTCTAATGGGTGCTGCATTACTCTGACAGTACCAGTAGCAGTTCCAACAAAGACTGCCGGCCCGGAATGAGTCATGGAGATGGCTGTGATCAAAATGTTAAATGAGTTTGAATTTGGAGGAACTTACTTCAGTTATGTTAAATCATTTCCAATCTCTTTTTCTCTCCTTAGATCACGGTCGAGTAATGAGGAAATTTTCAGGTTACAAAGTTTGTTATCTATCGTGTACTTCGTGAACAGAAGCCGATTTCAGAAGCGTTCTCTTCTCGAAGCCAATCTTACTGAATTTACTGACCTGTCACTCACAATGATTTGACTCTTTTCGACTTTAGTATCAAATAAAAATTCACCACACTAAATTCCCTTTTATGTACACCTTTGTTACAGCGGTCAGTCAGTGAAACACATGAAGTGATGTGATGTCGTTTTTATTCTACTTTTCATCCGTCAAATTTGACTCATTTGCCTGGGAGCTGATAGGGTCGGCTCTGAATCAAAATATTGTTTCAGGTAGACAGAGCATGTAGACTTTATTCTAATTCAAATCTAACCAAGTAGTTGGTATAATTTAGCTTAGTTTATTAACAAATGTTAGAAATGACTATACTGGAACAATGAAAAAATCTTTATCGTTGTAATTAGACACTTTTACCACACCTCGTCTTTATGGTTTACAGTAATTAGCAGCACTGTCTACAGCTCTAACCTATATGTGTGCTGCCTTTATTACAGTGTTTGTCCCATGAGAGCCATAAATGCATCAAGAAACTTTTTCTCAGGCAATGTAATTTCCATGACTTATTTAAAACATACATTATTATTACTACATGAACTAAACACTCTCCCACAACAAGAGCTTTCAAAGAATCATAGGTAAAAATGTCCTTCTATGTGCAATGTTTCAGATCTACAACACTTCAAAAAATCAATACCTACACTATCTACACTGGGGAACTATCAACTATCAATGTTTCAGATCTACAACACTTCAAAAAATCAATATCTACACTATCTACACCATTTTTGCATCACATTTTTTAAGTAAATTCAACTTGAAGCACTTTTATGTAAAATTAACAAGAAAAGCTTTGTTATGTGTGCATAAATGGGTGATTCTCACGAAATCTTGGTTTTAAAAATTTCAAGCATGAAAATTTTAAAAATGCTTAAATTAACTTTTTTTTTTCAGACATTCGCAACAAAGTTTGGAGTATTTGTGAACATTAAATTAAAAACTTTTACTTACCATTTAACACCTTTTTGAACATAATTTCCAAAATAAGTCCTAAAAAATCTCATTACCGCAACAGTCTGAAAACATCAACACTGTTATAAAAGCAAATACATTTTCACATTTTTAAAAATTGATTATTAATAGTCATGCACAGTTACTTGAAGTTCTGAAATAATATTTATTTTTAATTTAACAGTTTTTTAAATTTTGAGTGATTTCTCTCATTACCGCAACACCTTCCACAATTTACAACCATTTTTTTTTTTAATATTTCGATGAAACCTGATGTTTTTTCCAAATGATGTGACAAACCTGAAAGAACATAATTTGTAGATTCTGCACATGCATTTAAGATCAAAGTACTATTTTTATATTAATTGAATTAACATCTAATGAACATCTGTTGCGGTAATGATATATAAGTTTCGGAAATGAGGTTAATTATTTCGGTAATGATAAGTATACTAGTCTGAGTTATACTGAGACTAGTATACTAGTCTGAGATAATGCAGAAAAAACAGATAATATTTGCACAATCATGCATTCAAGTTCAAAACAGTTTTATTGTGTAGTTCTTCAAAAATACAAAAGAAGAAAAACATTAAAACAGGAATAAACAGGAACTTCACTTGCTTCTTGAATAAGCTGAAGTGAATCTTCTTCTTCACTAGATGGTGTTGTGTCTAGTACAGCTTTAAGCTGTTTCTTTCTTTTATAATGACTGAGTTTTTCCTCCACTGTCTTTTTTTTCTTTTCATGTTGCTTCTTAGTCAGCTCTTCAGTTTTCTTTATTTAGCCAGTTTGTTTTCGTTTTTGATACCTGGAAGCGGAAAGAAAGCATTTAGCCTGTCTCGTAACATGGGGAAAAAACATTTTATGTATACATCATCATATAGTATAGACCTGATGCTTACTCTGTGTGTGTGTGTGTGTGTGTGTGTGTGTGTGTTCTATACTGGGCCTGAAGTTGTGGGGTGGGGTAGCTTAATTTTAGTCTTTGAAATGAATTGAAAAATAAAGTAAACAAGAAAATAAAAAACAAAAATTATAAACAGAAGAACCAATAACTGTTTATTTATTATTTAATTAAATTATTACTAAATTATAGAGTTAATTACAGAGTTCAGCAAATTTATTAGGCTGCTGTCACTTTAAGAATCACACAACCTGCATTTCCCACAGTATGAACAGTACACTCAATCCAGCACCAAAGTCCTGTTATAGTACTGGCTAAAGGGTTGTGCATGTCTGTGTGTGTGTCTGTGTACTCTCATGTACATTTCCTAACACTGTAGGGTGTTTTTTGCTAATTACACCTGCTGTAACATCTCCAAACCTAACCTCCCTCTCCTTCTTTCTGTACTCCTTCTGTCTCCTCCTCGAGCAGTTCTGGGTTGCTGTATAATTTTTCCCTGAACTTTGTCAACCTGGCCTTTGCTAAAGCTTTTTTTTTTCTCACTTGCTGACTGTCTACAATGAAACAATTCATAAAGCAAAATATCAACAGTTAGTAAATCTTAAATTAATATTAAATTCATAAGAGATATTTAAAAGTCATATACAATATGCTTAAATTCTCATTCCCGAAACATAAGTTCTCTTTACCGCAATTGGCCTTAAATGGTTGCGGTGTATGAGAATGGTGTTGCGGAGGATGAGGTGCCTCACAATGTTTTGCTAACAATAGAGAAGCCATGATGACTTTACAATTTTTTTCTCAGCGCATATAATTAGACATTAATGAAGTACATTTTCATAAAAAAATTGTAAATCTAACAATTTTCGAAATATAGAAAACTTCCTGTTTCGGTAATGATAATCAAAATGTCGTGTAAACATTCTGACAATAGAATATTTAACATTGAACTGGAGAGATATAAAGAGATGATCTTACCTGGTAGCCATCTTGAAGTAACTGTCCCATGTGCTCCATCACTCAAAATCAAAATTTTATTTAAATTCTGTATGTGTGTTTAAACAGTCCTTAAAAAATGTTGCGGAGGATGAGAACATCAGGCAGGGACACATCATTTTCCTACTTTTTTTCATTATTATTATACATGAATATTCAGTAAATTATTTTTTATGTCATCTAAAACAATCTAGTAGAATATTCTTTTTTTTTTTTCTAAAATTTTTTATGTTAATTTGTTTAAATTACAACATAACACACATTCAAACACAGCCGGACGCATTGCGGTAATGAGAATTCCAGCAGAAAATGCAGTAAAATAGAAAAATGATTAATTCTCATGTTGAAATTAGACATTGTGCAAGGTAGAGAACAGTATTGTCTTTATTCTGATGCTTTTTTATATTACTAAATTACACATTTTATATTTAAAATCATTAGTGCCGTAGTGTTTTAATGGTTTCGTGAGAATCACCCAAATGTATGAGTTCACTCAGCATTCTTTAGTTGAAAAATATCTAACATCAATTGTGCAACTTCAAGTTGTGTCAACTTTATATTTAAGCTCTTTTATATTTAAAAGATTTACTGAATTGTGTTTAACAAACAATTTTAATTTATTTTAGATCTAGAGCTATTGAATAATTATGTTCTTCCTAATTGTCTACACTACACCAGAACATTCAGTGTCTTAAAATAGATAAAATATACAATTAGCACAAAATAAATCAATTAATTCTTCCTCCAACTGGTCAGTGCACATGAATTTGGCTATCTAACTTCAAGAATACAGTACCAATTTTTTATTTTTTTTGCTCAGAAGACTCTGGCGCAATAAACGAGTTTAACAAATGTTAAAAAGTCAAACTTTAATATTTTACTTTGTTTATTTAAAGACAGCTTACTTGACACAGTTTTTTTCCACTGTCTTCACATTGCCCTTTTGAAATTGGCCCTGATTCTTTGATGGGAGATTTGACTGTGAATGATGGGCAAATATGCAAATTTGATGTTGGGCTTATTTAACTTTAACCACATTATAATGGTAGTTGACGTGACTTATGTTTTTTTTCATTCACTTAATGCATACACTTAAGTTCACTTTGCAATTTATATTTTTGTGTCGCACGCACTAATGTATTTTAAGTCAAACAAAAATGTACATTTTTTTGTTTAATCCATTTATCTTTATAATTGTTGAGCTGAAGAATCATTTTTTCAGTGTACATTAAATTATTTGAAATACAGTATTTAGAATTTTTTTCAATTTTATATATATATATATATATATATATATATATATATATATATATATATATATATATATATATATATACACACACAGTTGCAAGAAAAATTAAGTGGTTTTCTGCTTAAATTGGTCATGAAATGTGATCTGTAATAAGTAATAAATAAAATCTCTTATAATAAATCTCTTTTTTTCGAGCAATGGTTTAAAAATGATGTTTTATTGGTTAATTGATTAAGATATAGCTTAAGGTATATCTTATACAATTGTTCATTTTAATGGGAAAATTTCACATTTACAAAATGAAGTGGTCTGACTACAAACCAAATTTTTTCTCATTTTACAAACGAGTTTAAGCTTTATTGCACAGTTTTACATAATTGCATGGCGTCCGAATTAGCACTTCCGTGTTCGCGACATCGCGACGCTCACTTCCGGGTCGGCCGCCATCTTGTGCGGAGCGCTTTCGGGTCAGCCGCCATTTTGTGCGACCCGGCGCTATATAAGCACACCGTCGGCAAACCACCTTCTCTAGATGAGAGTGGGTTTTATTGCTGCGCTATTGTAACTGTTCTTCCTTTAATACTTGATGTGTTCTGAATATATCTTGGCACACTCTGCTCTGGACTGACTGTGGCCCTGAACACACACACACCCTTTTCATAATAAGCTCTCCAAAATGCTAGTGAACTTCAATCACTATGTCTGTTTCTGCTGATGTCTTTTCTTAATCAACAAATAACACTGAATATTACACTTTTCTTCTGTATACATACTCCCTGGTTAACTCAGTAAATTTAGAAGAGTTTTGCTATTCCATCACTGTCTCTGTGTGCGTCTAGTGCTTCTCTGAATAACACTCACTAGATTAGGAGCGAGCAGCTAGGTAGGGTGTGTTAAAGATTTTATTTTCTTTGTGTTTGCTTATACAGGTTAGAGGGTTAATAAGCAAGCTAGATTGGAGTATTTTGTTCCTTTGTTTTCTTTAGCCCCTTTTCCATTGTTTTTTTTTTTGTTGCGTTGCTTGTAAATATTTATCTTTTGTATATTTCCTTATTCCCCATTGTTTTCAACTTCTTCCCTTTTTTGTATATAATGAATGTATCTATCTTTGTGTAACAGGGTTAATAATAACATTTAATTTAAGGATTTTGGTCTGTGAATTCTATAAAATCAGCCGCTTAATTCTACTTATTGGTGTTGAGTCCTGTGGCTATTTATGGTACTGCAGGCGTTGTATTTTGTTTTTCTCTTGCTGTACCGAGACACGTTTCTGTATCGTTGCTGCGGATATGTACTGTTATTTTACCTCCAACTCATTCATGTAGTAATTATAATCATAAATTGCAAGTAGATAATTTCGACACATTATTTATTATCAAACACAAAGAAAAGAAAATCTTCTTTAACACACCCTACCTAGCTGCTCACTCCTAAACTAGTGAGTGTTCTTCAGAGAAGCACTCAGAAAAATTTGGTTTGTAGTCAGACCACTTCATTTTGTAAATGTGAAATTTTCCCATTAAAATGAACAATTGTATAAGATATACCTTAAGATATATCTTAATCAGTTCCACAGTCATCAACGTGTATTATCACGTCAAAAACACTCAGCTGTAATGCAGTATTCTTAATTAAATATTTCATATCTAACCAGAATCAAGTGTTGAAGATGCAGAAGATAGGGATAGGTGGAGAGAGATGATTCGCTGTGGCGACCCCTGAAGGGAAAAGCCAAAAGAAGAAGAAGAAGATCTAACCATTATATTTTTGTATATAGCGCTGAAAAAATATATTAAAAATTGTTTCTTTTTCGCCTTTACAGAAACTGCAAGAGTAATCAATATCTAGTTTGAAACGTTCCAGCACGTTTCACTGGATATACTCTCTGTATTATCTTAAAAGAGACTTCTTTTACTTTCTTATTGAAAAAAAAAATTAAATGCTATTCAGTATATTTCTAATGTAATTATTTGAGACTCTATGTTGTAAAATATTTTTATTACCAATAAATATTTCCTTCTTAATGTCTGCAAAATTTAGATCATTCTCTGGTGTATTTCTAAGGAGAATCAAAATGTTTTGGGGGATTACATCCATTACAACAGCAAATTCCTTTGGTATTTTACATTTATTTAAAAATTCTCTGCATGATAATCAAAATCCCTGATCATCTAGTAGCTGACTAACCAATAAAACATCATTTTTAAACCATTGCTCGAAAAAAAGAGATTCATTATAAGAGATTTTATTCATTCATTCATTGTCTTCTGCTTATCCGGAGCTGGGTCGCGGGGTCAGCAGTCTAAGCAGGGATGCCCAGACTTCCCTCTCCCCAGACACTTCCTCCAGCTCTTCCGGAGGGACCCCGAGGCGTTCCCAGGCCAGCCGAGAGACATAGTCTCTCCAGCGTGTCCTGGGTCTTCCCCGGGGTCTCTTCCCAGTGGGGCATGCCAGGAACACCTCCCCAGGGAGACGTCCCGGAGGCATCCGAAACAGATGCCCGAGCCACCTCAACTGTCCCCTTTCGATGTGGAGGAGCAGCGGCTCTACTCCGAGCTCCTCCCGGGTGACAGAGCTCCTTACCCTATCTCTAAGGGAGCGGCCACCCTACGGAGGAAGCTCATTTCTGCCGCTTGTATCCGGGATCTTATCCTTTCGGTCATGACCCAGAGCTCATGACCATAGGTGAGAGTAGGAACATAGATTGACTGATAAATCGAGAGCTTCGCCATTTCAGCTCCTTCTTCACCACAACAGACCGGTACATAGACCGCATTACTGTTGCACCGATCTGTCTGTCAATCTCACGATCCATCCTTCCCTCACTCGTAAACAAGACCCCGAGGTACTTAAACTCCTCCACTTGAGGAAGGAACTCCCCTCCAACCTGGAGGGTGCAAGCCACCTTTTTCCGGTCGAGAACCATGGCCTCAGATTTGGAGGTGCTAACCCTCATCCCAGCCGCTTCACACTCAGCTGCAAAATGCCCCAGTGCATGCTGTAAGTCCAGGCTTGAAGGAGCCAACAGGACAACATCATCTGCAAAAATCAGCGATGAAATCCTGTGTTCCCCAAACCGGACTCCCTCCAGCCCCTGGCTGCACCTAGAAATTCTGTCCATAAAAACAATGAGCAGAACCAGTGACAAAGGACAGCCTTGTCGGAGTCCAACATGCACTGGGAATACATCTGACTTACAGCTGGCAATGCGAACCAAGCGCCTGCTCCGGTTATATAGAGACCGAACAGCCCTTAACAGAGGGCCACGGACCCCGTACTCCCAGAGCACCTCCCACAGAATGCCACAAGGGACACAGTCGAATGCCTTCTCCAAGTCCACAAAACACATGTGGACTGGTTTGGCAAACTCCCACGAACCCTCGAACACCCTGTGGAGGGTATAGAGCTGGTCCAGTGTTCCATGACCAGGACAAAAACCACATTGCTCTTCCTGTTTCTGAGGTTCGACTAACGGTCGAACTCTCCTCTCTAGTACTCTGGAATAGATTTTCCCTGGGAGGCTGAGGAGTGTGATCCCCCTATAGTTGGAACACACCCTCCGGTCCCCCTTCTTAAAAAGAGGGATCACCACCCCGGTCGCCCAGTCCAGAGGCACTGTCCCTGACCGCCACGCTATGTTGCAGAGACGTGTCAGCCAAGACAGCCCCACCACATCCAGAGACTTAAGGTACTCAGGGCGAATCTCATCCACCCCCGGTGCCTTGCCACCAATCAGCTGCTGAACTTTGACACTGCTTTTGAGCTTCCATTTTTAAATCGGTTTATTTCCTCTAATTTTTCATGCTTTTTTAGTTGTTCAAAGTCAGGAAAATATTTATATTTAAGATACTTAAATAGTCTCTAATTTGCAGATATCTGAATATGTGAGAATTTGGTAACCCAAACTTTGATTGGAGCTCTTTAAAAGACAAGAAATGCCCATTCATATAAAGTGAACCAATACAGCTTATTCCCTTCTGCTTCCAAAGCGAAAAAACCTTATCATTAAGAGTGGAAATGAAAGAGTGATTCCTACATATGGGGCTATTAAGATATACATTAGGAGCTTTAATATATTTAACTTGCTTCCAAATTTTTAAAGACTGATCTATAACAAAATGATGATTATAAATAAGTTTACTAACATGTCCTGGACTGTTGCATAGTGCCTGCAATGAAGAGTTAGAGCAAAGGGCATATTCAATTCTAAGCCATTCAGGTTGTTCACATTTTCTTTCTGGTGGGTCATAATTCCACCAAGAGAATATATTCAAGTGTGCTGCCCAATAATATGCTTTAAAGAAAGGTAACCCAAATCCCCCCTTCTCCTTAGATTTAAAGAAGTGTTGTTTTTTAATTCTTGCAGTCTTATAATTCCATAAAAACTGAAAAATTATCTTGTCTAATTGTTTAAAATAGGATTGTGGTATACATGGAGGAATCTTGATAGGCAAGATAAGTAAAAGAGTTTTCTGCTATCTTGAACTGGGTGGATCTTATATACTGCTTACGTGTTAGGCCCAATAGTCAAGTCACTTTTTTCCCAGTTAACAGTAAAACCTGATATATTCCCGAATCTTGTAATTGAATTGAGCAGATGTGGAATACACTTACTAGGATTTTTTATATACAAAAGTATATCGTCAGCGTAAAGTGAAATGTGTTGTGGGAGGCCACCTATCGTGATTGGTTGGATATCTGCCAGTTGCCGAATATGTGCAGCCAAGGGCTCTATCGTGAATGCGAAAAGAAATGGGGACAGCGGACAGCCTTGTCTTGTCCCTCTATAAATTGAGAAAGGAGCTGAAAAGTTATGGTTAGTCGCTATTGAGGCTTTTGGGCAGGAGTATATTGTTTTAATCCACTCTCTATACACGTGACCGAAACCAAATTTCTTCAGGACCGACATCATATATCCGCATTCTACTTGGTCGAATGCCCTCTGTGCATCCAATGAAATGACTGCAGCTTCTTCTTTATGATTCGAATATAAAACATTGCATAGGCGCCGGAGATTAAAATACATACGTCTGTCTGATTTAAAGCCTGTCTGATCTGGATGTATAATATCATAGATATGCTTCTTCAATCTGTTTGCAAGGATTTTCCTGATTATTTTGGTTTCAGTGGGTAGTAAAGAGATTGGTCTATATGATGACACTAGCAGCCGATCTCGACCCGGTTTAGGTATAAGAACAATATTGGCATCATACATAGATGCAGGAAAACGGCCTGCTTCCTGTGAATGTCTAAACATACGTACCAGCAATGGCAAAATAACCTTACTAAATCTTTTGTAAAATTCGATGCTGATCCCATCAGGTCCAGGGACCTTGTTGTTAGGAAACTCTTTAATAGCGTTTCCGGCCTCTTCAATGCTTATTTCTGCATCTAGTGCCTTTAAAGCCTCTTCACTTAATTTTGGCAGGTGTAGTCCTTCCATGAAACTATCAATATTTTCCTGGTCAGGCTTCCCTATGGAAGTGTAAACCTCTGCATAAAACTTTTCAAAATTTTGATTTATTTCCTTTTAGATCGGTTATTATTTTCAACTCTTTGTTCTTAATTTGATATATGGAGCTAGCAGCTTCATGTTGTCTTAGTTGCCGCGCCAGAAGGTTATGGGGTTTATCACCTAATTCATAGTATCTTTGTTTAACCTTATATAATAATTTTAGTACACTGCTAGATAGTAGAGAATTGTATTCATAGTTTAATGCAATAATTTCCTTCAGTAGCACAGAGTTTGGGCTATTTTTGTGTAAACTTTCTAATCTGGTAAGAGTACTTTCTATTTCAGTCATTCTCATCCTAACTTTCTTCCTATGAACTATCTCAAATGTTAGAATTTCTCCTCTAACTACAGCCTTCAATGCCTGCCATAAATTTGAATCATGCATATCACCATTATCATTAATTTCTATAAATTGCTCAGTCTTTTTCTCCAAGTTTTTATTAAATCCTTCGTCCTTTAAGAGTGTGTTATTTAACTTCCATCTAAATTCTCCTCTTAAATTATGTAATCTGCGGTCAACTGACTGGGGAGCATGACCTGATATTATAATGTTGTGAAATTGTGACTTGCATGCGTTTGGTACTAAATTTGAATCTAGCAGAAACAAGTCGATGCGTGAATATGACTTATGCACATGAGAGTAGAAAGAAAAATCTCTATCTGAGGGAGAATTCTCCATATATCTACAATGTTTAGGGATTGCATATACTGTTTTAACCTTGCATTAGATTTAGATGTTGTGCTAGAAATCTGACTCGGTTATTTTAAATTATATTTGACTCAGAAATACTGGGGATTAATTTAAATACTTTTTGAAAAAAGAGGGGTCGTCATAATTTGGTGCATATAAATTAACTAAAGTAATTTTGCTTTGAATTTATAGAGCCCAACACAATAATATATCTGTCATTTATATCAGAGATAGTCTTAAGATGAACGAATGGTACATTCTTGCGGATCAAAATAGCCACGCCCCTGGCTTCAGTAGAGAATGTAGACTGATACACTTGTGCAATCCAATTAGACTTTAATCTATTCTCGCTACCCTTCTTCAGATGTGTTTCTTGAATAAAACCAATATCAGCTTTTAAGGTTTTGAGATGTGAAAGAACCTTTCCACGCTTTACAGGGCTATTAATTCCCTGAACATTCCAACTGATAAGCCTAATATTGCCCATCATTTGACCCCACAACTGGAATGTTCCTAGCAGAATAACAGAAGATTCAACACATACAAAATGTTTAGTCACTGTCCATCAAAACTAAATGTAGTAGTTAGTTTTCATTAATAATAACTAGTACCTTTTGGCCATCAACATATTAGTGTAGTTAAGAGTTTCTAACCCTAACCTATTTAGTGTTTTCAATCATTAATTTCACTGCTTCCCACAATCCAAGTAAAGAAATGTTTTCCAGATACATTCTTTTAAACTTGGGTTGATGAAAACTTTTTTTTATGAAACTGATGAACAAGCAAAGGACTTTTGCCAAGATCAAGGTAATATCACAGACAGATAACATTTCATTGGTGTCAGGCAGTTTGAAGAACTTCTAGTAGGACTGGAGAGAACTGCAGGAAAGGCATTCAAGAATGTTTCTGAAAATGTTCTTGAGAGCTATTACACACACAGCAACACGCAGCTGGTTGACAAAATGCTTCACTAAGAACCATTATCTGCGTTCACATTTAGACCTGTTCTGGTCAAATCTTGGTGCATTGATGACACTGAAAGGTCTAGAGACATTGTGATGATAAAGAAACTTTAGCACCGCAACTGGAATCCACACAACATCATACCCCAACCCAATCAGTTACTAATCCCTAAAACACAGCACACTGAGAGCGAGCGCCCGAAACACTAAATTACTGTGTTAATAATTTCAGTGATCATAAAATTAATACAACTTTTTGTCCTTTCTGGTCTTTACAAATACCTCGTATGAGTGTCCTGAGAGCCAGGGCAGCAGCTTTGTGTTTTTCGTAGTCCACGAATGCATAACCACATTTCTTAGATCTGTCGATGGCACTGGGGTACACAATAACATCCACCGCTCCCTCTGTTACCTGAACACAGTCAAAAACACCCACTACGAGTATCACTGGAACCTGTTGGGGTCTAAGGGGTTCTGGACAGACTAACGCGAGGGTTGATATGGACTCCTCAACACCAGTGACTGAAGCTGGATATTCAATGTCAATAACAACGTATCCTTTGTAACGATAACTGGATGAGCTAAGACCCCAAATAGAGGTTGGATGGGCACGTCTGACAGATTGTTGGCATACCACGTGTCAAACACGATAGTGACCTGGGACCCGCTGTCTAACAGAGCATGGCATGGCTTACCATTTATCTTCACTGCGACAGTGGAGGCAGGGCCCACCAAACCTTTGGGTAGACCACTTCGTTTATAGAAATAAGTATAGCTGTTTTTGGAGAAACAGGCTGAAGCGTCAAATTGGTCACCACTTGTGGGATCATTTTTCTGCCCCTTGGCCTTTCTCAAAGAGCGAATCAGTTTATGAATCACCCGGGTGGAATTCTCAGTTTCACGACACTTTGAGGCGATGTGTCTATCTTCTCCACACCGGTAACAAAAGTAATCGTCGTTGCTTTTAGTTGACTTATATGTGGATGGACCTGGAGAATGCTTTGGTGGTAAATGGGCATGAGGCCATGGTGGGTCAAGAGAGCTTTGACTGTGACCAATACTCATGACAGCCAACTGCTGCTGTAAATGTTGTACTTGCTTCTTCAACGCTTGTACTTCAGACTCATCCTTTGGTTCTGGTTTTACTGGAGCATTTTTCTTATTTTCCTTCATCCCTTGGTTCTAGCATCATTGTGGTAGTAGACAGAGTAGATGAACCTTCCCCTCTTAGCTGTGTCTTTAAGTTCTGAATCTCAGCTTTGAGCTCCCTCATGGTGGACAGGCTGATCTTTTCATCATCCCGAAGTCGTACAGGCCTTGCAATGGCTGACATTTTGTGTCTGAAGACATTGTGATGAAGAATCTTTAGCACCACAACTGGAATCCACACAACGTCATACCCCAACCCAATCAGTTACTAATCCCTAACACACAGCACACTGAGAGCGAGCGCCCGAAACACTAAATTACTGTGTAAATAATTTCAGTGATCATAAAGTTTCTGGTCTTTAGAAATACCTCGTATGAGTATCCTGAGAGCCAGGGCAGCAGCTTTGTGTGACTCATACTCCACGAATGCGTAACCACGTTTCTTAGAGCTGTCGATGGCACTGGGGTACACAATAACATCCACCACTCCCTCTGTTACTTGAACACAGTCAAAACCAATGTCTATCTGGTAACACCCACTACGATTATCACTGGAACCTGTTGCACAATTATGGGAAACAAACAACAATATTACGCTAACAGTGGTATTTTAAATAATATCGAAAGCTTTTATATATATTCAGATATCTAGGTTTTTTGTTTGGTGAATAACTCGTTCCAATATGTTTTAACATGAACACTTTCACAAAAAATGTCACAAAATGTTACAAAAAGAGCATTTCTGTGTTATCATAAGGATAACTTTTATGTAATATTTTAAATGCAACATCTTTTATATATTGACATTCTGGCTGACATGAAATGTACCCCTAAATATAGAATGACTATATATATATATATATATATATATATATATATATATATATATATATATATATATATATATATGTATATATATATATATAATGTTCAAAATGTGTGACGAAATTATCCACTTGCAATTTATGATTATAATTACTACATGAATGAGTTGGAGGTAAAGTAACAGTACATATCCGCAGCAACGATACAGAAACGTGTCTCGGTACAGCAAGAGAAAAGAAACAAAATACAACGCCTGCAGTACCATAAATAGCCACAGGAGGGGGCTCTCAACACCAATAAGTAGAATTAAGCGGCTGATTTTATAGAATTCACAGACCAAAATCCTTAAATTAAATGTTATTATTAACCCTGTTACACAAAGATAGATACATTCATTATATACAAAAAAGGGAAGAAGTTGAAAACAATGGGGAATAAGGAAATATACAAAAGATAAATATTTACAAGCAACGCAACACACAAAAAAAAACAATGGAAAAGGGGCTAAAGAAAACAAGGGAACAAAATACTCCAATCTAGCTTGCTTATTAACCCTCTAACCTGTAGAAGCAAACACAAAGAAAATAAAATCTTCTTTAACACACCCTACCTAGCTGCTCGCTCCTAATCTAGTGAGTGTTATTCAGAGAAGCACTAGACGCACACAGAGACAGTGATGGAATAGCAAAACTCTTCTAAATTTACTGAGTTAACCAGGGAGTATGTGTACAGAAGAAAAGTGTAATATTCAGTGTTATTTGTTGATTAAAAAAAGACATCAGCAGAAACAGATATGGTGATTGAAGTTCACTAGCATTTTGGAGAGCTTATTATGAAAAGGGTGTGTGTGTGTTCAGGGCCACAGTCAGTCCAGGGCAGAGTGTGCCAAGATATATTCAGAACATATCAAGTATTAAAGGAAGAACAGTTACAATAGCGCAGCAATAAAACCCACTCTCATCTAGAGAAGGTGGTTTGCCGACGGTGTGCTTATATAGCGCCGGGGCGCACAAAATGGCGGCTGACCTGAAAGCGCTCCGCACAAGATGGCGGCCGACCCGGAAGTGAGCGTCGCGATGTCGCGAACACGGAAGTGCTAATTCGGACGCCACGCAATTATGTAAAACTGTGCAATAAAGCTTAAACTCGTTTGTAAAATGAGAAAAAATTTGGTTTGTAGTCAGACCACTTCATTTTGTAAATGTGAAATTTTCCCATTAAAATGAACAATTGTATAAGATATACCTTAAGATATATCTTAATCAGTTCCACAGTCATCAACGTGTATTATCACGTCAAAAACACTCAGCTGTAATGCAATATTCTTAATTAAATATTTCATATCTAACCAGAATCAAGTGTTGAAGATGCAGAAGATAGGGATAGGTGGAGAGAGATGATTCGCTGTGGCGACCCCTGATGGGAAAAGCCGAAAGAAGAAGAAGATCTAACCATTATATTTTTGTATATAGCGCTGAAAAAATATATTAAAAATTGTTTCTTTTTCACCTTTACAGAAACTGCAAGAGTAATCAATATCTAGTTTGAAACGTTCCTGCACGTTTCACTGGATATACTCTCTGTATTATCTTAAAAGAAACGTCTTTTACTTTCTTATTGAAAAAAAAATGAAATGCTATTCAGTATATTTCTAATGTAATTATTTGAGAGTCTATGTTGTAAAATATTTGTACTACCAATAAATATTTCCTTCTTAATGTCTGCAAAATTCAGATAATTCTCTGGTGTATTTCTAAGGAGAATCAAAATGTTTTGGGGGATTACATCCATTACAACAGCGAATTCTTTTGGTATTTTACATTTATTTAAAAATTCTCTGCATGATAATCAAAATCCCTGATCATCTAGTAGCTGACTAACCAATAAAACATCATTTTTAAACCATTGCTCGAAAAAAAGAGATTTATTATAAGATATTTTATTTATTACTTATTACAGATCACATATATATATATATATATATATATATATATATATATATATATATATATATATATATATATATATATATATAAAATTGAAAAAAATTCTAAATATTGTATCTGAAATAATTTAATGTACACTGAAAAAACGATTCTTCAGCTCAACAATTATAAAGATAAATAGATTAAACAGAAAAATGTACATTTTTGTTTGACTTAAAATACATTAGTGCGTGCGACACAAAAATATAAATTGCAAAGTGAACTTAAGTGTATGCATTAAGTGAATAAAAAAAACATAAGTCACGTCAACTACCATTATAATGTGGTTAAAGTTAAATAAGCCCAACATCAAATTTGCATATTTGCCCATCATTCACAGTCAAATCTCCCATCAAAGAATCAGGGCCAATTTCAAAAGGGCAATGTGAAGACAGTGAAAAAAACTGTGTCAGGTAAGCTGTCTTTAAATAAACAAAGTAAAATATTAAAGTTTGACTTTTTAACATTTGTTAAACTCGTTTATTGCGCCAGAGTCTTCTGGGCAAAAAAAAAAATTGGTACTGTATTCTTGAAGTTAGATAGCCAAATTCATGTGCACTGACCAGTTGGAGGAAGAATTAATTGATTTATTTTGTGCTAATTGTATATTTTATCTATTTTAAGACACTGAATGTTCTGGTGTAGTGTAGACAATTAGGAAGAACATAATTATTCAATAGCTCTAGATCTAAAATAAATTAAAATTGTTTGTTAAACACAATTCAGTAAATCTTTTAAATGTAAAAGAGCTTAAATATAAAGTTGACACAACTTGAAGTTGCACAATTGATGTTAGATATTTTTCAAGTAAAGAATGTTGAGTGAACATGCACACATAAAGCTTTTCTTGTTAATTTTACATAAAAGTGCTTCAAGTTGAATTTACTTAAAAAGTGTGATGCAAAAATGGTGCATATATATATATTTGAATAAATCCAACACACCTTTTTCCCCAGTGTAGAGAGTGTAGGTATTGATTTTTTGAAGTGTTGTAGATCTGAAACATTGCACATAGAAGGACATTTTTACCTATGACTCTTTGAAAGCTCTTGTTGTGGGAGAGTGTTTAGTTCATGTAGTAATAATGAGGTATGTTTTAAATAAGTCATGGAAATTACATTGCCTGAGAAAAAGCTTCTTGATGCATTTATGGCTCTCATGGGATTACTACTTGTATAAAAAAATCTTTTATCTTTAACGATCTTCCTCGACCACATCGACAACAGAGCACGCACACCCATCTTTATGATAATGACACATTCTCGTGTATGCGTGCATGGTTACTAAGACCTTTTAACAAAGATAGTAATTAACACCGTACTACAAGGACTTGGACAAGCATTATGCAGGGGTATATACAACCACATTTACTTACATAACTAATGTTTTCTTTTCCTATTTCAGAGTGATTTTTTCGACTTTAGATAACATTTCAGATTTTCCAATGGATCGGCTAATTAAAGTTGAACCTCACCACATTTTCAGTTTGTGCCGGGAAGCAAGAGACAACTTGCATTTTTTGGACGAGCAAACCATTGTTTTCCCTAGTGGAAACAACTGCGTGCTCTATAATGTCCATCAGCAATGGACCACGTTTATTCCAGGTAAGCTTGCTAAGAGCTTTACTTTCAGCACAACATTTTCAAAACAACATGAGCATTTAACCCAAACACTGACAGATAAATAGATACTTAAATGAATATTTACCCTTTTACCCTTTACTTTAATAGAGTGCTATTGCAGCCATTAGATCTTTTCAATATGAAAATCTTTTCCTTGTTGCCCTGCACATTTCTTCTGACATAAACCATATGCAACTCTGTATCAAAAGGACAATTGGTCAGATATTAACAAGCAAGCAAGCTTACAAGACACCAAGTGTGTATTTCTAACACCCATTAGCATTCATATTTAATATTCGGCTTTTATACAAAGCAGTTTACAAAGTGATATAGCTGACCAAATTCATGGTTAAGGGTCTTGCTGAAGAAGCTACCTGAGCCTAAGTGGAAATAATCACTAAGAATTGTGTCCTTCTGATCCGCAGATTCCTCAGGACCCACGCAGCAATGAGCCGAGTCTGTCGGCACAGCAGGAGATCAAATCGAAGTGTCTGAGCCCCTCAGAGGAGACACTTGCCATAAGCACACAGCAAGGCCAGATCTACCACGTCAACATCGCCTCTGTTGAGATTAGCCAGGTAATAGAGTAACTAAGGCTGTGATGAGTATATAGTAATAAAGAAAGCCATATACACTGTGTTATATTAGTATAACAAAAGTGTTTTGTCCATTCTACCTCATTTAAGTTCACTGTACAAACTCCAGTGCTTATTAAGCAGGCCAACTTTGAGTACCTGTTCCACTCACTTCACTCGGGGAGCATCACCGGTCTGTCGGTCTCTTCCTCCAAACGTCTCTTCGCCACCTGCTCAAAGGATAACTCTGTACGCATCTGGAACTACAAGGCCAAGTAAGAGATTGTAATGTTTTATTTACATGGCTCAAACTAAAGTTCACCAACAATGATTACAAGAACTTAACAACTTCCTTAGTTCCCTAGGGATACAAGAACTTAACAACTTCCTTAGTTCCCTAGGGATACAATCAACTTTTTATTGAAAATAATATTTTATCATAATAATCTGCCTAGAAAATCTCAGTTTGATGCTGTTTCTGGGAACTGTTAAATATATCATATATTTTGAAGAGTCATTGTACAACTGGTACTTGAGGCATTGGTGGCTCAGTGGTAGGTTGCTCGCCTATCATGCGGAAGGCCCGGGTTCGATTCCCAGCCACTGGTTGCAGTGCCGGTCCCAAGCCCGGAAAAATGGGAGGGTTGCGGCAGGAAGGGCATCCGGTGTAAAACCTGTGCCAAGTTGTTGTGCGGACCAGTTGGTACGCTGTGGCGACCCCGAACGGAGCAGCCGAAAGCAACTTCTTCTTCATCGTACAACTGGTACTTCATGGGCCGATTGTGAAACCATCACAGCATTATCAGACATGGCTACCAAAATGTCCACGGTGTTAAATATACTGTGATGGCTTTCTGACTGTATGGTGGAGTTACGTTTATTTTTCTGCAGTTTTCTGGAGCTGTATAAGAAGTTCCCCGAAGAGCCAAACTGTATCTCATTGCACCCAAATGGCCTCTCCATCCTGGTAGGCTTCTCTGATAAAGTCTGCCTTATGAACCTGTTGGTTGACGAATTCCACACTGTTCAGGAGTTCGACATACACAACTGCAGTGTGGTGGGTTCTCACTAACCTGCATTCATATACAAGTTGTAACATTTTCTATGCAGATGCACAGTAGTGAAACAAATTGGATAGAGATTTAATGATTTAAGAAGTGTTTCAAGAAGTCAATTTCCATGTGTCTACAGTGTGTGTTCAACCATGATGGCAACATGTTCGCCGCAGTTAGAGACAACCTGATTAGTATCATCAACATTAGAACAGGAGACAAAGTGGACCTGAATGGCCACGTTTACATGGTAAGGCTCCTCTTCACCTCGAATCAGATAAGGCTACAGGGATTCAATAATGCATACAGATTTTTAAAAAATGTGTGAATAAAAAGATTTTAAACATAATTAGAACCTTTAATAAGTATCCATGACTCAGATACCTGTTTTGACCCTTTAGGTGCAGTTTATGAAGTGGAGTGAAGATGACCGTTATCTGTTGTCGTTTTGGACGGATGGTGCAGTCTATGAGTGGAGTGTTCTAAGCGACGAGGTCACACTAAATGAGTCTCGAGACGGAGAGGCAAGTTTAAAAGAAACACCATATGAATATTTGACTCTGAGTTGCTCAACTGCACAACACATAACAAACAAAAGTTTTAATCTGCACATTTACTGCAAGATTCCAGCTTCTTGTTTAAAACCACATATTGTACAGATTGACATGACCATCTACTGTATATTCTGTACTTGAAAGTGATTAATCCTTTATATGTGTTCAGAATTTCTTGATTTCAATGGGGACTTTTTATTTTGCATTTAGATCTTTAGAGAAGTGGCCTCATGTGACATGGCCTACACAGCCATCTCCATGACTCATTCCGGGCAGGCAGTCTTTGTTGGAACTGCTACTGGTACTGTCAGAGTAATGCAGTACCCATTAGAGGAGAGCTCCTGGATAGAGCATCAGGTGCATTCTGGTCCCATCACCAAAGTATGTGTTGGTGTTATGATCATGTGCATTGTAAGAGTGAAGACCAAAGAAGTATCTTGATATCAGAAGACAAGAGAGAAGGAAGCAAGAGAGAACGCAGAGTTTAGCTAATGATTTTTTGCGAACTTTCATTCTGTGCACAGATGGTTGTCACACCTGATGATCAGTATCTGGTGACTGCCTCAGAGGACGGCTCTCTCCTCATCTGGACAATCACTGACCTGGAGGGATATCAGTTGAGCACGGTGAAAGAAACATGCTTTACTTAGGAGGTCCTCTGTTCCAGGGCTTTTCTAGAGAGAAAGGGTAAATCCACAGCTCCTAATTCAGTCCAGTGGCCAAGTATGATGATAAAGCTTTGCTTTGAAGTCCAGCCTTTAATATTTTCCTGTATTTAACCTCTGTCATCATCCAGGACCAGAGTATACTTGAGGCTTATGGCCTGATAAGGTTGCTGAATAAGGAGCTGGAGTGCAAGCTTAATCAGCCTCAAATGGACTATGAGAAGAAACATGAAGTCCAGGAATTCCTCAAGAAGATAGAGGCTCTGGAATCCATAATTGAGGTTTGAACTTTTTCTTGAATTAGTTTGTCTATGTTTGTAACGTATTTTTAAGTAACAAATATCAAATAAGTACAAAAATAATATTAATTCTTGATGAATAATTCAATTAAAATGGCGTCATTGTAGAAGCTGAATATTGAGAAGGAAGAACAGAAGATTTCTCAGGAGAAGGCCTTGACTGAGATGAGGGAGAAACATGCTAAAGAGATAGACGATATGGGTAAATACACTCACTATATCTTAAACATTAGAACAGTATATCTTCATTTCCAGTGCACAGAATGGCGTGTTTATATTTAACACAGAGTTTGGGTTTTAAGGTTTATTATATCATCGAGTCCACTAAAATGTTTTGCTTCTCCTCTACTGCATGGCACATGAAAGTTCAGCTGCAGTCGAACAATTTATTAATAAAATATAACCATTTATTTTTCTCAGCTTAAAACAGTATGTGGTTTAAATTGTTTTGCTAATTTTGTTCCCAGAAAATAAGCATGCACAGGAGCTATTTCACGTCCAGGAGGCTTTGAAACAGAAATTACACGAGCTGCACAATTATTACGGGAAGAAATTTTGTGAGGAAGAGGAGTTTCTGTACCATAGTAGTTTCTGTGCCATGGACAAGAAATGGGCCTATGATCAGAGGCTTCAAGCGGTAAGGAAGCCATGCTGCTGTTAGGATTCCTGTTTTCCTCATTACCAGACCACGCCTCCTATCAGTTTTGTTGTCTCTATCTAGTTAGTTTAAACTGTGTCTTGTTTTGTAATTCTTTGTTTATTTCTTGTTTTTGAGTTCCAGTCCCCCTAAATCCTTTTCCTAGTTTTTCCTGCTATCATTTTAGTGTCCAGTCTGACACATAGTGCACTAGATAGGGTGCCTATTTTAAGAGAAGCAGAGGCACAGAGGCAGAGCAACCATTGATATTTAAAGTATAACTGACATTACTGGACCCCGAAAAGCTTAATTTTAGATACTGATATACTTGTTGCATACATATATGTACCATCTTCATTCATAAAATCAGATATATGGGTAATATGGATCCATTTAAATCAACCTTAAAATCAGTACGATCAGTACGAGTGTTTACACATTTCATGTACACATGTTTACATGTTTATGACAGCAACAGAACACGTTGCAGCAGATTCAGGATTAGGATTAGCAGGGAGGATGACCACAAAGTGCTGTTTTTCTATATTCTCCCACTTGCTGTGTGTAGAAATGTCTTGTCATTTTAAAATTCATGTCTACATCGCTGCTGTCAATCATGACACGCCCTCACTGATTAATTCATTAATTAATGTTTGTGCATTTGTTTGTTCAAGATGGATCTTTTCTATAGGATAGAAGGAGATATACACAACCAAAGCTTTGATAATAGTCAGGTATTATTATTATTATTAGTAGTAGTAGTAGTAGTAGTAGTAGTAGTAGTATTGGTTGAATAGCTGATCAAAGGATGTTTTTATTTTAGCTTGAGGCTAATATAGAGGAGAAAAACAACAAGAACAACTACAACGAGATCACTGAAATCCTTCAGCAAAAGCTGCAAATACAGGAAGAGCTGTGCAAAGAGAGGCAAAAGGTTTGTTTGTCTGGAAAACAAAAGAAGAGATACCGGTCCAGAACCATGAGATCAGCATCTTGAAGGAGGACGTGCAAAAGCTGCATGACCAACATAAGGATGGGAAGAAACTCACGAGTCTGAGTAAGGAGAAGCAGCAAAACAAGGAGCAGATGAGGCTCATGACAACATTACATCAGCTTTACGCTTGCATGCGTTGTGGTGTAATACTCTGTTTATGTTGGAGTACTATATGATTTTTGTTTGTCTTCTTCTTCTTCTTTCGGCTTTTCCCTTCAGGGGTCGCCACAGCAAATCATCTCTCTCCACCTATCCCTATCTTCTGCATCCTCAACACTTGCACCCACTAGCTTCATATCCTCATTAATTCCATCCATATACCTCCCCTTTGGCCTTCCTCTTTGCCTCCTGCCTGGCAGCTCCATGTCCAACATTCTCCTACCAATATACTCACTCTCCCTCCTCTGAACATGTCCAAACCATCTTAATCTGGCCTCCCTAACTTTGTCCCCCAAACGTCCAACATGAGCTGTCCCTCTGATGTACTCGTTCCTAATCCTGTCCAATCTTGTCACTCCCAAAGAGAACCTCAACATCTTCAGCTCTGCTACCTCTAGCTCTGACTCCTGTCTCTTCCTCAGTGACACTGTCTCTAAACCACACCTTCCCCTTGATTCTCGTTGATATTTTCCTATCACACAGAACTCCCGACACCTTTCTCCACCCATTCCAACCTGCCTGCACTCGCTTCTTTACCTCTTTCGCACACTCTCCATTACTCTGGACTGTTGACCCCAAGTACTTAAACTCCTGTACCTTCTTCACCTCTTCACCCTGTAACCTTACTGTTCCACTTCCCTCCCTTTCAGTCACACACATGTACTCAGTCTTACTACGACTGACTTTCATTCCTCTTCTCTCCAGCGCAAACCTCCACCTCTCCAGGTTTCCCTCCACCTGCTCCCTGCTCTCACTACAGATCACAATGTCATCTGCAAACATCATTGTCCAAGGAGACTCCTGTCTGACCTCCTCTGACAACTGGTCCATCACTATAGCAAACAGGAAGGGGCTCAGAGCCGATCCCTGATGCAGTCCCACCTCCACTTTGAACTCCTCTGTCTGACCTACAGCACACCTCACCACTGTCCTGCTCCTGTCATACATGTCCTGCACCACTCTGACATACTTCTCCGCTACTCCTGACTTCCTCATACAGTACCACAGCTCTTCTCTTGGCACCCTGTCATACGCTTTCTCCAAGTCTACAAACACACAGTGCAACTCCCTCTGACCATCCGTATACTTTTCCATCAAAATTCTCAGAGCAAAAATTGCATCTGTTGTGCTCTTTCTGGGCATGAAGCCATACTGTTGCTCACAAATGTCCACTACCTTCCTTAACCTAGCTTCCACTACTCTTTCCCATAGCTTCATTGTATGGCTCATCAAATTTATCCCCCTATAGTTGCTGCAACTCTGCACGTCACCCTTATTCTTAAAGATCGGCACTAACACACTTCTTCTCCATTCCTCAGGCATCCTCTCACTCTTTAAAACCCTGTTGAACAAACTAGTCAAAAATTCCACTGCTGCCTCTCCTAGACACTTCCAGACCTCCACCGGGATGTCGTCAGGACCAACTGCCTTCCCACTTTTCATCCTCTTCAAAGCCTTCCTGACTTCATCCTTTCTAATCTTATCTACTTTCTGTTCCACAGAGTTCACCCCTTCTACTCTTTTTTCCCTCTCATTTTCCTCATTCATCAGCTCCTCAAAGTACTCCTTCCATCTCCTCTGTACACTCTCCTCACTTGTGAGCACCCTTCCATCTCTATCCTTAATAACTCTAACTTGCTGCACATCCTTCCCGTCTCGATCCCTCTGCCTAGCTAACCTGTACAAGTCCTTCTCTCCTTCTCTAGTGTCTAACCTAGTGTACAACTCGTCAAATGCCTTCAGCTTGGCCTTAGACACCTCCCTCTTCACTCTGCGCTGTAACTCCTTGTATTCCTGTCTATTCTCTTCAGTCCTGTCCATGTCCCACTTCTTCTTGGCTAACCTCTTCCTCTGGACACTATCCTGAAATTCCTCATTCCACCACCAAGTCTCCTTATCTTCTTTCCTCCTTCCAGATGACACACCCAGCACCTTTCTCCCTGTCTCCCTGATTACTTCTGCTGTAGTTTCCCAGTCATCTGGCAGCACTACCTGACCACCCAGAGCCTGCCTCAATTTCTGTCTAAATTCCTCACAACATTCCTCCTTTTTCAGCTTCCACCACTTGGTTTTCTTCTCTATCTCTATCTTTGACCTCTTCTTCTTACAGACCAACAAAGTCATCCTACACACCACCATCCTATGCTGTCTGGCTACACTCTCTCCCACTACCACTTTACAGTCACTAATCTCTTTCAGATTGCCTCTTCTACATAGGATGTAGTCTATCTGTGTTCTCCTACCTCCACTCTTGTAAGTCACTCTATGCTCCTCCCTCTTCTGAAAATAAGTGTTAACCACAGCCATGTTCATCCTCTTAGCAAAGTCCACTACCATCTGTCCTTCAAGGTTCCTTTCCTTAACTCCAAACTTGCCCATCACCTCCTCATCACCTGTGTTCCCCTCACCAACATGTCCATTAAAATCCGCTCCTATCACCACTCTCTCACCTGTGGGAATACTCTCCATCACCTCATCTAATTCAATCCAGAATTTCTCTTTCTCCTCTAACTCACAACCTGTGGGGCATAACCACTAACAACATTCAACATCACCCCTTCAATCACTAACTTCAGACTCATCACCCTGTCTGACACTCTCTTCACCTCCAAAACATTCCTCACAAACTCCTCCTTCAGGACCACATCTACCCCATTTCTCTTACTATCCACACCATAATAAAACAGCTTGAATCCTGCTCCTATACTACGAGCCTTGCTACCCTTCCACCTGGTCTCCTGTACACACAGTATATCCACCTTCCTTCTCTCCATCATATCAGCCAGCTCTCTACCTTTCCCTGTCATAGTACCAACATTCTGAGTTCCTATTCTCAGTCCTACACTCTTACCTTTCCTCTTCTCTCTCTGTCTGCGCACTCTCCTCCCTCCTCTACTTCTTCGACCAACAGTAGCCCAATTTCCACCGGCGCCCTGTAGGTCAACGGCGCCAATGGCGGTCGTTGTTAACCCGGGCCTCGACCGATCCGGTATGAAATTCGTACTGACGATTCGCATGGTTAAATTTGGCAATGTTTTACGCCGGATGCCCTTCCTGACGCAACCCTCTCTATTTATCCGGGCTTGGGACCGGCACAGAAGTCACTGGACTGTGACCCCCATGGCTAGATTCCCTGCTGGGAAAAAATATTGTTTCAAATTTATTACAATTTATCTTTTTTCTTACAACATATAATGGATCCATACGATGGACAGGAAAACTCTGACATTTTATCCACTACTGAGGGAAAGAAAGTTGTGCAGATGTACAACAGTACTGCTGCTCAGTTTGTGGAGTATGAGATGCTTCACCACAAGGCTTGGCTGAAGGAGGTCTCCGAACTGACAGATAGTGTTTTTACTCTCCTTCTTAGGTATATATGCTGAAATATTAAGAATAATGTACAAAATCATTATAACTAAACTTCTTTGTAAAGCCCTACAGGGTCTAGACAGTGATCATTTAATACACATAATCACCAGAGAAGTCTCAATGATGAAGAGACTGGGACTGGAATTTCCTGAGCAGGATCTGTCTACGTATTTGAAAGCCATACATTTATAAGACTCTGATAATAAATAATAAATATATATTGTTATTATATATTATACTATATAAATAAAGAATAAAAATTGTCAAACGTTACTAAGAATGATCCTGTGTTTTTGTCTACTCACATGCCATACATCTTTTGAAAGGTCCGGATAAGTAGATTATGTACAACCCAACACTTCTAGCACCTAGAGCTAGCAATTGCAAGTTAAAACCCAACTCTTTCTTCCCTCAACTCTATTTTTCTCTATTAGATTGTGGCTAATAGTGTCAGAAACCATAAACATAATGGGGAAAACTGCATATACACAAAATGACCAAAAGTATGTGGACACCTGCCTATCACATCTATATAAAAGTGTTGGATGTCTCATTCCAAAACCCTGGGCATTAATATAGAGTTGGTGTTCTTGCTGCACTGTGCACTGTTCTTTTCAGCCTCAGCCTAATTTTTAAACAGAACATGGCATTAAAACCTCAAAAGAATGTATGTTGGACCAAGTTTGGATGAAATTAATGACTACATTACTAAAGAAAAACTGAAAGTTAAACAGACTAGATTTCTATGAAAAAATGCTTTTCTTAAGAGAGTGGAGATTGCTGCTGATAATAATGCTGGTAAATAATGCCCCCAATGAGGTCATACTTTCTGTTTTATAAAGACATCTGGATTATAAAGCACGTTATAAAGTAGATGCTTTTACAAGGCCAACCGAACACGAAAAATATCATTCAAAAGCGTCTTCTGCAAGGGAATTTGGGCTGTTCCTGGTCACTGTCCAAATGAATTTCTATGAGTCTGCACTTCCTTTTGAATAGTATTTAATCATCCAGAATCAAAAAAGAGACAGGAAAACCAGCATTTCTGTGTCAGGTTTAAGGACACTGGGGGTTTGGTGTAATGAGAGTTATTTTCTCGTAATAAACAGTACAAGCTGAATGACCCTGGAGCTGCATAATTTTTTAACGGATCAAAAAAGGCACACTTTACTGTCATTTGGTGAAGAGGTTTATGTATCAGGCAGTTGTTGAGGGCCCCTTTGTGGTGACTGAATTAGGGGTGACTAAACTAACGTCAAAAGATCACGGAGAAGAAGCGCTTCAGAAGCATTTATATATATCTGAAAAACATGAAATTAAAAAGGCAGAAGAAGAGAAAACAGATCCATTAACCAAGATGGCTGCATTGAGGTTTGTTTGTTGTCTCATTATCTAATGAAGATGATATAATGCCCCCGTATGATGTACATGCAGCTACTGCACCTGGCTTCAAATGCATTCCTTTCCAAATGAACCATACACATTAGCTGTTTCTTTCTTTTTAGTCTTTTTCTTTTTTTCTGTAGCTCCATTAAAATGTTTTTTTGCCTCCATTAAAATGAAAAATACAGGGTGATGAGTACATATAATAACAAGTTCCCTTACTGAACTGAATGAGTTGTGATTTGTGTGTCTCTGTGCAATATCCATGACTCATAAGTAAAAAGTGACTTTTGGACCCACTGAGGTGCATAAAGGTCTTTTGATATTATATGCGAACCGATATTTTTCTGTACATATTTGTAAATTCTATGTACATATCTGTTTTATTTACTTCTTAGTTTAATAATATACTAACTGGACATCCGATCAACCAGGGTGTTTTTTTTTTTTTTTTTTTGCTAGCATCAACCCATTATTGATAGAGGATATCAGACTGGTGACTGGTGAATTTTTAAATAATTGTGTTCTCTTTAGTATGTCATCAATTCAGGGGTGTCCAATCTTATCCAGAAAGGACCGGTGTGTGTGTGCAGGTTTTCATTCCCATCAAGCAGAAGCCACAGAAAGCCAAGATCAGTTGATTAAACATGTGGAATCAGATGTGGCTTCTGCTTGTCTGGAATGAAAACCTGCACCCACACCGGCCCTTTCTCGATAAAGTTGAACACTCCTGCATTACTTGATACTGAACACTCAAATCTATTATGAAGAAGAAGTTGCTTTCGGCTGCTCCCTGTTCGGGGTCGCCACAGTGGACCAACTGGTCCACACAACTTGGCAAATGTTTTACGCCGGATGCCCTTCCGGACACAACCCTCCCATTTTTCCAGGTTTGGGACCGGCACTACATCCAGTGGCTGGGGTTCGAACCCGGGCCTTCCGCATGATAGGCAAGAAACCTACCACTGAGCCACCAAAGCCCACACAAATCTATTATATACCAACATTTTTATTTTTACCTTTAAAGAACAATAACAACAATTGGGGGAAACCCTGATTTAGTAACAATTGATGCATAAGAGAGTTTTATCCTAATAAACTGGCGGTGGTGTTGAATGTTGTTAGTGGTTATGCCCCACAGGTAGGTTGTGAGTTAGAAGAGAAAGAGAGATTCTGGAGTTAATTAGATGAGGTGATGGAGAGTATTCCCACGGGTGAGAGAGTGGTGATAGGAGCGGATTTTAATGGACATGTTGGTGAAGGGAACAGGTGATGAGGAGGTGATGGGCAAGTGGTAGTGGGAGAGAGTGTAGCGAGACAGCATAGGATGGTGGTGTGTAGGATGACTTTGATAGTCTAAGAAGAAGAGGTCAGAGATAGAGAACAAAACTAAGTGGTGGAAGCTGAAAAAGGAGGAATGTTGTGAGGAATTTAGACAGAAGGTGAGGCAGGCTCTGGGTGGTCAGGTAGTGCTGCCAGATGACTGGGAAACTACAGCAGAAGTGATCAGGGAGACAGGGAGAAAGGTGCTGGGTGTGTCATCTGGAAGGAGGAAAGAAGATAAGGAGACTTGGTGGTGGAATGAGGAAGTTCAGGATAGTATCCAGAGGAAGTGTCTGGGAGAGGCAGCAGTGGAATTTTTAACTAGTTTGTTTAACAGGGTTTTAGAGAGTGAGAGGATGCCTGAGGAATGGGGAAGAAGTGTGTTAGTGCCGATCTTTAAGAATAAGAGTGACGTGCAGAGTTGCAGCAACTATAGGGGGATAAAGTTGATGAGCCTGATGAGTTGATGAGTTGAAGTTGATGAATTTTGATGGAGAAGTATAGGGATGGTCAGAGGGAGTTGCACTGTGTGTTTGTAGACTTGGAGAAAGCGTATGACAGGGTGCCAAGAGAAGAGCTGTGGTACTGTATGAGGAAGTCAGGAGTAGCAGAGAAGTATCTCAGAGTGGTGCAGGACATGTATGAGAGGAGCAGGACAATGGTGAGGTGTGCTGTAGGTCAGACAGAGGAGTTCAAAGTGGAGGTGGGACTGCATCAGGGATCGGCTCTGAGCCCCTTCCTGTTTGCTATAGTGATGGACCAGTTGTCAGAGGAGGTCAGACAGGAGTCTCCTTGGACAATGATGTTTGCAGATGACATTGTGATCTGTAGTAAGAGCAGGGAGCAGGTGGAGGAAAACCTGGAGAGGTGGAGGTTTGCGCTGGAGAGAAGAGGAATGAAAGTCAGTCGTAGTAAGACTGAGTACATGTGTGTGAATGAAAGGGAGGGAAGTGGAACAGTAAGGTTACAGGGTGAAGAGATGAAGAAGGTACAGGAGTTTAAGTACTTGGGGTCAACAGTCCAGAGTAATGGAGAGTGTGGGAAAGAGGTAAAGAAGCGAGTGCAGGCAGGTTGGAATGGGTGGAGAAAGGTGTCGGGAGTTCTGTGTGATAGGAAAATATCAGTGAGAATCAAGGGGAAGGTGTACAGGACAGTGGTGAGACCGGCCATGCTGTATGGTTTAGAGACAGTGTCACTGAGGAAGAGACAGGAGTCAGAGCTAGAGCTAGCAGAGCTGAAGATGTTGAGGTTCTCTTTGGGAGTGACAGGATTGGACAGGATTAGGAACAAGTACATCAGAGGGACAGCTCATGTTGGACATTTGGGGGACAAAGTTAGGGAGGCCAGATTAAGATGGTTTGGACATGTTCAGAGGAGGGAGAGTGAGTATATTATTATTATTCAGTATATTAATATTGTTATTATTATTATCATTATTATTAATTATTCACGATTTTCAAGCTGGAGAACAACTGCCTGAATCAGATCAGCACACTTAAGACGGACCGTGAAAACATCAAGTCCCACGCGTGGCTGTCTGAGGACAGCATAGTCTTAGGGACGGAAACGGGAAAGCTGCTGCTGTTGAAGGATGGACTGTTGTACCGTTTGACGGGGCCTTCTGAGAGGTAGCAATAGAGATCGATGCAGAGAATCTCTCCAGCATCCTCTTGTTTGTTCTATTTTAGCATTTTAATGCTTCTATCATCCTACAGTATAATTTTTTGGGACTTTTCCTGATTCTCTGTGTTCCACATTATCTCCCTCGACAGGCAAATGGGGAAGAGCGACCCTTCATCTACAGCTGCACTGCTGCGTATTGCTGCCATCAGGGCACACTCTAAAGGCTTTGCCTGTGCAAGCACCCTGGGGGAAGTCTGCCTTTATGAGAAAACTGGGGAGTACAGCTACATAAAGGCTGCAGAAATAAGAGTGAGTGCTTTCATATTTAATATTCGGCTTTTATACAAAGCAGTTTACAAAGTGATGTAGCTGACCAAATTCATGGTTAAGGGTCTTGCTGAAGAAGCGACCTGGGCCTAAGTGCAAATAATCACTAAGAATTGTGTCCTTCTGATCCACAGATTCCTCAGGACCCATGCAGCAATGAGCCAAGTCTGTCGGCACAGCAGGAGATCAAATCAAAGTGTCTGAGCCCCTCAGAGGAGACACTTGCCATAAGCACACAGCAAGGCCAGATCTACCATGTCAACCTCACCTCTGTTGAGATTAGCCAGGTAATAGAGTAACTAAGGTTGTGATGAGTATATAGTAATAAAGAAAGCCATATACACTGTGTTATATTAGTATAACAAAAGTGTTTTGTCCATTCTACCTCATTGAAGTTCACTGTTCACTCGGGGAGCATCACCGGTCTGTTGGTCTCTTCCTCCAAACATCTCTTCGCCACCAGCTCAAAGGATAACTCTGTACGCATCTGGAACTACAAGGCCAAGTAAGAGATTGTAATGTTTTATTTACATGGCTCAAACTAAAGTTCACCAATGATGATTACAAGAACTTAACAACTTCCTTAGTTCCCTAGAGATCTCAACTTTTTATTGAAAATAATATTTTGTCATAATAATCTGCCTAGAAAATCTCAGTTTGATGCTGTTTCTGGGAACTGTTAAATATATCATATATTTTGAACTGTCATTGTACAACTGGTACTCCATGGGCCGATTGTGAAACCATCACAGCATCAGACATGGCTACCAAAATGTCTACGGTGTTAAATATACTGTGATGGCTTTCTGACTGTATGGTGGAGTTATGTTTTTTTTCCTGCAGTTTTCTGGAGCTGTATAAGACGTTTCCCGAAGAGCCAAACTGTATCTCATTGCACCCAAATGGCCTCTCCATCCTGGTAGGCTTCTCTGATAAAGTCTGCCTTATGAACCTGTTGGTTGACGAATTCCACACTGTTCAGGAGTTCGACATACACAACTGCAGTGTGGTGGGTTCTCACTAACCTGCATTCATATACAAGTTGTAACATTTTCTATGCAGATGCACAGTAGTGAAACAAATTGGATAGAGATTTAATGATTTAAGAGGTGTTTCCATGTGTCCACAGTGTGTGTTCAACCATGATGGCAACATGTTCGCCGCAGTTAGAGACAACCTGATTAGTATCATCAACATTAGAACAGGAGACAAATGTAGCGTCTGAGAGCCGGAGGTGGAAGTGTTAGGATCCATAAGCAGATTTATTTACAAATGTCAGATAAAGGCAGGGTCAAAAAGCAGTCAAACAGGGCAAACTAACCAGAGGGATAATCCAACAATAGGAAAACGAGAGAAACAAACAGAGTTCAAAACACGATAAATCCAACAGAGAAACAATGCACGGCTTGGTAGAGTCAACTAGGAACAATACTTCGCGTTAGAGCGAGTGTGCGTGCCGCTTATATGTCCGGGCAGCAACCCGGAAGTGGACTCAATACTCGGGAGAGGGCTCCCTCTGGTGTTCAGTTTTGGGCAGAGATGTTACAGAGCCCCCCTCTACGAACACCTCCAGGTGTTCTTCTACTTGGGTGCTCCCGAGGGCGAGGGGCGGGCTTACCAGGGTGTGCACGATGGAACTCCTCTGTCAGATAGGGATCCAAAATATCGGCCGCATCGGCCCATGGCCGTTCCTCAGGACCATAGCCCTCCCAATCCACCAGATATTGGAGTCTACCCCCCAGGCGCCGAGAGTCAAGCAGCGAGCGTAACTGGTAAGCAGGGGCTCCATCTATGTCGAGGGGAGGTGGAGGCGTACCGGAGGCACTAGTGTTAGGGCGTGGTTCATGTGCTGGTTTAAGGAGAGAAACGTGAAAGGTGGGGCAGATGCGATAAGTGGCTGGGAGCTGCAGGCGGAAGGAGAGTTTTCTACAGGGCAGTTTGAGTTTGAGATTGCGGGTGGAGACCCAGACCTTTTGTCCCACCTGTTATGCTGGGTGTGGGCGAAGAAGTCGGTTAGCCAGCATGTGCTGTCGTCTCACCGCCCTCTGGAGGCGTACATGGGCCCGTTCCCAGATTTCTTGGCTTTTACGGGACCACTCATTAACAGCAGGGACCTCCGAAGGTTCTCCCATCCAGGGAAACAATGGAGGTTGATATCCTAGGATGCATTGAAAAGGGGTTAGCCCAGTGGAGGAATGAGTAACGGAGTTTTGGGCGTATTCAGCCCATGGGATGAATTCACTCCACCAATGTTGCTCAGTACTACAATAAGTTCGGAGAAACCTCCCAATCTCTTGGTTGAGCCGCTCAACTTGACCATTAGATTGTGGGTGATATCCAGAGGTTAGGCTGACATTAATCCTCAGCTCTGCACAGAAGGACCTCCAGACTCTGGAGGTGAATTGGGGACCCCGATCGGACATGATATCCTCAGGAAGGCCAAAGTTACGAAAGACATGTTGGAAGATGGCAGAGGCAGTGTCCATGGCCGTAGGTAACCCCTTTAACAGGATAATTTTGCAAGCCTTAGAAAAGTGGTCTATGACCACCATAACAGTCGTGAATCCCTGAGAGCTGGGGAGGTCAGTGAGGAAATCTATGGCGAGGTGTGACCAGGGCCTATGAGGAATATGAGCCTATGAGCCTACGTGGTTCGAGCAACCCCTCCGGGAGCTGGCGACTAGTGTGAGATTGGGCACAGGGAGAACAGGACTTGACATATAGTTCCACGTCTTGACGTAGGGAGGGCCACCAAAATTTATTTCTTACCAATTGCACAGTCCTATGTATACCAGGGTGACCAGAACTAAGGGATTCGTGAACCCACTGCAGAACTTGTTGACGAAGTGCGCCAGTTACATAAAGCAGGTTAGGTGGGCACGAGGAGGGTGGAGGTTCATCGGTGTGGGCTCATTGGATTTCCTCCATCAACTCCCACCGCATGAGACCCAGGATAGTGGTGAAGGGCAGGATAGGTTCAGGGGTTGAAGGAGAGCTTTTAGTCTCGTATTTCCTTGACAGGGCATCCGCTTTGCCATTCTTGGAACCAGGACGATACGTAACAGAGAAGTGGAAGCGTGTGAAGAACAGAGCCCACCTTGCCTGGCGTGCATTAAGGCATTTGGCGTTGCGAAGGTACTCGAGGTTGCGATGGTCAGTGAGGATGAGAAAGGGATGGCGGGCCCCCTCCAGCCAGTGGCGCCACTCCTCCAGGGCTGCTTTGATGGACAGTAATTCACGATTGCCTACATCATAGTTTTTTTCGGCCGGGGTCAGTTTACAGGAGTAAAAGGCACACGGGTGAAGCTTGCCGGGGCTACCATGTTTTTGGGACAAAACGGCACCTACCCCTCAACTGGAGGCATCTACCTCCACAAGAAAGGGGAGATTAGGGTCAGGGTGCCGGAGAATGGGAGCCGAGGTGAAACTCCTTTTTAACATAGCAAACGCTTCTCGTGCTTGTGATGTCCATACTAGTCTCTTAGGTTTGCCTCGCAGCAGTGAAGTTAAGGGGCCGGCTATGGTACTGTAGTTCCGTATAAATCTCCGATAAAAGTTCACAAACCCCAGAAAGCATTGTAATTCCTTAATAGTGTCTGGCTCGGGCCAGACAGTGACCGCTAGGACCTTAGCTTGGTCCATTTCCACCCCTTGCTGGGAAATCACGTATCCCAAGAAGGTAATGGAGGAGCGGTGAAACTCACACTTCTCTGCCTTGACGTACAAGTGATGGGTCAACAGGCGGGTAAGCACGGTACGGACGTGCTGTATATGTTCCGTCATGGAGGAGAGTAGATCAAAATGTCGTCGATGTTTGTGATGACATACTTGTTGAGCACATCCTTAAAAACCTTGTTAATGAGGGACTGAAAGACTGCCGGGGCATTAGTAAGTTCATAGGGCATGACCAGGTACTCCTGGAAAAAAGCAGTTTTCCACTCGTCGCCCTCCCTGATATGAATCAGATTATACGCACTGCGTAAATCCAGTTTTGTGAAAATCACAGCCCCTCATAACTGTTTCAGAGCAGCAGGTACCAAAGGCAGCGGGTACGGATAATGGACCGTTATGGCATTCAAGCCCCTGTAGTCTATGGAGGGAGGCCACCGTCCTTTTCCCCCACGAAGAAGTAGAAGGTCGAATGTAGCCCGTGGCGAGGGCCTCCTCGATGTATTCCTCCATGGCCTTCCTCTCCGGGATGGAGAGCGGGTAGACGCGGCTCTTAGGGGGCATGGCATTGGGGATCAGGTCGATGGCACAGTCCCACGGGTGATGGGCAGAGAGGTCCGCGGCCCTCTCTTTACTGAACACCTCCCTTAAGTCATTATATTCCCGAGGGATGGTGACCTGGACGGTGTTCTCCGGACACTCCACTGTAGTGGTGAGGCATGGACTAGGTATGATACCATTAAAGCATGATTCAGTGCACCGGGGGGACCAGCATAATAGCTCCCTTTTACTCCAAGAGATCAGAGGGTCATGGCTTGTGATGCGGAGGGGTGGTGTGCATGGGATTGTGGGAAGGCATAATGTCCTCACCAACTTGCTGTCGATGAGTTTTACAGCAGCTCCGGAATCTATCAATGCTGGGACAGAAATTGTTTCATGAGCGCATTGTAATGTGACAGGAAGGACGAAGCTAGAACACAGTGAATTATACATCACCTGAGGTTTGGATGATATCTCTGGGCAGCGGTTGATCAGGTGGCCGGTCTGCCCATAGTAAAAGCAGAGGTGAAGTTGGGCACGACGCTGACGCTCCTTCTCGGAAAACCGAAACCTGCCGAGTTGCATGGGTTCCGGGGCCTCCTCACGAGACCTAGGGGGCTCGTGCGGTCGAAAAAATGGAGGAGCCGGAGCTCTGGCTTGGTGTTGGCGCCAGAGGTTATCCACCCTGATGGCCTTAGAGATGTATTTCAAGAGGGAGGTGTTCATCTCATGACTAATGAGTTCCGCTTGGAGGGAGGGGTTTAGCCCCTCACGAAAAACTGCTGCTAGAGCCACTTCGTTCCACCCGGATTGTGCAGCTAGAGTACAAAACTTAATCACATAATCCGCGACGGGCTCCGTACCCTGGTGCAACTCAAACAGCTGCAGGGATATATCTTTACCCCCAGCTGGGTATTCAAAAACCTTCCTAATCAACCCGCGAAATAGTCAAAAGAGGTTCTCACCTGGGTGTCGGCATCCCACACCACCGATGCCCAATCCAAGGCTCTCCCGGTAAGCAGTGATAAAAGAAAAGCACACTTTACAGTATCCTCCTGGTAAACATTAGGCTAATGGGTGAAAAAATTCACGCACTGACGTACAAAACCCCGACAGCGGTCGGCAGAGCCTTCAAATTGATCAGGAAACGTCAGCGGGGGGGCCAGATCCTGTAGCGGTAGCGGCTTGTTGCTGGAGCATTTGATTCTCCGATTGGAGAGCTTCCACACGGTCCTGGAACGCGCGAATCATGGCGCTTTGTTGTATGATTCTTCTTCTTCTTCTTTCGGCTTTTCCCTTCAGGGGTCGCCACAGCGAATCATCTCTCTCCACCTATCCCGATCTTCTGCATCCTCAACCCTTGCACCCACTAGCTTCATATCCTCATTAATTCCATCCATATACCTCCTCTTTGGCCTTCCTCTTTGCCTCCTGCCTGGCAGCCCCATGTCCAACATTCTCCTACCAATATACTCACTGTCCCTCCTCTGAACATGTCCAAACCATCTTAATCTGGCCTCCCTAACTTTGTCCCCCAAACGTCCAACATGAGCTGTCCCTCTGATGTACTCATTCCTAATTCTGTCCAATCTTGTCACTCCCAAAGAGAACCTCAACATCTTCAGCTCTGCTACCTCGAGCTCTGACTCCTGTCTCTTCCTCAGTGACACTGTCTCTAAACCATACAGCATGGCCGGTCTCACCACTGTCCTGTACACCTTCCCCTTGATTCTCGCTGATATTTTCTGATCACACAGAACTCCCGACACCTTTCTCCACCCATTCCAACCTGCCTGCACTCGCTTCTTTACCTCTTTCCCACACTCTCCATTACTCTGGACTGTTGACCCCAAGTACTTAAACTCCTGTACCTTCTTCACCTCTTCACCCTGTAACCTTACTGTTCCACTTCCCTCCCTTTCATTCACACACATGTACTCAGTCTTACTACGACTGACCTTCATTCCTCTTCTCTCCAGTGCAAACCTCCACCTCTCCAGGTTTTCCTCCACCTGCTCCCTGCTCTCACTACAGATCACAATGTCATCTGCAAACATCATTGTCCAAGGAGACTCCTGTCTGACCTCCTCTGACAACTGGTCCATCACTATAGCAAACAGGAAGGGGCTCAGAGCCGATCCCTGATGCAGTCCCACCTCCACATTGAACTCCTCTGTCTGACCTACAGCACACCTCACCACTGTCCTGCTCCTCTCATACATGTCCTGCACCACTCTGACATACTTCTCCGCTACTCCTGACTTCCTCATACAGTACCACAGCTCTTCTCTTGGCACCCTGTCATACGCTTTCTCCAAGTCTACAAACACACAGTGCAACTCCTTCTGACCATCCCTATACTTCTCCATCAAAATCCTCAGAGCAAAAATTGCATCTGTTGTGCTCTTTCTGGGCATGAAGCCATACTGCTGCTCACAAAGCTTTGTTGTATGATTATAGCCTGTAAATCCGCTGGATCCTGGGCAGGTGAAGTATTCTGTAGAGTCTGAGAGCCGGCAGAAGCGTTAGGATCCATAATCAGATTTATTTACAAACGTTAGACAAAGGCAGGGTCAAAAACAGGCAAAAAGGTCAAAACCAGAAAGCAGTCAAACAGGGCAAACTAAACAGAGGGATAATCCAACAATCGGAAAACGAGAGAAACAAACAGAGTTCAAAACACGATAAATCCAACAGGGAAACAATGCGCGGCTTTGCGTTAGAGCGAGTGTGCATGCCGCTTATATGTCCGGGCAGCAACCCAGGAGTGGACTCAATACTCGGGAGAGGGGTCCCTCTGGTGTTTTTTAACATAATTTTAAACATAATTAGGACCTTTAATAAGTATCCATGACTCAGATACCTGTTTTGACCCTTTAGGTGCAGTTTGTGAAGTGGAGTGAAGATGACCGTTATCTGGTGTCGTTTGGGACGGATGGTGCAGTCTATGAGTGGAGCGTTCTAAGCGGCGAGGTCACACTAAATGAGTCTTGAGACGGAGAGGCTCTGAGTTGCTCAACTGCACAACACATAACAAACAAAAGTTTTAATCTGCACATTTACTGCAAGATTCCAGCTTCTTGTTTAAAACCACATATTGTACAGATTGACATGAACATCTACTGTATATTCTGTACTTGAAAGTGATTAATTCTTTATATGTTTTCGGACAGAATTTCTTGATTTCAATGTGGATTTTTTATTTTGCATTTAGATCTTTAGAGAAGTGGCCTCATGTGACATGGCCTACACAGCCATCTCCATGACTCATTCCGGGCCGGCAGTCTTTGTTGGAACTGCTACTGGTACTGTCAGAGGAACGCAGTACCAATTAGAGGAGAGCTCCTGGATAGAGCATCAGGTACATTCTGGTCCCATCGCCAAAGTACGTGTTGGTGTCATGATCATGTGCATTTTAAGAGTGAAGACCAAAGAAGTATCTTGATATCAGAAAATAAGAGAGAAGGAAGCAAGAGAGAACGCAGAGTTTAGCTAATGATTTTTTGCGAACTTTCATTCTGTGCACAGATGGTTGTCACGCCTGATGATCAGTATCTGGTGACTGCCTCAGAGGATGGCTCTCTCCTCATCTGGACAATCACTGACCTGGAGGGATATCAGTTGAGCACGGTGAAAGAAACATGCTTTACTTAGGAGGTCCTCTGTTCCAGGGCTTTTCTAGAGAAAAAGGTAAATCCACAGCTCCTAATTCAGTCCAGTGGCCAAGTATGATGATAAAGCTTTGCTTTGAAGTCCAGCCTTTAATATTTTCCTGTATTTAACCTCTGTCATCATCCAGGACCAGAGTATACTTGAGGCTTATGGCCTGATAAGGTTGCTGAATAAGGAGCTGGAGTGCAAGCTTAATCAGCCTCAAATGGACTATGAGAAGAAGCATGAAGTCCAGGAATTCCTCAAGAAGATAGAGGCTCTGGAATCCATAATTGAGGTTTGAACTTTTTCTTGAATTAGTTTGTCTATGATTGTAACGTATTTTTAAGCAACAAATATCAAATAAGTACAAAAATAATATTAATTCTTGATGAATAATTCAATTAAAATGGCCTCATTGTAGAAGCTGAATACTGAGAAGGAAGAACAGAAGATTTCTCAGGAGAAGGCCTTGACTGAGATGAGGGAGAAACATGCTAAAGAGATAGACGATATGGGTAAATACACTCACTATATCTTAAAGAGTTTGGGTTTTAAGGTTTATTATATCATCGAGTCTACTAAAATGTTTTGCTTCTCCTCTACTACATGGCACATGAAAGTTCAGCTGCAGTCAAACAATTTATTAATAAAATATAACAATTTATTTTTTTCAGCTTAAAACAGTATGTGGTTTAAATTGTTTTGCTAATTTTGTTCCCAGAAAATAAGCATGCACAGGAGCTATTTCACATCCAGGAGGCTTTGGAACAGAAATTATACGAGTTGCACAAGGATTATTGGAAGAAATTGCGTGAGGAAGAGGCCAGTAGTTTCTGTACCATGGACAAGAAATGGGCCTATGATCAGAGGTGGTGCCTCCGATGATGAGCCAGGCTTTTCAGCCCAGACCTCCACTAACACCGCTCCCCAAAATTCAGAAGGTATGATGGATCAACTTTTTAATCTTATTCGATTTTCTTCCTTTTCTGTCTTCATGAACAACACCTCAGAGATCTGACGTATCTGTCACTTACTCAGGTTCACCATTAGGGGGTGTGTTTACTCCACTAACTTCTGTGCTCAACTGCTCAAAAGCAGGTAAATGGCATGAATGCACAGCAGTAATATCCAAGGAATGCAAGCACATTTGCTTTTAAATGTTAGTTGTATAACAACTTGAGATAGACGAGTGATAAAAACAGAAAAAAACCTGCTGATGATATTTCTAGGCGAAACTTGCTGCTTGCTGTTGTATTTTAAATCTTACAGCTTCTATTTTTTGACTCATGAAGCATGCAAAATCATTTCTACTACAACCTTTGGGAATTTATCATTTGTTAGTGTTCAAAATGGTAATAATTAAGAGCCCACTCTTATTTTTAGTGTCTTCAGATTAAACAGAGAAGTAAACAAAACAAGACTTCTAATTCATGCTTACAGTGAGTTCACTTGTACTGTAAGTTTGTTTGAGGCTGTAATTAACAGGATACACTTGTCAAGTATATACACTTCTTGGCCCTTTTATCAGGTAAACCTGGGGACACGGGGCCAAAATCTGGTTGAGCAAATATTGTGTTTGGTTAGTGTAACTCAGTGTAAACCTCTATGAAGAAAGGTGATATTATTATATACATGCAGCAGCAGAATGATCAGGGGAAGAGTTTCTGGGCTCAATATCCTGAAAGTGAACAAAATCTCACGCAATAAATAAACAGAATTGGATACTGTATGCTCATAGTTGATGGTTTTTCATATGTGTGTAGAGGAGAGCCGTTCCAACAAAAGACCTCTACCAGGAGATGAACAAGAACTACCGAGACAGGACACAGGACAGCCGGGCTGTGAAGATTAATGGATGTGTCAGAAGTAAGTAGCAAAGAGAGATGAATATATTTTATTACACTAATAACACTGTTATTTTGGGGGGATTTGGTAGTTTTGGGGTAGCATTGTGAACATTTGATTTAAAAGCATATGTACTCACTATTTTTTTTCCATTCACAAAGGATTCGCAGCAGAAATCTGGAGGAGTAAAATTTCCACCCATAAAAACTAACATCACCAGAGGACCACAAAGGGGGTGCTGAACACTCGGACAGGACGCATGCCTACAGACACAATTAAGGCACTTCCTTGCTGGAATCCATCCTTGTGTTTCAGCTGGGGGGGGATTTGGACCTGAGCCATCAAGAGTGATCCCCCTCCTAAGACACAAGCATCGCAACCAAAATATGGGAAAATAAAAATTGTGATTCTGAAATAAAAATGGTGTTTGTGTCAATTAGTGCATGAGTAAGACCAAACACAAACACACTCACACAATATAGATGACTGAGCCCTCAAGGGAGTTGTGTTTAAGGATAGTTTTAAGGAGGTTTTAAGGTTTAAAAACCTTTAATAATGAATGTATCTCTTTCCATTCTTCATCCTTTCTTAATCTCTGTGGCTGAGTCATAAATACTGAACTGCTAATGCGAACAATATTTCACAAATACAGTGCAATGGCTGTTTTGCAGATTCTACCTATTGAGGTTTTAATAATTCAATTAATATCAATCATGTACAGCTGTTTATTTTATTTTCTTCATCCCTTTTCTGTAACGCCCTTAAGTTACACTTAATATTTAAAAACATGAAAAAGAAAACTTCTTTTAATAGAAAAAGTTTACCTCACATAAACTAACCGTTGATTTTTTTTTTTTAAAAACTATTGCAAAAAATTGTGTAGCTCGTACATGTCATGCAACTTCCCTGAATTTTGTTCGTGCACAGTTTCAGGTCACGCACAAAAGGAAATAATCAATCATTAGTTAATAAAGGATGTCAATCAACATGGGTTAATGTACTGAAACGACAACCAGGGAAACCATTGTGTCTCACATTTCTCTTGTTATAAACACTATCTACTGCCACAACAACTGCACTGTAATCCTAATGGAAAGACTTCGACAATATTTTTCTTCCCCCTTAAAAACCCCTTATAAAGAAAGCACTGAACGAGATTAAGGCAGTGTTATTAGGTGTATAAGGTAAGTAGGTAGGTTTACAGGTATGTTTAGTCACATTTTCTTCATAAGAGGTTTCCGTGGGGGAGAAAACACTTTAAACATGCTCACAAATGCACACAGTGACGTTTATTAAATGACAAAAATTAAGACATCCAAATACTTATTTCCCTTCACTTTATGCATGCATACACCAAGTGTGGCATTGTTTTCTACACTTCAACAAAATGGTGTCTTTAAGCATATGACCCATGCACTGAGACATGCATTTAATTTTCACATTCATAGATCTACACAAGCTTACACATAGGCAGTTGTGGAAAAATGCTGTACAGTAAAAATTCTTTAAAAAATAGAAGTGTTAATAGTTTATTTTTGTTATCAATTAGCATGATAGAAAGTAAATAAACAGAAGAGAAAATCAAATCAGTATTTGGCTGTGACCCCCTTTGCATGCAAAACAGCATGAATTCTACTAGGTACAGGTGCATCTCAATAAATTAGAATGTCGTGGAAAAGTTCATTTATTTCAGTAATTCAACTCAAATTGTGAAACTCGTGTATTAAATAAATTCAATGCACACAGACTGAAGTAGTTTAAGTCTTTGGTTCTTTTAATTGTGATGATTTTGGCTCACATTTAACAAAAACCCACCAATTCACTATCTCAACAAATTAGAATATGGTGACATGCCAATCAGCTAATCAACTCAAAACAACTGCAAAGGTTTCCTGAGCCTTCAAAATGGTCTCTTGTTCACTAGGCTACACAATCATGGGGAAGACTGCTGATCTGACAGTTGTCCAGAAGACAGTCACTGACACCCTTCACAAGGAGGATAAGCCACAAACATTCATTGCCAAAGAAGCTGGCTGTTCACAGAGTGCTGTATCCAAGCATGCTAACAGAAAGTTGAGTGGAAGGAAAAAGTGTGGAAGGAAAAGATGCACAACCAACCGAGAGAACCGCAGCCTTATGATTGTCAAGCAAAATCCATTCAAGAATTTGAGTGAACTTCACAAGGAATGGACTGAAGCTGGGGTCAAGGCATCAAGAGCCACCACACACAGACGTGTCAAGGAATTTGGCTACAGTTGTTGTATTCCTCTTGTTAAGCCACTCCTGAACCACAGACAACGTCAGAGGCGTCTTACCTGGCTAAGGAGAAGAAGAACTGGACTGTTGACCAGTGGTCCAAAGTCCTCTTTTCAGATGAGAGCAAGTTTTGTATTTCATTTGGAAACCAAGGTCCTAGAGTCTGGAGGAAGGGTGGAGAAGCTCATAGCCCAAGTTGCTTGAAGTCCAGTGTTAAGTTTCCACAGTCTGTGATGATTTGGGGTGCAATGTCATCTGCTGGTGTTGGTCCATTTTGTTTTTTGAAAACCAAAGTCACTGCACCCGTTTACCAAGATATTTTGGAGCACTTCATGCTTCCTTCTGCTGACCAGCTTTTTGAAGATGCTGATTTCATTTTCCAGCAGGATTTGGCACCTGCCCACACTGCCAAAAGCACCAAAAGGTGGTTAAATGACCATGGTGTTGGTGTGCTTGACTGGCCAGCAAACTCACCAGACCTGAACCCCATAGAGAATCTATGGGATATTGTCAAGAGGAAAATGAGAAACAAGAGACCAAATAATGCAGATGAGCTGAAGGCCACTGTCAAAGAAACCTGGGCTTCCATACCACCTCAGCAGTGCCACAAACTGATCACCTCCATGCCACGCCCAATTGAGGCAGTAATTAAAGCAAAAGGAGCCCCTACCAAGTATTGAGTACATGTACAGTAAATGAACATACTTTCCAGAAGGCCAACAATTCACTTAAAATGTTTTTTTATTGGTCTTATGAAGTTTTCTAATTTGTTGAGAGAGTGAATTGGTGGGTTTTTGTTAAATGTGTGCCAAAATCATCACAATTAAAAGAACCAAAGACTTAAACTACTTCAGTCTGTGTGCATTGAATTTATTTAATACACGAGTTTCACAATTTGAGTTGAATTACTGAAATAAATGAACTTTTCCACGACATTCTAATTTATTAAGATGCACCTGTATACTTGCACACAGTTTTTGAAGGAATTTTGAAGGAATGTGTGGGTAGGTTGTTCCAAGCATCTTGGAGAACTAACCACAAATCTCCTGTGGATGTAGACTGCCTCAAATCCTTCTGTCTCTTCATGTAATCTCAAACAGACTTGATGATGTTGAGATCAGGGCTCTGTGGAGGCATCTTCAGATGTCGAAGGGAAGTAAGCATGATGTGTCTTTCATCCGTTGCATTACGTCTGCTTTGAAACCTTTGCCTGGGAGAGCCCTTGCTGATGCACTCTAATTACCTTGTGTCTTGTTGCTGTGCTCAGTCTTGCCATGGTGTATGACCTATGACGTTTAGCTGTTTCTCAACCAGTTTTAGCCTCCTACACAGCTGTTTCTGTTTCAGTTAATGACTGCGTTTCAACCAACATATGAAATTGAAGATCATTAGCACCAGCTTGGCATAACTGACAAGTGCACAAAGTGTGCAGTGTAAGAATTTGGTGGTCACACCAAATATTGATTTGATTTAGATTTTTCTTCTGTCCACTCACTTTGCATTTTGTAAATTGATAAAAAAAATAAACAAATAAATATAGATTTTTGAAAACATTCGTAATTTAGCATTTCTTTACACCTGCTTAAAACTTTTGCACAATATATTTTGTAGGGAATATACACCGATCAGGCATAACCACCTGCCTAATATTGTGTTGGTCCCCCTTTTGCTGCCAAAACAGCCCTGACCTGACGAGTCATGGACTCCACTAGATCCCTGAAGGTGTGCTGTGGTATCTGGCACCAAGATCCTTTAAGTCCTGTGAATTTTTGAGGTGGGGCCTCCATGGATCGGACTTGTTTGTCCAGCACATCCCACAGATTCTCGACTGAATTGAGGTCTGGGGAATTTGAAGGCCAAGTCAACACCTCAAACTCATTGTTGTGTTAAGCAATGGCTTAAAAAAGCAAAGTTCCTGAATCTAGTTTTATGCAGACACAAACCCTTTTCTGCCTTCTAAGGGCTCAGCTATACTCACTAAGCACTTTATTAGCAACACTATACTTATACTGGTCGGGGCTACCTTTGTTTTCAAACGTGGCTCAGTTCTTCATGGCATGGATTCCACAAGATATTGTGATCATTCCTTTGAGATTCTTGTGCATGTTGAAATGGTCGACTTGCTCACACATTCTGCAGATTTTTCAGATGCACCTTCATGCTGTGAATCTCCTGTTCTTCCACATCCCAAAGGTGTTCAATTGGATTCAGAGCTGACTGGGAAGAACATTGATCTTATTGTCATTGTGAAACCCATTTGAGATGACTTATGCTTTGTGACATGGTGCATTAAGTAGGCATTAGAAGGTTAAAAGTGCCATAAAGGGATGCACATGGTCAGCAACAATACTCAAATAGGCTGTGGCATTCACACCATGATTGATTTGTCTTAACAGGTCCAAAGTGTGGCAAGAAAACGCCACACCATTTCACCACCTTTTGGATTATTGACACAAGGCAATGGTTTCATGCTGTTGGCACCAAATTCTGACCTTACCATCCGTGTGCCGCAGCAGAAATTCAGATTCATTAAACTAGGCTAAGTTTCCCAGTCTTCACCTGTCCTTCACCTTTGATGAGCCTGTGTCCACTGTAGCCTCAGCTTTGTGTGCTTGTCTGACTGAAGTGAAACTTGACGTGGTCTTCTGCTATTGTAGTTGATCTGCCTCAGGTTTTAGTGTGTTGTGCATTCCAATTGTACAGAGAGAATATCTGAGCCACTGTAGCCATCCCATCAGCTTGAACCTTTCTGACGATTCTCAGCTGACCTCTCTCATCAACAAGGCGGGTTCCTTCTGCAGAACTGCTGCACACTGGATGTTTTTTCTTTATTGCACCAACTCTAGAGACTGTTGTGTTATGTTTTTTTCTTTACTGAACCAACTCGAAACTCTAAAGACTGTTGTGGGTGAAAATACCTAGAGATCACCAGTTATAGAAATACTCACACTAGCCAATCTGACACCAGCAATCATGCCATGGTCAAAATCATTAAGATCATGTTTGTTTTCATGTTTTTTGATCTTAACATTACCTGAAGCTGCTGGCCCATATCTGCATGATGTTATGCATTGCACTGCTGACACATGAGGTCCAAATACAGGTGTTCTGAATAAAGTGCTCAGTCAGGGTCTTGGTCCGTGTACTTTTTGGTATTTGAAGTTTCTTTTTATAAACAGAAACTTTCATTTTAAAAAGACTCATTTTAAAAAGGTGCCTGATATTTTCATCACATCATTAAAAAACGATTTATTACTTACTTTATTGTTTATGGATTTTAAAATAAAAATCAAATATTACTTTCATTTTCGTTTTTTTAGTCTCTGTTTATAAAAAGAAACTTCAAATACCAAAAAGTACACGGACCGGTCTTCTTCAACAGTGTAAATAAAACTATTGGCCCCTGAAATGGTAATGGGGATATTGGGAAAAGCCAAGAATACTATTGGAATACAATGGAGGTGTATGAAATGTAAGAGTCTGGCATCTTCCGCTCTGCTTTCCTGTGAAATGGACACACTTTTGGGCCTGTGAGCATGGCCCGTAATGCTATCTGCTCCGTACACCCAAAGAAATATGCACAACTAATAAAGCTTTCTTCTTTTTCCTCTTCAATCTGCTAATCCTGGGTCTTCCAGAAAAGCGATGCAACACATTGCTATAATTTTTATGTGTTTAGTGCTCCAAATATTTATATCTGTAGCTATAGTATCTGTAGTATTCATACTTACAACCAAAGTGGGTGGGACCTAAACCTGCATTGTTGTTTGTGCCTTCCTGCAGCATTTACAGCAAATTTAGTTTCAAATTTCCCAAAATGTATCTGATTACACGAATACTGTGCCACCTACCTATTGTAGTATGTGTATTTGTATCTGTTAGAACACATTATCTGTAAATAACATATTCATATTCTGTTACATCTCTTCTCCAGATAATCAGGTTCTCAGGACTTGCAGCTGTTGGTGCAAACTGACTAAGTTATGACACTGAAGAGTATCTTCATCATGATAACACTGTCTGAATGAAATCTGTCATTGCTGCTGTGAGTAGCAGCTGCTGTTAGGAATAAATGGACCAGTATATGATGTTGAAGACTGTGTAAGCTCCAGGAAAGATCACGCGTGAGTACTTGTCTATGGCGTGGGTGTCGATCCAGACTCTGGTGTAGGTGCGAGACTTTCCAGCTCGGCCGTGAGTATCCTGCTCCTTGTCCATGGCCAACTGCACCAGCATGTGCTCTCGCTTGTCTCCGTTCACCTCAGACACACCGTAATGTCCTGTGGTCATGGTGTCCATCTCGCTGTAGCTGGTGCTCATCATCATGTGGTTCGCATGAGACATCCCGCATGTGCATGGCAGCTGAAGAGGCAGAAAAGTGTCACAGTCAAAAAATGTACAATTACAAAATGTATGGAACAGCCATGGATTTAAAAAGCACAAAAGTAAAGTAAAAACACAGGCTGCATAAACATTTGAGTGGGTTTTTAGAGAGCCGATTCCATTCCATTCTGACAAAATGGCTCATTAAAATGATTCTTTTTATTGTCTCCAGTAAAAAGAAAAAAATCCTTAATGCATGTGTTCATATCACCTTTAACAGCTTGGAGACAGAAGACCCCATGGCTTAACCTTACCCTCTCTCTGAGCTTCCTCTCTCTGCGTTCCTGCAGAGTGGACAGGTAGTTAACGGCTGCGTACTCGAGGACGGAAAGGAAGACGAAAACGAAGCTGACCCATAGGTAGATGTCTACTGCTTTGATGTAGGACACACGGGGCATGGACGCATTTACACCTGTGATGATGGTGGACATGGTGAGCACCGTGGTGATGCCTGAGGAAATAAAACAAATCAACAAAAAATGGATTATATAGAAATCACAGATTTAATACATGCTTTATTTGGTCAGCTATAGACATAATTTCAAATTAAAACTAATGGAATACGACAAAAAAAGGACAGTACATCGTCTCAGCATTGTTGCCTTAGTCATATTCTGCCTAGCCTTTTATAGGTTTAGGTAAGTGTGTGATATTGTAACACGATTATATTTCGCATGATGATTGCAGTTATAAAAACAAGAATTCACTGAAATGGTGTGGGGAAAAAAAGGACATAAAATATCAATGGGTGTTTCACCGAGAGGAACTCTGGCAGGGACAGCGCGCCGGTCGATCCAGAAGGACACCCAGGACAGCATGACCATCAGAGTAGCAGGAAAGTAGGTCTGCAGCAGGAAGAAGAAAATGTGACGTCTCAGGGTGAACGTGATGTACAGACGGTTGTACCAGCCTGGAAGGGAAGAGAGAAAGTCAGTGTAAATGTTATTCAAAAAGTACAGAAGCTAAATCTACACTACGATAAAGACGACATGGTCTAATGTTTGCGTATGAAGTAGGGGGTTTCTTTCACACTGGCAGACTGGTTTAGTTAGAGCACAGTTTGCATGAAATATTGTTAATGGGAAAGCTGTCATGTGAACTGGGAAGTGCAGTACGGAGGTGGGGTAAGTTTCAACTGTGCAGAGATTTCTATGAATGTGAATGTTTGTTCAGGAAGTAAAATAACCTGATAGTGTGTTTTAGCCAATAATGACATCATTAGTTTCCAGGAGTGGCGGGGAATGTTCTGGGACACGGAAGAGGTAACTTACTTATTATGGTGAATCGATATGGTTGTGTTTTCCATGCAAAATTGTGATGATGTACGACAAACGTAAATGCACAGCAGTTTGATAGACTCATGTGAATATGAAACCAGACCTGTGCTGTAGGGGGAAACCTTATTTAACAATACGATTAGCAAAAATGAAAAGATCCATGGGGGGCACGGTGGCTTAGTGGTTAGCACGTTTGCCTCACACCTCCAGGGTTGGGGGTTCGATTTCCGCCTCCGCCATGTGTGTGTGGAGTTTGCATGTTCTCCCCGTGCCTCGGGGGTTTCCTCCGGGTACTCCGGTTTCCTCCCCCAGTCCAAAGACATGCGTGGTAGGTTGATTGGCATCTCTAAATTGTCCGTAGTGTGTGATTGTGTGAGTGAATGAGAGTGTGTGTGTGCCCTGCGATGGGTTGGCACTCTGTCCAGGGTGTATCCTGCCTTGATGCCCAATGATGCCTGAGATAGGCACAGGCTCCCCGTGACCCAAGTATAGTTCGGATAAGCGGTAGACAATGAATGAATGAAAGGCTCCACTTCTACTTGACAACTTCTTGCCAAGGACGACGATTAATGTAGCAGATGTGATTTATCAGCCGTACATATCACAGTCATGACTCTGCTATTAGTGCTCGTCACATCGTTAATACTGGTCGTACATAATAAAAGGAAGATAGACATGATTGTTCTAAAGCACTATGGTTATTAATATTATAATTATTACTTCTTCCAGACATGCTAAGAAGTACCTGTGCTGCTGTAGAAGGCCAGTTTTGAGGTAGTGTGAAACTCCTGGATGAGGAACTGAGAGAGTGAGATCTTGTCATCTGTCTTCAGAGAGTCGTTCCCTTTCTTCCAGTACAGCATCAGATCATCGTCAGTATATGCATCTTTAAAGAAGCAGGAATCATCCAGAATGAAATGCTTATAACCTCATTAACTTAATCACTTTGTGTTTGAGATAAGTAAAAAGCTAGCCTTGAAAAAAAGAAATTCAAACGTTTTCCCAGGTTAATAAATATCACGTATTTACAATTTGAAGGCCTGAATTGAAGCGTTTCTGGCAGTACACTGGATTTCACACTATGAATTACTGGACATTTTCAATCAGTTTTACACAAAATATGATTGCGTTTGAGTTACTGAATAAAGGAAGAGAGACTCACAGCTTTCAATCTCCAGCGAGCATGTCTGGGTGTCAAGAGGAAAGTGGCTGAGGTCCATGTTACACATAGCTGTAACAGTGACCCTGAGAATATCACACACACACACACACACACACACACACACAAACACCTTTTATAGCTTGTGAATGTGAATGCAACATTCTAAAGCTTTGTGGCTGTTTTTAATTATAAATTATTTTATTTTTGATTGGCGTTAGTGTTGATTAAGTTTCTATAACAGTAACTCTACAGCAAATCACAGGTTTATACTAATCCAAGTTCTTGTCCTTTTTTTGGTCTTATTAACAATCAATGCTGCTGTAATAAAGGTTATTTAATTTATTACATAGCTGTGTACGTGAACGTGACCCAGCTGCAGTAGCAGGTTGGAGATTAACCCCTCATCTATGAGCTAGATTTGTGTTTCCCACATGTCAGTCACATGGCCTAACATCTGCATGTCCCACAGTTCCTGGAACACAAGCAGAATTACCACCATGCATGTCCTGTATAGAGGAGATTTGACTAATGTGAGCTGTGGAGAATCAAATAATACTGGAGTTAAAGAGTGACGTCACTTCTATGGGAAGCACTAAACCCACTGACAATCCATTGCCTAGGAGATTATAAGAGCTTTAGCATGCTAGTGTTCTTCCTGTAGTGATTATGCTCTTCTGATTATGGTATGGACCATGACTTCTGCACTCTGATAGTTACTCGGAACGCTTTCAAATGGGTTTCGGAAGGTAATCAAGCATCCGTGGTGCTTTAACACAAGATTAGGAGACAAGAAAGTGCATAGTTGAATATAGAGTAATTTGAGGACAGGTCCGTTGAGGAATGTAGCTGTAAATGTATATTAAAAAAAATATGTTTATATTAAAAATGACTCAATGAATACACACATTATTTCCATTCAAACCTACATTTCTTTTCAATATTGCTGATGATCTCAGATTTATTAAGACGGTTAACAAAAACTCATATATATTGCATGAATATTACACTCTATTCATATATTTTCTTTTTAAATGATTTCTTGCTTCATGTTCGAATTTGCAATTTTTTATTTTTTATTAAAGGGTGCTTCTTTTTATTTTTCAGGCCAAGAAATGGAGTTTGTGCCTGTTTTGTTGTGTCTGTGTTCAGCATTGAATTTCTTTGTCACGTCACACTCCACAATGATGATTTTTACCTAAAGGGTTAGGGTTAGGGTTAACTATGGGCAATATATTAATAGAAATCTGTGAAATGCTTAAAATGTAACGCTGGGGTATTGTTTTTTTACCTGACGCTGTAGAGTACTTTGCCGTCTGGATAGACTCTGAGCATGACGTTGTCTGTTGTCGTGTCGTGGATGAAGGAGCGTTTGGAGTGGACGAAGAACATGTCAGGAACCCAGATCTTCTTTACTAATCGGCTATCGAAAGTCATGCTCTGGTTGGTCTTGCCTGGGAAGGACAGGCGCTCGTCTTTCCAATAGTGCCTCAGGTACAGAGTCATGGTGAAGTCCTGACACAGAGTAACAGCTGCTACAGTGCATTTATAATCAGACCAGATTTGGTTTTTGATAGCATGTTAGTATTCATTCATTCATTGTCTACCGCTTATCCGATCTATACTCAGGTCACGGGGAGCCTGTACCTATCTCAGGCGTCATTGGGCATCAAGGCAGGATACACCCAACCCATCGCAGGGCGCACACACACACTCTCATTCACACACTACGGACAATCTAGAGATGCCAATCAACCTACAATGCATGTCTTTGGACCGGGGGAGCAAACCGGAGTACCTGGAGGAAACCCCCGAGGCACGGGGAGAACATGCAAACTCCACACACACGGCGGAGGCGGGAATCGAACCCCCAACCCTGGAGGTGTGAGGCAAACGTGCTAACCACCGTGCCCCCCGGCATGTTAGTATTTAAATAGAAAAATCTAGCATGGAGGACGCATAATTTATTTTTTTTTTCATTTTGAATGACTTGCATATTATTAAAAATCTGCTAAAACCTACAAAAAAGTGTATTATTAGTCTCTAGTGCCAAAAATGTACCAAAAAACCCAAACCAAATTCTATTACCATATCCACTTCAGAGATAGTGTCCAGGCTTTCAACTTGCACGTCCACACCCACAGGAACAGCCGGGCCTGAAAACAAAAACGCAGGGATTTTTATGTGTTCTTTGTAAAGTTCTTGAGGCTTCTGAGCTTTAAATACTTAAAGGGTTCTAGTTTGGAGCCCTTTACGATCAGCCTCTACATAGAACCCTTTACAGGGGAGATAACCTTAGAAACAAGTGAAGAACCCTAATATTAAAGATTTCTATGTATATTATTAATATTTGAAATAAATGAAATAGGAAAATAGTCAGAAGTGTGTAGGCAAATAGAAATTTCTACTTTTATCCCTCTCTTTATACTTTGTCATTATTTTTTGAGAAATGTCTGACCCTGTTCTACAGAGCATGCTGTGTTGCTGAGCAGTAAAATCTTCACAATGCTATACACACAAATTTCTGTGCACAGCCATAAATGCACAGCTTTTACAGAACGGTTATTCACGTATGTACTTCCGTGTATATTTTGTTGCTATATTACCTCCAAAGCCAGGCCGCATTGTGAAATCGTGGTCATCTATACGGAGGACGTGCTCCGATTTCGGCACCGAGCCCTTGGTGATGTCAGGGCTCCTTTTCAGAATGAGACTTCAACCAGGATCAAATCACAAATAGTTAGACGTTAACAAGGCACAATCTGTCAGAAGCGAATGCAAAATTTGCGCCATGTGGTGAACAAACTGCTGTAAAACTATAACACGTAAGAGATTACCTTCCAGATTTTTGTGTGCCTTCCTCTGTTCTTGTAGCATCTCTCCTTGATCTACAACAAAGTAAGGTAAAGGAAGTTCAATGCAACTGTTTGGGCAGTTTTTTTGGGGGGGTTTTCTTTGTTTTTACAACATATGTGAAAGACATTAATGAGTGGGTTTTATGAAATAACATCTTTTTGGTTTGATTTGCAGAAATCACTGCACAGTTCAATTCATCTTGTACAATAACACTGTCGAATGGCTCAGAATCACGGATATAGAGATTTTTCTCACCATAACTATGCAGCTACAGATTGGAGAATAACCAGGGAATGTTTTTTTTTTCCCAGTCTTTCAGTCCAGTTTCAGTGATCCTTTGTTTACCGTAACATCAGTTTCATTCTTTTGAACCCGCTCTGCTCTTCCTCTGTTGTAATGCATCCACTTCACGGTACAAGGATGCGTGTTCTGAGCTGTTTTACTGCTCACAGTTGCTGTAAAGTTGATATTTGAATTACTGTAGCCTTCCTGTCAGCTTGAAGAACATATAATAAATGTGTAATATATGGTGACACTCAACTGTCCTTCAACATCAAAATGGTACTGAACTATCTCTCTGTTTATTTTTGCACCGTTCTGTGTAAACTCTCGAGACTGGTGTGTGAAAATCAGCAGTTTCTGAAACCAGCACATCTGGCACCAGATGTGAGAAATGAACAAAACATAAACAAATTCAAATCTGGTGACTTTAAGAGTTGGTGAGTATATTTCACCACTTAAAAAAAAATACAACATACCATCAGTGAAGAGTGTTTTAAACTGTTCAATTCTCAAACTGTGCGACTCATCTAGCCCAGTAATTCCCCCCTAAAGGTCAGAATAAATTAAAGATATTGAAGTCTCCATAGATGTCACGGGTGATTATGAAGCTTGTGACCTTTTCAAATCCACCAGAATCCAACATTTACAGAATAGAGTGAGAGAAAGAGAGAGAAAAAAAAATATGTGTCCAAGCCAGAAGTATTATGCAAGAACAGAATATGGTCAGGTTAATGAAAATCAGATGAATCCTCATTTCCTAGCGCTAGATTAATCTGCCTTCTGAAGATTTGAGTCACCTCTGAATATGCTGCAGTCTAATCGTATTAAAGAGAAGGTCTTATTATGATAAAAAAAATAATAAAACAGCATGTGGTGTTAAACACGTACGCACAGATTCATGATACAAATAAAACAAGTCGATGGAAACCCCACTGAACTAAGATTAATAAAAAACGTTATATAATGTGGGGGCACGGTGGCTTGGTGATTAGCACGTTTGCCTCACACCTCCAGGGTTGGGGGTTCGATTCCCGCCTCTGCCGTGTGTCTGGAGTTTGCATGTTCTCCCTGTGCCTCGGGGGTTTCCTCCGGGTACTCCGGTTTCCTTCCCCCGGTCATGCATGGTAGGTTAATTGGCATCTCTATATTGTCTGTAGTGCCCTGCGATGGGTTGGCACTCCGTCCAGGGTGTATCCTGCCTTGATGCCTGAGATAGGCACAGGCTCCCCGTGACCCAAGAATAGTTCGGATAAGCGGTGAACAATGAACAAACGTTATATAATGTCACCCACAAGCACATGAAAACACACACATGAACACACTCTTCCACTCTCATGCATGCGTGCATTCTTTGTTTGCTGCTCAGTGATACTGCTCTCAGCACTTCGGTGCCTTCGGCACGCTGCTCTCTAAGAGGTTGTCACACAAGATCTCGTCTCATGTCTTTTCCGTCTCACACAGCCCTGCAGAGGCTCTCATTTTCTGTCACACTGCATTTCCATGTCACTTTTATGATGTATGGGGTCATGGCTTTTGTGCGGAAAAAAAAACTCATGGGAGCGTATTTGGAAAATTGCTATCTCTATTGTGGTACGTGAACCCTTTGAATTTGACAGTGTAATATTTGGATGTATTCACTGTATCGTGTGATTTCCCTGAGATTTTCCCCGTTCTGATGTTTGATGTGAACATTAACTAAAGCTCTTGACTTGTATCTACATGATTTAATGCACTGCCACATGACTGGATAACTGCATCCAGTTATCCGGTTACTAATAAAGCGGCCAGTGAAAATCATACACAGGATTATCCAACCTGCAAATGGACGGAGACTGTTTCCAGGTTAGGATACATATAAACAGTCAACTGGGAATAAATAAATACTGATTAGAACCAGTGTTCACATATCTCATATAAGATTACAGTGTGGAAATATAAACCGTGCCAAATACCACTGAATCACATAAAGTCCTTAATCCTAGCAGTAAGTACAGTATAAGTACAGTGGTGTTCTCCCCAACCCATTTAACCTGCATTGCCTGGGTTTTTTGGAAACACTAAACTGCACTCTTTGTCAGAGAAGAAGAACCCTAAAACACATCCTGGAAAAGGTGGGTACTACAGCAGGATGACCATCTTTCCCAAAACCAAACACTTGAAGCCTTATATCAGAGTCATGGAGAGGCCAAGCACCAGCAAAATCAGCTAATCATCACGTCACTAAGACCACCATCAGACCTGACATTGTTCTTTATTGCTATCATTAATGCTGGAGCTTACAGTACAATGACGCATACATGAAGGAAAAATGAAAGACACACACGTGCAGAGCGAGCTGGAGGACAAGCAGCTTGATTGTAAAGGCAGCATACAGAGGTATTGCAGGACAGTCCCATGGTACAGAGTATTCTGTCACAGAAGAGAGCAGAAGGAGAGTCACAACACAATGGCATTAAGGCAGCAAGGTGGCTCTGGATCAAGAGCAGATCCATGGTCTGCTGCTAGGACACAAGCTGAGGCTTGATCAACCTGAGTCTCATGATGAATGACACATAACACCACAGGAGCTCATGTTACATAACAGATGTGTGCTGGAAAATAAGAAGTTATTCCACAACAAAATACACAGATCAGGCATAACATTATGAGCAGACAGGTAAAGTGATTGACAAAGTTGATGTGTTAGAAGCAGGAAAAATGGACAAGCGTAAGGATTTGAGCAAAGTCCCAAATTGTGATGGCTAGACCACTGGATCAGAGCATCTCCAAAACTGCAGCTCTTGTGG